>OY735254.1:5337122-5386308 GCA_963457715.1 Argyresthia albistria | reverse complement strand
CTCTGAATAATCAAATTTCTCGTCTTGACTGAATTTGCGCTTTTCTGCCGTTCCCGTGTGTTTTAAGTATGGCACTAAAGGCATAACTGCTTCATGCGGTAGTGGGGCGGTGCGGGAGGGGTGTTTAACTTACTGCCTACACAGTTAAGCCTCCGGCAGACCAAAGGCGGGTAGGCGGAACCGCCTACTCGCCTTGGGTCTGCCGGAGGCTTTATAGTCTAGCTGCTGAGAGAATGCGATCCTGACACATGTCAGTTTGGGATGCAAGCCCCTTTGTGGGAGTGAGATAGAGTGAAAAGTAGCGCGGGACAGACAGGGACATAGAAATGTGTCAGGATCGCATTCTCTCAGCGGCCAGAGTATAAACACCCCATCCTTTGACCACCAAAGCCTTCATTTAGCGTAGAGCAATAAGCGTTTAACCGCAATGGCTGTATAGTGTAGCAACTCCACTCACCTTTCCCCTGCCTGTCAGTCTCGACGGTTTGCTGCGGAGAGCGGGCGGGGGTGCTCGCCTTGCTGCCCCCCGACCCCGCCGGGCCGCTCTCCCCCGCGGTCGAGCCGCGGCGCGCGGGCGAGCCCTTGCGTTTGTCTGTGGGACCGAATTAGCTTAGCTCGGCTGCGGATAAGGTAGTAGGTACGAACACATCCGCAGTCAGATGGAAACTGGCGCGCAAGTGGTACTTTTTCAATGGAACCACAGCTTGAAAACGCGTCAGCTTTTATGTTGTTGAATGTAGATTATCGTCTGACACTTCAACTGATCTTGCTTGACGCTAAATGCCTTTTCAACACACCGGTTACCGGGCAGCCGATGCCGGCATTCAAACGATTGCCCGACAAATTATGCCGGTACGTATAAAAGCATACGTACATGGCCATACACTTCATCCCGGTGTGTGTGAAAAGGCACTAAGGCTTCGGCACCGGCTGGTCGAGAACGGGACGGTCGCAGGTCGGTTGTCATTGTTCTCAAATGTATGGTCAGATAACCGACTGAACTGTCGCAGTAGCGCGGGCCCGGTCTGAATCGCCGACCGCGTGGTGAACCGCGCTTCATAATATCACAGATACTCTCGATCTTGTATTCGACACCCGTCCCTCTACCGAACCGCCGCGCGCCGATGGTATTTCGAAGCCTCTAGAGTGTTTTTACAGATTTCACAACAGCACACTTACTACATTGTACACAGTGAGAACAATACGAGTTGAAGCAGAGTAATATAATTAATAAGTAGACATGCATCATCTATTGTTTTGCGGTGAGGTCCACATACGAATATTGCCATATTTTACATATTAGTTTTTATTTTCGTTTTGTACCGGACTCGTTTTCGCAGCCATACACATATAAATCAGGACGATATGCTGTAAAGATTAATAAAACGAAACGGTTGCGACGTACACACATGCATTCAAACGCCGCTCGATGATACATGCAGGTCATTGCAGGTGCTAATAGAATTGGCTGCTAGACTGTTAGTTTATGAGCAGTGTCAGTCAGCATGACTTGACTTTGAGTATCGCTCATTTTGACTTTATGTATGTATGAAACCGAGCGTAGTAACGACACGAGTGATCGTGACAGCGATAGGTTCATAGCATAGGTGGTGATTGTCGCTATTTCTGAGAAAAAATAATAAAATAGTATCCCACAAAAAGCAAATACAACCTGTCCAATAAGCAGAAGCAAGAGTCGTGCACGATAACTTGATCTTATCTTAAACTGATACTGTTAAGTCATTTTGTACATGCTTCAACTTCAGATTTATTTGACTATTTTGTCCAATATCGAATTCCGTGCTTTATACCGCGTATAGTCTGCCTGACTGATGGAAGAATACTCAAATAGTCATAAAGTCCATCACATCACACTGCCGCTGCCATTTTCCTCACTAGAGACAACGCCAGCATGATAATTGATAATAGGGACGTTCGCTAGAAATAAAATTTAAAGTTGTCAGAAAGGGTCCAGAACTCCAGACGCAAAACGAATGCTATTTTTTGATGTCAGTCAAACTATAAGCCGGCAGTTGATTCAAAACGAGCTCTACTTTCGACTGTCAGTTGTAGTTTGAGTTGACATTTGTGCATCAATGTATCGTAGACGAGAGCACGTCAATGTTAGTATGAACACACGTTTGTATCTATGCTTGCGCGGTCCGGGCTTCCCCTCCGCCTCCGCCTCCCCTCCCGACGTCTCTGCGTCCGCGAGAACATCAATACCGCTGTTAGTATCAGGAGCTGCGGGTGAGACAAAGCGTTCGATGACGTTTCTACTAAATGTTACAGCACTGGCCACGATGTTCGATTCTGAGTAGAAACTTGGCGAATCTTTGTAAAACCTCGAAGTGGCGCGGAAAGAAACAAATCATCGTCACCATTTTTGCCATACGGCGAGGCATAGGCACAGTGGTTCCCATGGTTAAACAGTCATTCATTCGCGTGACAAGGGAGCTTGACCATCGCTGAGGCTATGTATAGTTCGCGTCAGGTTGGAAAGTAGACATTTGTCAATTTTTCAGAATTTATCCGGCAAGTTCTCGTGCTTCTACAGTGAATTTATTATTAGTTTTTAGGGTTCCGTACCCGAAGAGTGCCAAACAGGACCCTATTACTAACCTCCGCTGTCCGTCCGTCCGTCTGTACGTCAGCGAGCTCTATCGCACGAACGTCGATCGATGTTTACGTCAGACATTTACTGTTTGATTATTAGGTACCTATACATTTTCACATTGTAGCCGCATTTTTAGGGTTCCGTACCCGAAGGGTGCCAAACGGGACCCTATTACTGAGACTTCGCTGTCCGTCTGTCCGTCCGTCCGTCTGTCACCAGGCTGTATCTCATGAACCGTGGTAGCTAGACAGTTGAAATTTTCACAGATGATGTATTTCTGTTGCCGCTATAACAACAAATACTAAAAATCAAAAGAAATTTAATATTAAGGGGGGCTCCCATACAACAAACGTGATTTTTTTGCTCATTTTTGCTCGATATTGATAATGGTAGCAGTTAGACGCTTAAAATGTTCACAATATATTGAGTATATTATTTACTTAAAAAATAAATAATTAAATCAAAATTAAATTAATATTTAGGGGGGGCTCCCATACATTTTTTTGCGGTTTTTTATAGATAATGGCACGGAACCCTTCGTGCGCGAGTCCGACTCGCACTTGGCCGGTTATTTCAATTGGTGGAAGAAGTATGTGTATGTGTATGGTAGTAGATGCCCAAATTGTGATGCATGGTTGCACCGAACTAATGACACGTTCTGTAGCTTTAGTGGCGCATATTACAGTAGTTTGAGTTGCTAATGTTCAGTGCTATAACCTTTGTGTAAATGATCGAAGTGAACCTATTCATTTTAAAGAAGTTTTATTTATTTTACATTGTATGTAGTAAATCTTGGACTTCTTCAAATTGAATAGGGAATGAATGACGCGAACTACTAACCTCGCAGCAAAGATCAGTAGGTACAAAACCTGACGAGACGTTGACGTTCGTATGATACTTTTGAACTGGTCATCGTTTACCTTTTTGCTACCAGATTGGCCATTCGAGTTTGACATGTTTGGCAAGTTATACTTATATGCTATCGCTAGACAGCTACATTTGTATCAACTTAATAGTGATGATATCAATTTCAATTTGTGCTGACTCTCAACAAAATATACGGAATACTTGATATTTATTTTTTAATACCAGTAGCTGATACAAATGTAATCGTACATTCCTAAAATTATATACATATTAATCATGATCTGGCAAAGGCTGTTAGTATATAGTAAAGTGAGAATATATATAGATAAATATAACTAAAAAACAGATAAATAAGGCTATGGGTCTGTTCCATGATCTCCGGATAAGCCCCATGGGCCAGATGAATCATACATATTGTATGACAAATGACACCTAGAGCTGATTAGTGGACATTGTGAAACAGGCCGTGAAGCTGAAGAATACAGAAAAAAAAGTTGAAATCAAACAAAACCTGAGGCCCAAGTTGACATAGAAATTGTGGGAACCCCTGTTAATTGAAATATGAACAGTTTTGTTTCATTACAAGTATTCTAGGTATACACAATCTTCTTTGCGGCATGTCAAATTGGTTTGGAACAACGCTCTTGCCTTCAGATTTGATGGTTACTTACCCAAAGGTTGGCCTGTGTTGGTCGGTGTCTTGGAATTGGGCGTACTCTTGCCAGCCACCACTGCACCAGACATGGACGACTTGCGTCCACCCTGCCGAACATACACGTACAAGATATCAATATCATATACGATACGGCGTCGCAGAAAGAGTAGGTAATCCTGTAAATGCATTAAGCGTGGCTTGGCAACCCATCGCCACCGAGCTGGAGATATTAATGAAATTAATGTAATAGGTACAACAAGCAACACAATTTGTAGTGGTTGAAATCTTGAACACAAGAAACAAAGGAATATCTTCATAAAAATTGTTGCTCTTAGTTCGGAAAGTCTCAACTCAAGAGTATCAAAAAAAAAAAGACTGACAGGGATGATGGATATGATCATAGTATATTAACTTGTGTCTTCTTACCCCTTTCCCCTTGCTTCCGTGCGAGGGGGTGCCGCTGCCGCCCGGCTTGGGGGACGCGTCCCCCTCCCGCTCCCCGCACGAGTCGCTGGACGGACAGTCCAGTGTGGGCACGACCGGCTTGTATGGCGGAACTGCCTTAACGTTGCTTCCCTTTTTCTGCGGACACAAAGGTCTATATTAAGTATCTATTACAACCATCCGTCTAAAACCCACGGAAGACGATTTTCAACCTACCTACTTAGAGATAAAGTTATGAAAATCAGAACTAAAGATAAAGCAAACAATTAACTCTAATAAACCTAGCTAAGAGTTATTTTCGTGGCATTTTCAGAGGCTGAGGTTATGTAGATGGTTGGAATGAATGTTATCATATCCCTAAATTAATACACATGAACTCTGTGAATATTGTTTATTTTAATGTAAGTGTTTGCATTGTTGATGTGCCTTGTTATAAATAAATAAATACAGTTCATCGTTCGGAGCAGAGGTACACTCCCTGTGTTGCCTTCTTACTTATCCTGTTGACGTGCACCAATCGAACATTACTGAAAATTACTGTTTTCTTGCAAATAAAACTCATTTCAAATACATTGCACCAAAATAGTTATTTTTGGGGCAACATCCCTTGGCAAATAATTTTAACAATATTGTCTCTAAGTCCACACAGACAGCCCCGATAGCACTGACAAGAGAGAACTCAACGCAATTTCCTGTAATGATGCCGCGCTGACCTAAATTCGAGGGGTAATCGGGTATATCGTTCGAGTCGAATTTGATTGTAATGAGGTGTTTTATGGATAGCTGGCAGTCACTTTTTATACCAAAGTACTTTTCTTTTTGTTAGGAAATGCATAGGTAGTTTTTCTAAAGATTCAAAGTTATAATTGCGAAATTTCGGTGATAAAACGTAATTCGCAATGAAAATCGGCAAATAAGCAACGTCAAAAGTACCATGTCTGTCCCGGGCCACCGTAGTGGACTGGTTAAAAGTACCATGTCTGTCCCGGGCCACCGTAGTGGACTGGTTAAAAGTACCATGTCTGTCCCGGGCCACCGTAGTGGACTGGTTAAAAGTACCGTGTCTGTCCCGGGCCACCGTAGTGGACTGGTTAAAAGTACCATGTCTGTCCCGGGCCACCGTAGTGGACTGGTTAAAAGTACCATGTCTGTCCCGGGCCACCGTAGTGGACTGGTTAAAAGTACCGTGTCTGTCCCGGGCCACCGTAGTGGACTGGTTAAAAGTACCGTGTCTGTCCCGGGCCACCGTAGTGGACTGGTTAAAAGTACCATGTCTGTCCCGGGCCACCGTAGTGGACTGGTTAAAAGTACCATGTCTGTCCCGGGCCACCCTAGTGGACTGGTTAAAAGTACCATGTCTGTCCCGGGCCACCCAAGTGGACTGGTTGAACTACTTCAGTGAAGTGGTGGTGAAGTATCAACGGCACAAACAAGCCGACAAAGAAAAAATTGATGGCCCGGGCAAGGTGGTGCAAATTGATGAAAGCAAATTTGGGAAAAGAAAATATTACAAAGGTATTGTAGCAGTCGCCGCAGGCAGAAAGACACCCACACGGCACGGCCGCCGCCGGTGGGATACTGAAGCTCTGCGGAGGCGCAGCGATGTATTTACGCTCGCGACTTACGACGTATCGGTTTTGAGACACGGCGATGAAATCGTGCATAATCGCGCCGGCTGCTATTCGTAGGATAGCTAAATATTGTATATAGTTAGGAATAGTGGAACGCAAAATATATCGTCTTCGATACACAATTATTCTTTTACTCCTACTACCGAATCCCCAAAGTATGTAGACATGTTTGCTTTAGGTCACTTTCTGTGTTTAAACTAGAAATAGGTCGTGTTAGGTCACAACATTATGAACAACCCGGAGCCGAGTGAAGCGGAGCGGAGCGAAGCGACTCCATCTAGTTTCACAAAACTGAAATAGTTGTTTTAGGTCACTTTCTGTGTAAATACTAGAGATAGGTTGTGTTAGGTCACAACGTTATGAACGACCCGGAGCCGAGTGAAGCGGAGCGGAGCAAGGCGAACCCATCTAGTTTCACAAAACCAAAATATGAACATAAAATATAATAATTACTAAATATGGTGTTTTTCTTCATTTTCCTTCCTTTAAAATTATTGTTTTTTTCATTTCCGATTATTTTGGATGAACTTTTAACAAAATCGAAAATTTCATCTCAAAAAGTATACATTTCCTAACTTTATAAACGATATTGGGGGGATGGGACCCCCCCCCCCCCCTCTTGTGCGGTAAATTACGTCAATGTTCAAACTGAATGGTATTAGTATTTGTACACTCAGTAACTACCAACTTGTAGTTATAATGTAACCTACCAACTTGTAGTTATAAAATTTAAATAAACAGTAATTTTGACCACATTTCTAGATAAGATGATGATTGTTAAACTTTATTAATATCATGTATTTTCTACATACACTTTACTATATGCGATACAAACTGTATGCAAATATGAAAACCCTCTCAGTATACTATTCAATATTCGATTTGAATTGGTTCCTAAGGTGATGTATCTGAACCGTCAAAGCAAGGCTGCAGGTCGTTGAACCCACCAGTTTGCTGTAGTGGTGCTGACAGTAGCCGCAATACTTCACGTTGTCGAGGTAGTTGCCGGCCTCCTCGCAGAGTAGGCCCAGGTGCTGCGCGCAGGTCACGTGGAACTGCTGCTTGCAACCTGCAACCCACAGGTCGGGGGTGAGCGACTAGCCGACGCACCGGGCTACTAATGGGGCAGCTGTTTACCCGTCGAGCGGCTAGGATTACAGGGTAAGGGCCATTTTTCATTAGAACACCACAGAGTGGCGTGACTATGGCGTCCTAATGAAACATGGCCCTAAACGTGGGCCGAATAAGGGAAAAGACGCGATGCTGATTTTCTATATTACGAGGCATTTGAAACATCCTCATATAAAAGACCTGAGGCTTTTCTGTTTACCCTGAATCCGGGCTTCGAACCCTGGACCTCTGACTTGTGTGGCAGAACCTGCTTGAGGTCGTCACAAGGGCTTTTTCATCATCATCATGCTCACTTACATCGACTGACTTCTGGTCATTAGCGTTTTCTCTATAGCGCCAATCCTCACGATCCTGCACCAACCACAGCCAACGAGATGTCTTCGGACTTCGGACCATCGCATAGGGTGGATGGACCTGGTGGTCTGCCTACTGGCCTGTGAAGGGCTTACCTGATTTATTACACTGCATACAGGCCCCCGCAGCGGCTCTGTTGGACTTGCCCATGTCTTGGCAAATGTAACATATCTGCAACAAAACATTGCGTCAGATTAAAACAAGCATAAATAACTGTGCCTCACCCGCTCGGAGCAAAGCTAAAGCTATTCACTCTTTGGTTAGTTTTAAAACTACGAAAAATTACAGCAAGCAATTTTTTGCAAACACAGTGGAATAGGAAGAACTCTAAAATGGTAGTAAAAGTTAAAACCTTTTTAATGCGAGTCCTCAGTTTCATAGTCAAGATGCCCGCGTTATCCATAATCTTTAAGTTATAAGTTTTAAGTGATCTTTGCAAAATATCGAAAACTACGATAAGACACAAACGTAGTAAGTGTACAACAAAGAAGCACGAATGGCCGTCAATCTGAATGAATGTTGTAGTGGTTGTAAAATATCGATAATTAATATAATGCGAGGGTAGAACAATAATTCTACCCTCGCTTTTCATTATTAAAAAAGGAAATTTTGCCACAGCAAAATAAGGCCAGCCACATACAGTCGCAATTCCGGTACGGCATACCGTAACGGAATTATCCCGAACCCGATACGGAAGTTTAGCGTTTTCCCCGGATTTGTATGGAATTAAATTCCGTTTCGGAATTCCGACTATATGTAGCCGGCCTAAAGCTGTGCGCCCACTGCGTCGGAATCGGAGCGTACGCTCCGTACGAGGCGTTCGCGTCATTATATACAAAATGCTGAAAGGGTGCGTCCACTGCATTCGGATTTGCCGTCGGCAGTATCAGTATTTTAAAAGCTTTTATTCTACTTGCAATGTATGTATGTCAGTATGTATGTATGGATGTGTTCGCGTCAAATTTGTTGGCTTGAATTTGACCCACTTACCGTTATCCGATTGAGCTGAAATTTTGCATTACGTATGTAAGTTGGATGACAATGCAATATTTTTCTGACTTGGAGCTGATGATGGAGACGGAAGACGGCCATGGGAACTCTGTCATAATCATAAAACATCGCAACCCCGTCGAATTTGGGCTCGTTTCATTTGTCTTTACAAATATTATTGTCTTAGAATATTTTTATGACATGGAGCTGATCATGCTGGAGCCAGAAGGTGGCCAGGGGAACTCTGTTATAAGACGACGCAACCCCATCATGTTGGGGCTCGTTCTATTCGTCTTGACGAATACTTTGGTCCTAGAATATTTTTTATGACATGGAGCAGTTCTGATGCTGGAGTCGGAAGGTGGTTAGGGGAACTCTGTAATAAAACGACGAAACCCTATCGAGTTTGGGCTCATTTGATTCGTCTTGACAAGCATTTTGGTCCCGGATGATGTCTAGGGTCTGATAATGAAGCCGGAAGGTGACTTTTGGAAATCGATTACCAAACGACGTAACCCTATCAAGTTTGGACTCATTTGACAAGTACATAGATCAGATTCGAGTTAAGATTCTATATTAGATTTTTGTCATATCATAATAGTGCTAAAAAGATTAAAATAAATTAAATACAAAAAATAACTTTTAAACAAAGCTTTTATTTAAATGCTCTGAAAAGTAGAAAATAAAATTTCAATTTAATCAAATGCGTTAATTTATTACAAACACAATTTATACAATATAAAAGCTTGTTGCTAGATTTACTTGTGCAGAGCACAGAGCCAGCATGGTGGAGTATGACTCAATCTTACTCGTATCCTGGTAAAGGCATGTGCCCCTCCGTTGGGATTAATGGACTATATTTACTTTACTTTAGAATAATTAGATAGGTAGGCATAAATCCTGCAACAAGCTTTTATATCGTATAAATTGTGTAGTCACAGCCGCCACGTCTCAGCTCAGAGTCACTCGTAAAGATACATCTTTGGTTACACAAATTAGATAGGTAGGTAGCTACTTCTACATAGGAGGGCAGAAATCTGTGTCCACACACAGGCACAACGTTTACGAACGTCCGATTATGCTGGTAGGTGCGCACTTAAAACTAGGTAAGTAAGTACCTCTACCTAGTTTTAAGGGGGGAATGTTTCGTGATGTGCATTGTGTCTATCTATCTTGGTCTAGTAGTATGTACCTAACGACCGACGACCTACCAACCTACCTGGCATTAATCTGGTATACATAAATTATGTAACTAGGATCAGCCTCGCTCGCCATTCCACGTATGTAAATTCGCTATCTAGCATAAAGGAATGCATATTTTGAGTTCTTGGCCCAGCAACCGGCCTCCCAACCCGCATAACGGCCTACGCACACTGGGACGGCATGGCAAGGGATTTTATTTTTTTACCAATGGACTTTCAAACGTATCCCTATAGAAATAAGGATGCCACGGCATAATTGTGTGTTTTTCTTCCTATGTTATTCCAGGTTTTATTCTATTTTGTATTTTTTTATTATTATGTGTCTGTGTCTGTGTGTGTACCTTTAAGTGAATAAATGAATTTATCTATCTATTTTATAGCAATTTATGTCTTATTTCCATATCGATACGTTTGAATGTCCATTGGTAAAAACTTGCCATGTCGTCCCGGTCTGCGTAGGCCTTAAGTGTGGTGTGTTTGTTTTGTTTGGCTACAATACATTGTCCTGACGGCCCCATAAATAACTCACTTACTCAACTCATTGAGTTAGTTGAGCAGCAGGACATAGATTGTATTGCCATACTATTGTATGATCCATAGCTCAACAATTTTTCAACTCGGTTGCGGGTTTGTACAAAAGCGAGCTTATTCCTACTAAGGGATCCCTTCCAGCTTCATATTACTTCACTTTATAATTTTTGACATGTATCACTATTTTTGACAGCTGTCACTATTTTTGACAGGTGTCATGATTTTGACAGCTGTCATTGTTGTTGACAGGTGTCACTTTTAAAAAATGTTATGATTTTGAAAGCTGTCAAAATTAGTGACACTTGTCAAAACTAGTGACCTTTCAAAAATAGTGTAACCTGTCAAAAATAGTGACACGTGTAAAAAAAAATGAAACCTGTCAAAAATAGTGACACCTGTCAAAAAATTATAAAGTGAAGTAATGTGAAGTTTTCTGGAAGAGATCCCTTAGTAGGGATAAGCTCGCCTTTGTACATTAATTTGTACAATCCCGCAACTGACTTGAGCTACGGGTAATACCCAAATAACTTTATACAGTTGAGCAAAACGAGTTGAGTTATGGGCCCGTCAGGTACATTGTATACAAAATAACACGATTATGGTACCGCGGGCGGCAATATGCTCATACCGCGAGCACTCTAAGGTTAAAGCTATGCATGCATGCTAGCGTCGCAAACACGTATATGCTTGAAGCGATCGGAATCGTCAGACATAGGTACCATAGAAATCAATACAAAAGAACAAATCCGTCCGCTCCGATTCCGACGCAGTGGACGCACAGCTTAAAGCGTATTTCACTAGAACTATACGATCGTGATACGTGATACTTTACGAGCCTCAATTAAATGTAGGAACCAAAAAAATATACAGGTTTTTTGCACTTTTACAAGTCGAGCATGTAAAAGAGTTAAAATAAATTTTCACAATAATTTTTCGATTTCACCATCATCGTCATACCATCAGCCTATCAGGGAACCCACTGTTGACCACAGGCCTCCCCATGTAAGTACGCGCCATTCAACTCTGTGTTTGCAACCCTTGTCCATCGTTTTCCTGCTATCCTCACTGTCATCGGCCGTTCACCTTCAACAACCCAATCCCAATACAGTCTACAACGATCGTTTGGCTGACGAGTGACGTTTGCAGGAGGGCGCCAGCTCTTCGCAACAAAAAACCTGTTACCAACAGGGACCTTTCATTCCTCTTTGGTCACCAAGCGTTGTGGCCCGGCTACGCGCTCCGTCTTGCCTGCACAAACCAGTTTTGTCTTCCGACTTTCTTTCGTCGTGAGACGAAGACAAAACTAGTTTGCGCAGGCTCGCTCGCGGGCAAGACGGAGCGTGTAGCCGGGCCAATAGTCTACCTGTCACCGCGCGCCATAGGATCGTTGGAAAGCTGTACTTCTGCCTTTTTCAGGAGTAATGAAGGTTTCCTCAAGATGTTTCCATCACCTTTAGAAGATATATTATACGGACTGTATGACGTATACGATAAATGATTTAAATCTCATTGGTACTCCTAACATCCTCCCACTCGTGTACCCACCTTGTTGTACCTCTCCGAGGGTATCAGGCGCAGCACGATCGGCTCCATGGAGGTGACGTTCCCGAAGCGCACCTCGGGTATGTAGAGTGCGCACACGACGTGCGCCCAGCCGCCCGTGTCGGCTCGCTTCAGCGCACCCGACTTGGACGGGCAGAGCTCGCATCGCTGGCATGACGCACGGTTTTAAAGAGTACCACACGAATCGCTATCTGGAGGAACCCAGGAGCACTATCTGTCCGGCCGTCTGTCAAAACCTTATCGGGTTGTGCTCTTAGACCTTGCTTCGTGACATATTTCGTGATTTTAGGTCATCGGGAAGTGGTTTATAGGTTTTGATTGAAAAGCCTTGCTTGACAGACGGACGGACGGATAGCGAAGTGATCCATTAAGGGATCTTTTATTTCCTTCTTAGGTATTACGAATCCCTAAAATGTGTACTTGTCTTCGTCATATACAGTCTTCCAACGATCTTTTGGCTGATGAGTGACGTTTACAGGGGGGGCGCCAGCTCTACGCAACTTAATGCAAATGCAACATACCTGTCAACAACAAAGACCTTTCATTTCTCATCGGTCATGAAGCGTCAGTTCCGCCTGTCGTTGGAAAGCTGTATACTCGTACGATCGATTTATACAACCGGTTTGCCAATATGGGCTTGCATTCATTATTCAATAGTTCAAGAAAACTAGATTCATATGTATGGAAAATTTGGCAAAAATAAAGAGTAACTTTTATCTATCAGGATATGTAGGTTATATAGAGGAGAGTTTAATGTTATCTACTCCCCCCCCCCCCCCCCCCCTCCGGGGCGAGCGTCCCCGCCCCGCGCCGTTGAAAATATCCAGACTCGCGGTATTTTTCATTTTAAAAGAAAACCGTACGCAATACGTAATAATAACCGGCCAAGTGCGAGTCGGACTCGCGCACGAAAGGTTCCGTACCATTATCTATAAAAAACCGCAAAAAAATAATGTATGGGAGCCCCCCCTAAATATTAATTTAATTTTAAATTAATTATTTATTTTTAAAGTAAATAATATACTCAATATATTGTAAACATTTTAAGCGTCTACCTGCTACCATTATCAATATCGAGCAAAAATGAGCAAAAAATATCACGTTTGTTGTATGGGAGACCCCTTAATATTAAATTTCTTTTGATTTTTAGTATTTGTTGTTATAGCGGCAACAGAAATACATCATCTGTGAAAATTTCAACTGTCTAGCTACCACGGTTCATGAGCTACAGCCTGGTGACAGACAGACGGACGGACGGACAGACAGCGAAGTCTCAGTAATAGGGTCCCGTTTGGCACCCTTCTGGTACGGAACCCTAAAAAGTGTGTCGGAACGAAATAATCCTTGATAAATTTACTATAATCCTCTTATACATACGAAAGCGATATCAAACAACTATTGAATGATACATTAGAAGTATGTGGAGTTTATGATTCAATGTTTCTAAGGAACAGACAGAAGAAGATGAAAGTAAATTAGAAGGAATGAGTATAAACTTTAATGAACATGTGATAAAGAAAATTTTAAATAAAAGTAAATCATCTGGAAGAAGATGAACAAACACAGATAAATAAGAATAAGAATAATTTATTGTGAAAAATAACAGGGTTTACATAATTAAGGTCCCTGCCTCCCAAAGTAGGAAAAACCTGTATCATGGGAGACAGTTACTTCCCAGTGGGTACATATTTTATTTTGTACAAGGTACTTAACTATTTTAAGCTTCATGTAGGTAATTAAAAGAGATAAATCTACAGAAATAATAATAATCTACAGTATGAAATTAGGATACACAATTGGTGGGTAATAATACTAATTGTTATTATTATCCAGAGTGTGTAGTGTGATGTGAATGTAGAGCGTAAATGTAGAGTGTATGTTAATTTTGTGTGTTGTGCATGTGGAGTTGATGAAGGAAATAGACTGATAGTAAAAGATAAATCAGTTTTTGCAAAGGACAAATATGATGTAGGAAAAGTTAATGGATACGAAGCAAGGATAGACCTAACAGTAGAAAGATATTGTAGTAAAAGACCTTATAGATGTACAATTGAAGATAAAAAAGAAATAGAAGAACAAATAGGTAAATTATTAGATAAAGAAATGATAGAAGAATCCTAGTCCGTTTGCTGCTCCCGTTACTTCAGCATTTAAAAAAGAAGACAACAAAAGGTCACAACTATGTACAAATTTCAGGGATTTAAATTAAATAGTAGTCCCTCAAACTCAACCATTTCCATTAATAGATGTAGACAATGTATTAGACAAGAAATTGTAAACATTTTTCAACACTTGATCTTGACTCAGCATTTTGGTAAATTCCTCTACGAGTTGAAGACCGGAAAAAGACAGGATTCGTAACACAGGCCGGACACTATGAATGGACATGTCTACCCTTCGGATTAAAAACTTCACCAGCTATATTTCAAAGAATTCTAAGTAATATACTGAGACTTTGACTTTGCAGTTAATTATATAGACGATATACTCATATTTTCGAAAACTTTTGATCAGCACATACACATACAACATTTATCATTATTGTTAGAAGCAATTGAAAAAGAAGGATTCCAGATGAAATTCACAAAATGTATATTCGCAGCGGATTCAGTGAAGTACTTAGGACATGTCATTGGAAACAACTCGGTAAAACTATTGAAGGATAATTTAATTTCAATGAAGGAGACATGGTGTATGTGGAAAATGGTAATAGATTGAACAGGAAAAAGCTGGATGAACTGAAAGTTGGACCATAGAAGACTATAGATAAAATATCAAATACAATATACAAGAAGACACTGGTCACCAGAAAATTGACGAAAGAATTGGCAGAAAACGTATTAGAAGATGATGAAATGGAAAATGAAGCAGAAGAATAAATGAAAATTCTATGGAGAATTTCCTTTCCTTCGAGGGAAGATGTAGTCTTTACATTTGAAGACCTCTCTCAAAACAACATGATGTACGTAACGTGTGTTGTGTTGACTAAAAAACGTAACATAATTATAATAATAATAACTCTAATAATGACTCTGCAATAGCGCCTCGGAAACCATACAGATACACTACAGACCGACTATAAACACAGACACGACCAGGTAGCATCTATAATCCATCAACACTTCGCACATAAATATTGTTTTATCACAGAAAAAAAAACCCTACTACAAATACAAACCAGAAACAAATTTAGAAAATAACAACGTAAAGGTCTATTGGGACAGGACAATAATAACTGATAAAACTATTAATTTCAATAGACCAGACATCACCATTCATGACAAGAACTCAAGCACCGTATACTTAATTGATATCGCTGTACCAAACACCCACAATCTAGCAGCAACATACACAACAAAAATTACCAATACACCGATTTATCCATAGAGCTCAAAACGCAGTGGAAAGTCAAAACAGTGCTTACAATACCTATACTAATTTCGACGACAGGAGTCATACCAAAGACGCTACACAGTAGCCTGAAGTTACTAAATATCCACCCATCTGCGTACGTTTTATTGCAAAAAGCTGTAATCCCTAATACCTGCAGAATAGTACGCAAATTTCTAGAAAATTCTTAGATCTTTCTTAGCACTTGGCTACGGCTCGTGCTTAAGAAACTACACCTCCTAGGAGTGAAAATAAAAATAAACGATAATAATAATAATAATAAAGCCCTTTATTTCCCAAGTAGTTAAATAACATGAAATTGTATTATTTTAGTACATCTAACATGTAAATAATAAAATGAGAATTAGGAGAAATATACTATTTTACAAGTGAGACAGTGGATTTTAGTTTAATTTTAAGAAATATTATTATTTGAAAACCTTTCAAATAAAATCTTTATTTTACAGAGCAATACATTTGAGTTTCATTGATATAAAATATCAAAGATATTATATTCATAAATAAAACTTATCAGACCTTTTATTAATTTATCAAAGCCTACAGCACAATTCAAAATAATATAAGCAGATAACTTAGACATACTTAGGCCAATTAAAGGCTTCTATTTTGTAGGCCAAACATATTAGTGAAATTAATTTCACAAAGAAATAAAAATAAAAAGGGGGTTATTTATAAGTACCGGGTACAAAGTTTATATGGGGATGGGGTGGGAATCTGTATAGGGGTGTGTTTGTGTGAATGATGTCAATGTGTGAGTGATAGATACAAAAATATCTTGAGATCTATGCTTTAACATGTGTCCCTTGAAAGAAGAAGTCAAACATTTTTTACGGCATTTTAGTAAAATTGATTTAATTAAGGATTATGAATAACATAACATTTACAACATTGCATAAGGCCCCAAACTAAGATACCCTGTGTCGAGCCAACCAGAAAGTGTTATTACTTTTGATGTTTTCAGGCGCTCATACAGAAACTGAACATTACTAAACATTACTTATATTCAATATTCTGCACAGGCCTGGTTTTTTTTGAGCATTCTGTTTTATTTATCCAAAATAATAAGGTAATTAAAATGAACGGACACCGCCTCTATGTTGCAGGTACGGGAAACGCCCACTATGGATTTCAATAGGGCCACCGTTGCAATCCCGATTCATAGAATGACACATTGTGCAGTTTCTTGTACCTACCACTTTGCCTTTGTTGTCGGGACTCTCACATTTCCTGCAGAACCATGGCCCAGTCGGAACTGTTACAATTCCGTAGCAAGCTAAAACAAGGGTGAATGCTGTTTTATAAGGCAACTATGTAGTATGATAATCTATTTTTCAACACACCTGCTCGTAAAGTGACCCTTTTGACGTTGGTTTTAGAATCATAATGCTGCCTATTATACACGCGTGCGGTAATAATATAACAACACTAAGATGGTAATGGATATAGTTTTTGGACCAGAATAACAGCAAAGAGTTTTTATGCTGGAAAAATATTAGGTACTTTAATTGACTTAAATTATTAATTAATACATGTTATTGTCAAAATAAGATGACTAAACATTTATTTTCATCAAATTACAAGCAAACTAAGAAAACAGGTAACTATGTATTTCGTTTACTTTAATTAATTTTAATATTTGGCTGTTGGTTTGGCTTTTGCATTGCCTCCTGGCAGTCAGAGTCAAGGAACAAAAACAAAAAAAAGTGCGCGCCATTATCAGTTTTCAACAAATAAAACTTTTCATTCATTGTTTTTATTGTGAAAATGTCGAGTACCGATAAAGATAATTATAAAAATTTTACTCACAAATGCGTTGAAAATTATGAATGACCAACTTTGCTCACTTGTTTCATAATGTACTATTACTTTTTAACCCCCACTCGACGAAGGAGAAACGGAGTGTTATTATAAGTTTAACGTGTGAGTCACTCTGTATGTCTGTCTGTCTCTCAGCACGTGGAGCGTTAACGGGTGAACCGATTTGAATGTTGTTTTTTTATTCGAACGTAGATTTCTTGGAGCTGGTTGTATAATACCATCGAGCTGGTCTGATTTATTTATTATTTATTAGTAAATTTGCACAGAATTACAGAATTATTCCAAAGCGCTGCACATATTGCTTGTAACATAACATATATTAAAATAAATTAAATCATCAAAAAACAATAATATTAATGACGACAACAATAATAATGATGATGATGTGAAGTTCGAAGGTGGGAGCGGGAACCCTATGATGCTAACTAGTAAACCGGTCGAATTTGGGCTGGTTGGTTATTTAGATTGTTGTGACAAGCGCTTTGGGAATATGGTACCATCGAGCTGGTCTAATGATGGAGTGCGAAGATCGAAGTTGGGAGCTGGAACCATAGGATCCATGCTAGTAAACCCATCAAGTTTGGGCTCATTAGACTTGTAGTCACAAGAACTTTGAGAATATGGTACTATCGAGCTGATCTGATGATGGAGTGCGAAGCTCGAAGGTGGGAGCTGGAACCCTGGGATTCTTACTAGTAAACCCATCGAGTTTGGGCTCATTGGACTCGTAGTGGCAAGACCTTTGAGAATATGGTACTACCGAGCTGATCTGATGATGGAGTGCGAAGCTCGAAGGTGGGAGCTGGGACCTTTTAATTTCACCTGATGATGAAACTGGAAGACTAGTTTTATGCAGGGGTTTTTAATGCTAAAGTTATAATGATGCAGAGTAACACCTAGATTTAGCATCTATGGATGAAACCTGCTCCAGGATAGAAATATGGAAAGCAATAAAAATAAAATATCCAATAAAAACTCAATTTTTGACTTGTCATTTGTTTCTATCAATAGCTTACCTTGATGTACAGCGACGGTGCACCCGTTCCCATCACAGTAGACCAGCGGGTTATCCGGCCAGCCTCGCTCGTCTGAGCAGACGCAGCATCCCCCTACCATCTCCTTCATCGTTGAAACATTATAGCTGCAAACACTGTCATAAAATACTTGAGTATAATGTCTCTGTGTTAGTGGTATCACATATGACGATGAATACAAAGCAATATTATGAAGTTCTACTATGCAGTTAATATTGCAATTCTTTATTGTTTGTTAATCCCTTGTTTCAACTCGGATATCATTATTTCTGTTTAACGTATCAACGTATTTAGGACATTTACTACATTTTTCTGGTGGAGTATTTTACTCGCTATAGTAAATAAAAGTAGGTGCCTATTTAAAATGTGCATTGTGTAAATTAAAGATGATGGTAGCAGAGTCTGTGGGCCAGAAACAAAACTGAAATACTTGAACAAAAAGAGAGCTATGGTTCGGCAGTTTCGACAACAAATCATACATTAAAATTTGTTTGCTTTTAAATACCTACTGGTTCTATATTAGATAAATATTTTGTTTGTCATATTGATTTGTTTCGTTTTTTTAACAGCATAGTAGACTATGATGATGATTGAGATATAGGAAAGTGTGGTGCAAAGATGAGAACCTAATGTAGATTTGATTAAGAATTCTATGTGTTACTCCACCAATGTATGAGTTGTACATTTATGAGAGTTTGGAGCTCCGAGCTGAATCTTTTTTTGATCTCAATACGAATGAGCATTTTTTATAAGTATTATTATTACCTTATTGTACCTAGTTATGAATACATTTTAATTTGAGGTCCTATAACTGAATCCTGTTAAGGCACTGAAATGAGTTAGCATAGCCTAGTAAGCATAGAAACATGCTTCGGTCATGCAGATGACATAACTAATTTGTGAATACCAATTTGATACAACAATTTACATCTTTTTCAGCATTTATGCATCCACTGCTAGACATATGCCTCCCCAATTGACTGCTATTTCGTGCGCTCTGCGGCCTCTCCCTCATTTACATCTAATACAAGTAAATATTGGGAACAGCATACCCATTTTATTGTCACCTATACCTATCTTATCACCTGAAAACTGAAATATCAGTTAGATTCACCCTATTGTCCTTCTCATGTTGGAAGCATGTTACACCTAACATAGTCGGATACCGTCTGTCGTGGGAACCAGAAACAGCAACATCACAAACATGTAACATCCAAGACCTGGGTATTTTTTTGTTTTCTCTACCCCCAGCCAGGAATCAAACCTGGGCCCTCTCGTATGGTAGGCAGAGCCACAACCACTGCGCCACGGAGGTTGTCATTGGTATAAACAATGGGTTTTGAAACTGACAGCCAACTGACAGCTCGTCGCAGATAGCAGCAATGTGGGTGGACTGAGTAAAAAACAGCCATATTGTTCTTTGTTGTTGTTTGATACAATGTGTAAATGAATTAACGCAAAATGAGAAACTACTTTGCTAGGGATATCATTCTGAGCAACTGTCACTATGAAACCGATTTGATCAGAGCAACTTTATTTTACATCTCCCAGTACATTTTGGCCTGAGTAGATCAGCTGATTTGGATGGAGAAGTGAAACATAAAGTTGCTCCACAGACTTGTATACAAGATGAGTTGCTCTGATCAAATCGGTTTCATAATGAAAGTTGCTTAGAATGATGTCCCTCACAAAGTAGTTTCTCATTTTGCGTTAATAATCAATGCGGTTCTCTGACTTGCACCAATCCCTGGTTTACGGCCGGGTGAGGCGTCTCCTTTTGTTGTAGATTATAAATGCTTCTACAGGATTTCTGTGGCTTGCCATGAATGCAGTGTCATCAGCGAATGTGCCCGTGACGGTGTTTTCGGTCGATGGCAGGTTTGATGTGAATATGATGTGTGCAGCACGCTGCCTTGAGGTATTCCTGATTTGATTTCGTGGAGTTGGGAGATTTCATCCTTGTGTTTGGCTTGGAAGCATCGGTTGTTCAGGTAACAGTCCAGGATTAAAAATATATTGTATGGTAAGACGTTTTTCAGTATTATAGTCCCATGTGCCAAACCTTATCAAAGGCTTGAGTGATATCGAGAAAGGCCGCTGAGCAGTAGTTTTTTGTCCATTGATAATACAATTTCGTTTACAAGCCTGTGCACCTGTTCTATGGTTGAGTGTTTCTCACGGAATTGATTTTGTGGTATGATGTCCATTAGGTGGGGTGTTAATCTCACTAGCAGGATTTTTTCAAATACCTTTGAAGTTATTGGCAGAAGGCTTATGGGTCTGTAGGAGGACACTTCATTGACTGGCTTTCCAAGTTTGGCTATCATTATTATTTATGCAATCTTCCATCCTGGGTATTTCCCTGGTCTGAGTTATTATTATTGTCAGCATTACGATGCCTTTCTTTGGCAAGTTTTTGAGTATTTAGTAGTAATCATGTCATACAAAAGTACTCCGTGGTCTAGTGGGTTTCACCTTGCTTCTCACGCAGGAGATGCAGGTTCGAATCCCGGTGCTGACCATGTACCAATGAGATGATTAATTTGTCTTAAGTACATTATCGGACACTCCGTGTTTCGGATGGCACGTTAAACTGTAGGTCCCGGCTGCTATCACTACTTCGTAGTATGTAGTAGTCGTAAAACCCCTCCACCAACCCGCACTGAGCCAGCGTGGTGGAGTATGGCTCAATCTTACTCGGATCCGGGTAAAGGCCTGTGCCCCTCGGTGGGGACATTAATGGGCTACATTTACATGTCATACCTGGGAGACTTTTTGGGTTGTAATGACACTAGGACTCTTCGCACTTCTGCTGGTGAAGCCGGTTTAACTGGTAGAGACATTTGGAATGGTGCATCTTGCATTGCTCTGATATATTCTGTGTGATTTGGCTTCTTCATCCACTGGTGGTGTGAATACTTTCGACAGATGTTCTCCAAAGAGTTCAGCTTTTTCTGTCTTTTCTGGCTCAAGAGCCATCAGCAGTTCTTAGGGGTGGAACACTTTGATTGGGTTGGTTCATTGTTCTTGTAGCATTCCACAGTGAGTATTCTCCATTGTTGGTGGGTTCTATTCTAGTTTTGATAGGTATTTTTGAACAGAGTCGTTTTTTAGTTCGCTGATCAGGTTTGTCAAGTGTCTTGATGCTTGATTCAGTTTCCTCTTGTCTTCTGGGTCCGGGGTCTGGTGCCATGTTTTCCTGAGGCTACGCTTTTCCTGTATCTTCTTCCTTATGGAGGGGGTGTTGATTGGTGAGACTTTTGACTGGTGGAGTACATTGAGTTATTGTTGACACTATGGTTCAGTTTAGGTTTTCAATACCGGCTTCAATGTCAGATTGTGATTTGAGTGGTATATTAGGCTGGATGTTGCTGTCTAGCATCTCCTTGAATCTCCAGTGCAAGCCGGAGAACCGCATTGATTATTGAAGGCCCTATCCTTAAGATTGTGATGAAGCAGATAACCCAAAATAGAAAAAAAAATGCATTAATTCATTTACATTTTGTATATACCTATCAGAATAGACAATAAAAATGTATTCGACCTGGAAAGTAGCACAATTATAAAATGAGCTTAGAAGCCTGTAATCGAATAAATTCAGCTCTTTATTATTTAGGGGTTTGGCTAGACGACCACGGTCTGTCTCTGTCAGCTCCTAAGAGCAATGTCGTAGTTTTCTCCAGAAAGAGAGTAATTCCCGATGTTTCCATACAAATTGACAACCAAATAGTTCCCGTTGCAGGCTCGGTTAAATTCCTTGGGGTTGTTCTAGACTCTAAAATGACAGGCATTCCCCACTTGAAATATGTGGCCAATAAATGCGAAAAAAATCTCAACATTTTGCGATGTCTTTCTGGCGTATGGTGGGGTGCCCATCCATATTGCCAGAAATTACTTTACAACGCCATAATTCGTAGTCATTTTGATTATGGATCCTTTCTTCTGGAACCCTGTAGCAAAATGGCTCTTGACCGACTCCAAAGAATTCAATTCAAGTGTTTACGTATAATTTTAGGGGCCATGAAGTCGTCTCCTACAAACGTCCTTCAAGTGGAATGTGTAGACCCTCCTCTTCAACTCAGAAGACAATATCTTGCCGATAGATTCTTTTTTAAAGCAATTCAGGTGAACAAGCATCCGCTAATCCCAAAATTAGAAACTCTGATTTCGTTCACTGGAAGAAGAAATAACTATTGGACTCATAAAGAACCATCTTGTCTTATGAAGAGCTATAAAAAACTTCGAGATATCAATCAACCACTCTATCAAAGCAGAATTAACCCCATTTTCGAAATTGATTTTAACTCTTTAATTTACCCGGCAAACATTATTTTATCCCTAGGTATTACAAAACAATCCGTGGATTGTAACAGCTCTTTCAATGAAATTATTAGTCAAAATTGGAGCGGGTGGTTATGCTTTTATTGTGATGCATCTAAACTTGAGGAATCAGGATGTGTAGGTTCTGCTGTTTGGATTCCTAGGTATAAAATAATTCTTAACTATAAATGTCCCCCCCTTTCATCAGTATTTACCGGTGAATCAGTAGCAATTCTTGAAGCTGTTTCATATATTTTATCCCATAAACTTAATAAGTCAATAGTATTTTCAGACTCCTTGAGCTGTCTACAGGCTATTAAATCTAATCAGTTCCAGTCAAAAACTAGGTTCCCAATTATTTTAAATATTAAAGACGCTCTCTACAAGTGCCATTGTCAAGGAATTGATGTTGTTATTGCCTGGATACCGGGACATGAGGGTATCGCTGGTAATGAGATGGCAGATGCTCTTGCCAAACAAGCCGTGGTCTTGGGTGGAGATGAGCATTACTTCAATTACTGCCATGATATCTGCTCAATCTCCAAATCTGATCTAGATAAATCTTGGAACGAGTCCTGGAAACAAACCCGATTGGTTAAAGGGCGACATTATGCGGACATACAGGATGACGTACCAAAAAGACCTTGGTTTTTTCGCTACCGAGCTGCAGACAAAGTGACCACCTCTACTGTCTGTCGATTGCGTATAGGACACGCGTGCACACCTGTGCATCTGGCTAAGATTCGGGTCAGGGACCACTCCCTCTGTGAGTGCGGTCTTGCTGAGGGTACCACCGATCATCTATTTTTTGAATGTCCAAACTTAAATTACTCCCTTTATAATCTCCTTCCTCCCAATATACCCAGACCCATAAATTTCAAGTCACTCTTAATGCTGGCCTATTCTCCGTTTATTAAAACCTTATGTAAATTTATTAAAATTAATAAAATAAAATTGTAGTTGTGTGTAAGCAAATTAACAAACTATTTTGTACTTATTTAATATATTTTATTATATATATTGTGTTGTTTTGTTCTAGGTACTTGAACATCGTAAAAACCGGTCAACTGCTATAAATACGTGCCATCTTAGTCACTTGACACTGGCAGAATCATCTAATATAATAGATGGAAGCCATTATAACCAAAAATTGAATTGAATTGAGCTTAGAAAAAGGAAAGTATCCACAGTTTGCAAAAAAGCAGTTTTAATTGAAAGGTAAGTAAGTTTATAATCTGGCATTGTTTTGATTTAAAGGTTATGTTGTGTTTTTATTGTAAAGTCCATTTTTTTTTGTAGATTATAGATAGGCGTACCACTTGAATAATCTTTTGGGCGATGAAGACAAACTTGAGAATGATACTTCTGTTACTTCTGACTTGGAAGAGTTCAGAGATGTGAATACCTTGAGACTTCTCTGAAGCTGTCTATCCGAAAGTTTTGTTTGACTGTTTTGACCTTAGAATATGAAAATACGAGTTTATTTACTTCGTGAATAGACTTATCACCTGTATATCAATTAGGTCCATAATAATCTTCATGTAGAAAATGGGCCCCACATAACCTTGACGAAGTACTTGCATGCCAATTTTTTATATGTAAAGATTTCTCCCACAGTTTTCTTCTTTTAGCATCTTTAGGGAATATATGATTCCCCATATTTTTGTAATCAACTGCTGCACAAAAGTCCTTGTAAGAAAATATTCCTAAAATAATTAGTTTGTTTACATAAATTACTAACCGCCACACTCAGAGAGATTTAATCAACCATTAAGTCAGTTCCAAATTTGAATTTACATACAAAATCCTTTACTTAGTAATCCTTAATGAATCACTAATGACTCTGGGTACCTACAGCAGTAAGAATAACTGTCAAATTTATGGACTGTCCACAGTGGTGACATCTGAAGTGAGCAAGCAGTTTATAACCTCATTTCCTCAAAAACAGCTAATTTTGGAGTGGGAATAGAAGGTATTTAATTGAGACTACTAAATACAATGGTCAACACTGATACTGTGGTCAAGATAATTAGATAAGATTTTAGTCTTGTGCCTAATCAAAGGCTAATTTATGTCTAGATTCTAGAGAAATCCTATATATTTGTTACAGATAGTGGCAGTACATATTGTAGACGAAACTAAAATCAATACATTACCTACATTGTGATATCAGAACATATCCAAACTGATAAACGGATGTAAGGTACCTCAGATAGTATGACCGAGTGAGATGAGATGTAGGAAGGAACACCTAAAAAGATTATAGAATGCCGGATCGCATGCAACTCGGAGCCCCAAGAGGAGATAGTCAATCGATGGCGAACAATAGCTGATCAACATAGATGAACATGAAGTATTGAACCCATCTATAGTGTTGTATATTTACCAAATTAAAAAAATATCCGTTCATTGTCGAGGGATACGAAAATTCCTGTTGAAACACTTTCATTTATTCATATTTACAAACTGATCACCTCACCTGCTGTCTAGCAATAATGGCAAATGAAGGCTAAAACACACTGTGAAACTATATCATAAATTATATTCTAGTAATGGAGACAGAAAAGATTGAAAATCTGATCTTTATAATAATTATATTGGATGTTACACTATGAAACTACACTATTAGACATGGATTAGACAACCCGCTAATTTTCTTTCACCAAGCCAGAAACATGGCCATGTTGTTTTTTGCCTGATAGGTTTACAATCCTGTTTAGAATTTTGTTTTTCGTAAAGTTGGCTGTCGTGAATGTCGTGATTGCTGCTTGTCCAACAATAGGCGATTTTCTGACAGCTAAAAATAGTTCTGAAAGCTGCCGACAGATGGCATGAATTCTTAGGACACAGTCTGTTGTCGTCACAGAGTAAAGAGCTTATTACATTACGCTGTCGGCAGGGCACGATTTGTATAGACGTCTCACTCATGATGGAACGACAAGAAAGAGACAATGAGTCAGACAGGGCCCTGCCGACAGCGTAGTCTAATAAGCTCTAATCATGGAGGTAATTATAATATAATGGAGAGGCAATATTTTGCTATATGCAGAGTTAATTATACAAATATGACGAATTCGCAACCGAAAGAATGAAAATAATTTTGTCTTTCTCTAACTCCTCGCCTACACTACGCCGTTAGTTGAAAGAGATAGTTTGAGTTTTATTTCTTCTAATTATGGCAACCTTTGGTAATTACGTCACATTCAACATAGCGCGTGGCGTGCCTGATTTTGACACAGTCTTTCGTACATAAAATGGCGGCGTTGAAGCTTCAATATTGATAGGCAATATCGATAAAATAATTAGTGAGTGTGCATTTAAATGCACTCTGCCAAGTATAGGGTTAAGTCAGTTCCATTGAATTTACATACAAAATCCTTTACCTAGTAATCCCTAATGAATGATTAAATGACTATGGGTAGGGCGGGCGGTTAGTACTTATCTGTAATATTTGTATCGTGTTCATTACACGATTACAGATTATGTTTCTCGGTTGCTATTATTTGGATTGGCAACTTTTCTTCACTCATGTCTGGCATCTAGTGACGAATTTGGAACTACTGAAGTTTTTTTTTTTAAATCTCCCACAAACCAAGCCACAGAGTGAGTCTACACTACAAGTACTAAAATAAGTCTGATAAAGCCAAGCACAATGATGTGTTGGATCAGTTGGATGACACAACACACGTCGGTGTTTTATTGTAAAAATTCGGAAAACATATGGCCGTTCTACACTCTCGCCGAGACAACACGAGACATGCCGAGACGGAGAATGTAGAGGGTACCTCTCACCGCGCTCGGGGTGTCTCGTGTTGTCTCGCCTGCTCTCGCTCCGGTGGCGGTTTTTGGGCCCGAGTCAAAGGGTCTCGCCATGTCTCGCGAGGAGCCCGAGAGCATTGCAGTAGACTCTCGCTCACTGTCAGTGCACAGCGAGCAACCGTACGGAGCGCACGTATTGCTAGGATAACCTATGAGAGGTTTATTGGCTTGTTACAGGGTTGATTATGAAAAACATTATTCATAAACGATGGTAAATAAAATGGCCGACTTTATGAACAGCTGATTGTCATGTCAAGTTCTCAGATCAATGTATTATACGTATTATAGTTATATTGTGATGTTTACATTAGGTATTTAATCAATCCAATTGAATGAATTATGTTACGTACTTATAATTTCTAATTATCATGTTATGTGCTTTTGATAACTGCACTATCGAATTAGGTTCCTTACCTGTAATGATATTGTGAGTGTAGATAAATAAATAAATAAATAAATTTTGGTGGGAGCACAAACAACCTTTACCCAATTGTGCCTCTGCCACAGAAGAGATAATAGTACTCCGTCCTAGCTAGGATAACCTGTGTGACATATGTGTACATAGTTATAATAATGGATAGCACATAGCGTAAGAGCGCAAGCGACTTCTAACGTGTCCATCCTCTCGGCGTTCGCAACCGCAACTGAAGCGGTGAGAGTGTAGAGGGTACCTCTCGTGGCAGGCCTCTCGGGCGAGAGCTTTCGCCCGAGACATCACGAGACCACTCGGCGAGAGTCTACAGCGGCCGGCCGTTCTACACTCTCGCCGAGACAACACGAGACATGCCGAGACGGAGAATGTAGAGGGTACCTCTCGCCGCGCTCGGGATGTCTCGTGATGTCTCGCCTGCTCTCGCTTCGGCGGCGGTTTTTGGGCCCGAGTCAAAGGGTCTCGGCATGTCTCGCGAGTAGCCCGAGAGCATTGCACTAGAAGCGGTGAGAGTGTAGAGGGTACCTCTCGTGGCAGGCTTAGCTCTCGCCCGAGACTTCACGAGACCTCTCGGCGAGAGTGTAGAACGGCCATAACAAACTGAGGTAACAAATGATATCCTGGTGTGTAACAATATAGGATTTCTCCACAGATTTCTCTAGAAACTAGACATTAATTAGCCTTTGATTAGACACAAGACTAAAACCTTATCTAATCATCGATATATTAATATATAAATTATCTATTCGATGATTGTGGACGAAACTAAAATCAAAACACTAACCGCCGTACTCAGCGTCATTTAATGAACGATTAAACCTATTCCAAATTTGAATTTTCATACAAAATTCTTTACTTAGTAATCCTTAATGAATCATTTAACGACTCAGTACGGCCCTAAGTTAGGTATGTGTATGTACTTACCTACCTACATTCTATGTTAACTACATTGTGATTATTTGTGATATCAGAACATTTCCAAACTGATAAACGGATGAACTGCGTAGGTAGGTAAGGAATACCTAAATAGATTATAGAATGCCGGATCGCATGCAACTCGGAGCCCCAAGAGGAGATAGTCATAGTCAATCGATGGCGAACAATAGCTGATCAACATAGATGAACATGAAGTACTGAACCCATCTATAGTGTTGTGTAAATTTACCAAATGAAAAAAATATCCGTTCATTGTCGAGGGATACGAAAATTCTTGTTGAAACACTTTCATTTATTCATGTTTAGAAACTGATCACCTCACCTGCTGTCTAGCAATAAATGGCAAATGTGAAGTCAAACTATATCATAAATTATATTCTAGTAGGTACTTATTGGAGACAGAATAGATTGAAAATGTGATCTTTATACTATAGTTATCTTGGATGTTACACTCATGAAACCATCATGAAACTAATAGATTAGACACAGACATTCGATTAGTTTGTCATGTCTGTCCGTTTGCTGAGTGTATTTGGCCAAACGTATTTGTATTAGGTTGCATTACTGACATTTCCCATAGTTCAGATTTAGAGAGAACAGGGCGTATCAGATCAGTGTCCAATACCTAGAAATTGTTTTCGGTAAATAAAATGGAGGATGCTGTACCTTCATTATCGATAGGCAATATCTATAAAATAATTATAACAAAATGGGGGTTACAAAGCTCCCTGATCTAGCTGGTCCCATAGTGAGATGTTCAGAATGATGTTCCTATACTCCCTAATAACCCTTTTTCGGCTTGTAGCCCTATTTTGTTACACCTTTAATTATTTTGTCGATATTGCCTATCAATACTGAAGGTACAACGCCGCCATTTTATGTACGAAAGACTGTGTCAAAATCAGGCACGCCACGCGCTATGTTGAATGTGACGTAATTACCAAAGGTTGCCATATTTAGAATAAATAAAACTCAAACTATCTCTTTCAACTAACGGCGTAGCGTAGGCGAGGAGTTTGGGGATCTTGGTTGTATTAAAAATGTATATTTTGCGTATGTACGTAGTGAACTAGAATACGGAAGCATTATATGGTCACCTTGTTATCAAACTTACAAAGACCGCATTGAAAGAATACAGAAAAAGTTTCTGAATTATCTTAACTATAGGGCTCGCTCCTCTCATTCCACATACGAAGACAGTTGCTCCGGACATCGTATTCTTTCTCTGGCAGACAGACGAGTGATGTTAGATGTAATGTTTCTGTACGACATACCTACTTGTGTCGCGAGTCGACTGCCCCGCGCTGGTGCGCTCGGTGGAGTACTGCGCGCCGCTGCGGCGCACGCGCCACACGCCGCTGCTGCGTGTGCCAGCGCGACGCACTAACTACGCCGCCAACGAGCCGCTCACCAGGATCACACGTACTTACAATAACACCTTCCAACACATCGACCCGTTCAATAACTCCAGGGCCTCCTTCAGAAACTGCATTCTCAAACACTTTACACAACCGGAACAATAAACTAAGCAACATATTATATTATTATATAGAAATATATTTATTGCATATCTATTTTTATATATACATATGTATTCACATTATATACTTATATAAACATAATATATAAATGTAATAGAATGAACATACATAAAGAAAAAATAAATAAAAATAATACAGCAGCTGTGCTTCTACTAGTCCGTTTCTTCTTTTTGCCTTACTAAAACACATGTTAATAACAAATGGATCTTTTGGGGTAATCTATTATTGGCTATGTAATTGGTGTTAATTTTTAAGGATACATCTGTTTTGTAACGCTGTTGATTACCTGAATAAATAAATAAATAAATAAATAAATAAATAAATAATAGGCTCATTATGCACGCCGAAAATAGCGTTGCAAGCGTTTCGAATCTGCTACAACGAACGTTGTTACGGCACGCTGCCGCTGCCAATAACGTTGCAAGCGTTACAAATCTTCTACGAGGGTCGATTTCACGATTTTTTATGTCACACGAATGACATTAATTCACACGAGTGAATTATCATTCGTGTGACCTGAAATCGACCCGAACAGTAGATGTGCGAGTGAGAGAGTTATCCATTAAACTACTATTACTAAATGGTAGCTCAATTATTAATCTGTGGCTCAATGGAGTTATCACGTAATTTTACTGATATTTAAATTACCTACCTAGTTACATAGGAAAGGGGGAAACTAAAACACAGAAAGTATTTTATTTTATTTTAATCAACAAAAACAAATGGTACGAGTTATGTCTTTAAACTACAATTAAATGTCAAAATTACCTAATTCGACCTCATGAGTTGAGTCCGAGAGACCGCTGCAATATTTTTTCGCCCCGGAATGTAACTTGGAGCTCTATTTCTCAATCGCTCTTTTGTAAACGAGCGCTCTTTTCTACCGATTTTCGTTCGTTTTATTCAATTGGATCTGCAACGATTGGTCAGAACCACTCGTTGCGCAAGTCATATATCACACGAGCGAATGAAAAATAGTGCTCTTAGACAGACTTTGTAAGAGAGCGAGACACACACAGCAAACGCTGGCCAAGTTACGTTCCGGGAGTTAACAACGCGTTGAAAGTTTTTCGCTATAACGTTTATCGCTGATTTGTCTTTCTACGTCGTTGGTTTCGCTTCAACGCAATCTTTCGCAAAGCGTACCACGCTGTTATTTTAGCAACAACGTGTTTCGCTCCAGCGTCATTCGCAACTAGTACGGGACCCCTACCATCCCCTATATTCGCAACTAGTACGGGACCCCTACCATCCCCTACATTCGCAACTAGTACGGGACCCCTACCATCCCCTACATTCGCAACTAGTACGGAACTCCTACCATCCCCTACATTAGCAACTAGAACGGGACCCCTACCATCCCCTACATTCGCAACTAGTACGAGACCCCTACCATCCCCTACATTCGCAACTAGTACGGGACCCCCTACCATCCCCTACATAGGAAACTAGCGGTCGAAGGAGATAGCGAGCGTAAGAAGACACCTACTGCTCTTTCACACTCACTCGCGTCGTAACTACACTTCTAGCTATCTCACTCATCCACTCACGCGACACATCATCAGTCAGCAGTTACGATTACGAACGGCTAACTAACGATTTTCGACAGTTTCGTTGCATTAAGTTACGTAGCAGTGCCGCCCCCCAACATCCACGTGCCAGCTCTAAATAGCTGATCTATAGCACCTATCCATCGCGTCCGCCTGCGAAACGTCCGAGCGACGGAAAGGCGACGAATCGTTCGAATGATTTTAACAAGCTATCTCTGTGTATGTCAGAGAGAATCCCCGATTGGCGATGTCGGGCGGCGTCGTCGCGGTGGCGCCTTCGCTGGCGTCGGTCACCACATACACCACGAACGGCTTGAGCGTCGCTGAAACAAACGTGGCATTATTGCCGACCAGAACAGCAGATGCGCTTGGCGAAGAAGAAGAACAGAGAAATATGGAAAGCTGACCGCCAACATCCAGTATTGGGGAGGACAATGAGATGAAGAAGAGTTGATACTATGTTTGTATCATCATCAGCCGGTACTCACTAGAAACAGTCACGAAGCCCAGTCCGCAGAAGCGGTCCGTCCCGACCGCGACTCCCGTGGAGACGACAGTTGGGTCCGGTATCACGACAAAGTCTGTCGTGCAGGCCCCGTCGTTCACGGCGCCCAGCGCCGTACCCAGGACTGTGTTGTCGGCGCCCTCCACGTCCCCGGTTAGCGTGAATGAGTAGACGTCGCCGGCGGTCTAGAAATACATTTACTTGAATAAATCTATATATAATTTACTCTATGGTATAAATTACATGAATAATATACTTTAGTTCTTTCTACTATAGGTCACGTTCATTTCGTGAATTGATTGATTTCATTTTAAATCTGTAGCAGCCGATATGTTAAATCAGTTAAAAACCTCATTAAAAACCGATTTAAATCTTTAGCCATCTCACACGTTTCGTAATTTGGCGATCCTTTTTTGATTAATTTGATAACCAATTTGGAAGGAAGGTTGGAAATCTGTATGTTTCGGTACAAATCTAAGTTTAGGTGAAGGAGGATATTTTAATCGCATTCTTTATACCTGGGCGTACTGGATCCCACAATACCCAGCCTCCATTCTAATGCAGATCCCGTAGTTTAGGTTCACCATCTGTCTTGTCCCCGTGACCAGGGATGCACTCAGGACCTGGTTAGCTGCGGTTCCGTAGTTAAAGCTTGTTATGGTTCCAGATGTGCCAGTGTAGTATTGAAGACATCCGTTAGGTGCTGAAAATGTATTAATCAGTTTAGGTACTTTAAACTTTTATAACTGCTAGCTCGTCTAACCCAACGTACACAAAAGACCAGACAGAATGTGTAAAAATGTGTAAGCTAATCAGTAAGTCTAACAGACTTACTGATTCGTAATTTTAAGTATTATGGACACAGATCACCCCCTATGGGGGGTTTCGACAATTGAACAGATACTCACTCACTACAGCTGAGATTGACGAGAAGTATTCAAAAGGCAGAGTCAGACGACAGTCTCTCTGGGCGAGGATTCATAGTAGAATTGATGCTAAAGAGAAGAGGCTTACTTACTGGCTTAAGAGTGTCTGCTGGGTAGCAGGAGGTCGAAGTATGAAGGAATGAACGGAATAATAACACCCACCTAGCCCAGGGCAATCACAGCCCAACTGCACCAGCCGAACATTCCACCGCCTCGAGAATGCGGTCGAGGCTGTCGCTGTAATCGTGATAGTTATCGGCGTCGTGTCGTCGAAGTCGACAAAAATTGTCTGTCCGGTGTTGTCGCCACACAGTGTCGGGACGACGGTGTCGCCCCCGGTGACGGTGATGGAGTCCGTGGCGCAGTTGCCGTCCCCGTCTGGCTGGGCTAGAACCATGTCCAGGAAGTCGATGCGGAGCTGGAGATGGAAATATAGGATAGATATATATGGACCTATGGGATTTGGAGCGAAATGGGGTTTAAGTTTATGGGTTATGAAGTTATGGATTGTGACGTTCGGGATTGTGACTTTATGGATTTATGATAAGCACCCCTTGCCACCCCTTCTGAGAATGGATCGATATAGAAAGACTTTTGGTGACTGATTGTTTAGGTGTTTCAAAAAGGTAAAACACTCTCTTACCCAAAAATGTTAAATAATAGAAAAATAACAACAGAATTTAATGCTATCTCGCTCTTACCAGGGAATAATACCGATATATTTTAAATATCGATGACATATATCGCTACTTACACTGGTACTTTTGTATCGATTGTATCGATACTGGTATCGATATTAAACAGTTCCAATAAATCAGTTCCTTTTGTTGTTAGTATTCGAAGTTGGTACCGATACCAGAATACCGATATATATCATTGATCATATACGTACTGATAAATTCCTACTGCCGCCACGGGTTCCCTTTTGAGACATATAGGGCGGCGTGGCGTTTGGTACTTTAAGGCTTACACTTTTTTTTTATAACATAAACCATTTCGGGGAAAAGCGATTCTAAAATATTTTTTTACTGTAGAGAGGGAGAGGGGTTCTTAACGTTTAATCTAAAGGTCTCGGAGATCGGAGATATGCTATCTTGATATACAATGTACATCCACGGTTGACTAGGACAGCAGATTGAGACGCCCAATTCAGAGATAACACCTCCAAGTGGTCTCTTTCGGTAACTGTGGTGTGCCAATACTTAATCGATGAATATCATCGTATCAGTAGCCACCATAATCCGCCAAAATCCCTTATAAATAACGCTCAATTAACCCAGCCCTCAGTCTCCGACAGCCCCGCTATACCAGTATTCAAAAGTACCAGCACCAAATATCGATATTTATGAGAATTACAGATAATGGGAGCTATTTGGAAGGAAAATGCACTAAACTAAAAAGGCAACTAAAGCCTTTAAACGTCATAATGAAGTCATTTTAGTTGATATCAACAACTAACATGACGTTTAGAGTTCAGAGGGCTTAGTGGTCTTTTTAGTTTAGTGTTTTTTCCTTCCAAATCGCCCCCAATGATATCAATATTTCTGGGTAAATAAATACCGGTATTTTTAGAATATCGATATCGGTACCTGGCTCTTACTAACTTACACTTCATAGCAAAGAAACAGATACCTTTTAAATATAAAAATACAGTATTTTTAACCGACTTCTCAAAGGAGGAGGTTTACAATTCGTCCGGATGTTTTATTTTTTATTTTTATTTTTTTATGTATGTGCCCCGATAGCGCCTAAACGGGTGGACCGATTTGGAAAATTATTTTTTTGTTTGAAAGGGTTTACCTTCCCATTTGTCCCATTGACACCAGGTCAGGATCTGATGATGAGATCCTGGAGAAATCGAGGGAACTCTTCAAATATTATAGGCAGACCTATAGTGATTTTTGTGTTTTTCATAATAACTCGTGCAAATGCACATGGTAGGCATAATATTGTGATGCGGAACTGCTGATGAAGACCACATATGGCCACCAGATCTGCTCAATACTAGGTACAAATACAATGCGTGGCTGACGGGCAGGCAACGCATAGCCTAAACTGGTGGACCTAGAGCCATGAAACTTTGTACAGGGGTTCCTTAGTAGCGTGGGGTAGCACTGATGTGGGATTTGACAAAATTAATTCCCCAAGGGTGGGGGGGGACAAGGGGTTACAGTTTGTATTAAACTCAATGTAATCAAATAGGGTTTGTGGAAGTCGGTTTGTGGAAGTTTACTTTTTGTTTCAATTATTTGTTATTAGTGTTGGGTCGGGTGAGGTCGGGATCTATAAAGTAAGCTTGAAAACAAACCATACCGCGATGTAAAGTACATGCAGCGCCATCTAGCGTAAATTTTGTGAAAACTTTTTATAGATGCTTTTTGGCCATCCGACGGAATCAGTGATTATTTTTCAATTATCAAAGTTAATTATTTCTGCCGTCTGCTTTTGTAGTATCACTAATTATTTCTACATTCAGGTCTCCTTCCCAGACTCTCGAATAACTAACAAGATATCTTCGTCGGCTCCCGACTATGATCTTTTGGCACGCGGTGATAGGCTGAACCAACGCTTGATGTCAGGTTCATTGCATTAACTTGCGTAGAACTAGCGCCCTCCTGTATAAGTTACTCAAATTCCAAAAGACTAAACAGACTTCCAACGATCTTTTGGCTGATGAGTGACGTTTACAGAGGACGCCAGCTCTACGCAACTTAATGCAACGAACCTGTCATCAACAATTCAACACAGATCTTTTACCCCTCATTGCGGTCATCAAGGGTTAGTTCCACCTGTCACCGCGGCAAAGGATCGTGGGAAGACTGTAGCTTCGTGATCCACGACCGCCCATTGCCAACCTGACAGACGGCGGTGTTGCACCGGTTGACGATGATGCTGCAGGCGGACCCGCCGGTGTAGGCAGCCGGGTACCCGGGGCTCGTGAAGTACGTGTTGTTTACGTTTGTGGTACGCCCACACGATCGCGACACTGGAATTGATCGTCTTGTCAACAAACGCTCTTAGGATCTCTAAAGTCCGTTTTCAATAACCTATCTATCCTCAATCTGCAGATAGGTAGGGTATAATTTGACTTAGGTTCCATAGTGCAACTATGAACTCTAGTATAATTGTAAGAATAATGGATAGATTAGGATATTGAAAATGGACGTTATGGTTTTGTCTTTATAAAAAAAAAACTGGCCAAGTGCGAGTCGGACTCGCGCACGAAGGGTTCCGTACCATTATCTATAAATATATCAGTTCTGTGAAAATTTCAACTGTCTAGCTACCACGGTTCATGAGTTACAGCCTGGTGACAGCATTATTGTCAGCATTATTACTCAGAAATAGGATGGAAATAGGAGGAATAGGAGCCATGTTTTATAAAAAAAATATGACTCTGAAAGGCCATTTAGGTTGGGGCATCATAGATAGTTTCTGTAACTGGATAATAATATGTTTTCAATACATTATTTATGCATTGCGATGATGATGAAGAAGAAATCCTTACCTATACAGCACCTGCCGCGCCTAGAGGCACAGAAGCCAGTGATGGTGCCGTCCAGGTTGTTACACTCCCGCCGAGCGAGGCACGTACCGTTCATCGTGTTTGTGTTCGAGCAATCCGTGTTCGCGAACCGAACGATACTCACCCAAGGGAACACTAGAAACAAGTGGTTGCATTAACCATTTACGGCTGTTTTTAACCGACTTCCCAAAGGAGGAGGTTTACAATTCGTCCGGTTTTTTTTTTTATTTTTTTTTTTTTTATGTATGTTCCCCGATAGCGCCTAAACGGGTGGACCAATTTGGAAAATTATTTTTTTGTTTGAAAGGGTTTACCTTCCCATTGGTCCCATTGACACCAGGTCAGGATCTGATGATGGGATCCTGGAGAAATCGAGGGAACTCTTCAAATATTATAGGCAGACCTATAGTGATTTTTGTGTTTTTCATAATAACTCGTGCAAATGCACATGCTAAGCATAATATTGTGATGCGGAACTGCTGATGAAGACCACATATGGCCACCTGCTCAATACTAGGTACAAATACAATGCGTGGCTGACAGGCAGGCAACGCATAGCCTAAACCGGTGGACCTAGAGCCATGAAACTTTGTACAGGGGTTCCTTAGTAGCGTGGGGTAGCACTGAATTGGGATTTGACAAAATTAAGTCCCCAAGGGGGGGGGGGGGGATAAGGGGTTACAGTTTGTATTAAACTCAATCTAATCAAATAGGGTTTGTGGAAGTCGGTTTTTTCTAAAGTTTACTTTTTGTTTCAATTATCAATAATCTACTATCCAGTACTCTCACAGTAATAATGCGCGTAGGTCTGCAGAGGTTGTATTCCTACTGTTCAGGAGTCGATATGAGTCTGAGGATCAATATGTTGTATAGAAAAACGGTGTTACTATATCCCACCCATATATAGATATAACTTTCGTCTCCCGAACGTTCGGAGTTAGGCTTCCGTGCGCATTAATTACTTTGGGAGAACTAGATGGCGCTGTAACGGGACAACGGGACTTCCAGTCCTTCAACCCATAGAGTAACTTATCTTCAAACTTCTGGTTCCGGTGGACCTCAAGAAAATGTTCCTGGCCATAGGTTCTGAGGGCCGATTAATTTACATCTCTGCATCAAACTCCTACCTACCTACATCGTTCGTTTCAAGTACAGTCAGCCAAGCAGATAGCCGACCCCCAGACTCATTTTTATATACGAAAGGGGGTCAGGTATCAGCTTGGCTGTCTGTACATGATGATGAACAAATTCTTATCACAATTTACCAAATAGCAAATTCAAAATATGTACCCACATAAACACCAGAAAAATAGTATCTAAATAATATCTGTATGAATTGACGTTGACTAAGTAATCTGTATGATTATTGATTATATGGTCAATAAAAAAAATTGAACTTTGAACTTTGACCCTGGTAGGTAGGTTTTATGCTCATATAAATCTGATGCTGACTGTACACCTTGTGAGCATTCCAACCACGGAACACAAAAAAAACAATAAACAGTTTTTTGTGTTCCGTGATTCCAAAGGAGATGAAAAACTTCGTAAGGTAACTTTTTAACAGCTCCATAGACTCGGCGAAGGGCTATAGCTCTCTGTCTCACAACATCATTCGCAAGGAGGATTTTGATCACAGCAACTCTGAACGTATATCAGAACCTGAATTCTGAATACTCGGCGGGGAGGCTGGCCTTGAATCTTGTAAATGAAGGGAGATGTGAAGAAAACACAAATATAGTTTTAACAACCCGCACTAAAAGTAATCTTTTTATGGTGGAAGTTAGGATCGCAATTCAATATTTTGACGCACAGCTATACTCACTCTTAATCGGATACTCGTAGGTACCTATATAGATACCTCTTACACCATTTAAGATTTTTTCAAAATATGCAGTTTCGCTTCGTTTCAAACTCCCAAAATTGACGCTAAGGATTATGGATATTTTAAAATAATTGTACATATCTATACTTATTCTCAGAATGAAAGAAGCACAATTCTGCTCACTTGCTTAGCCACTTTTAGTAGAATATTGAATCTCGTAGCAAAAATCAATGGCCAGCATAAAAAAATATAATATGAACTTCAATAAAGGTTTATGGTTTTTACCCTTTATTATTACGAGATTGGTTCTTAGTTATCCGAGTATCGCGTATACTTCGAGTATACTTACGTAATTCTAGTATACTTATTACTTACGTATTCTTCCCTCTCTTTCTCCATCTAAGTCGTCGTCTGCCAACTCCGTATCATTATGAGCGCGCCCGTCAAAAATGACTGATCCCGCAGCCACCACCACCACCAGACCTATTACTGCCCAGTGCACAAATCTTCTGCCCATTTAGTCAAAAAAATCTTCGATTTTAGTCAAAATTATTATCGACTCGGGATATTTAGTCCAACAGTCGGGGAAGAAATGAGAGTGTAATTTTCCTACATCTATATATAGAGTTAGTGTTAACGGTTGTCTGTTTGTCGTTGTTATAACTCGTTACCGTTGTTCATTTAGCACATGGTGTCGACCTCATGATTTGTGACGGTGTTGGTAAGATTGTTTATGTAAATAACTAGGAAACTACTACCAGCTTCTATTTTTAGCTGGTTGGGATTTGGATGATTGCTTATTATATGTGAGTGGTTCCAGGAAAAGGAACCTTATGGGATGGAAACGTTTTCTCGTTTTTTTTGTGAATAAAATTTCTTGAACTTTCCTCTTGAATTTGGTCCAAACTGATTAATTTTAGGTGGTATAGTCTTTTTTAAATATTTTAATCTTTATCTCACAGAAGCACTAAAAAGTGCTTGACTACCAAGACGTCAATTAATGTCTATTGCAAGGGGATGAGAACTTAATTTCCCATAATTTTAATGTATTTTTTTTCCTTTTCGGCCAGGAGAATGACAATCTCTCAACTGAAAGGGATAATGTCACCATTTGGTCGTCAGAATACCCGCGAATAGACACGACCCCAAACTTTGAACTGGATTATCTCGGAATCATTTTTTTCCCTTATGGTCCCTTTTCGCGGTACCACTCACATATTTATATGAGTTTGTGCAACGATTTATTACCCTTACAAATGTTTACCGTGCGTTGCAATCATAGGGCTACGACCCTGTCAATTCAATTCAGCTGGTTTATGGACCTAGGCATTTAAGGTATTAAAAAAAACATTTAACGCTCCTTTTCGTAGAAATTAAAACAAAACATTTACGTGATTATGTATAATTCTTATATATTAATGTTTTGAAATTGTTGAAATTACAGATGTGTAGTCAAATATGTAGATAACAGTCAGCAATGGCTTTTTGTGGTCCTACCTTTGTAAGCAACATTTTGACAGGGAAAACCTCATTGCTCTTTGGGTAATATAATTATTAATATATTTAAATATGTAATATATTTATGTAATTATTTACATACAATGATAATTACTGAATGGGTTTCAAAAACACGAGTACCCGCGCATTTTGGTATCTGAGCGCGCGTTGAACTCTTTTGTATAGAAGTGTTCAAATTGAGGATCATATTTTGATCATTATGACAAATAGTAAGCTGAATATAAATATGGCGGCAAAACAAAACTGAATAAAATGAGTAAATAAAATAACTAGTAAAAATGGTTGTGCATTATTCATGAAAGTTAATAAACCAAATAAAATTAGTAAATCACACGATAGGCAACTTTTACAGGTATCAGTATAACAAGTTTATATTATACACAACATATTAAATCCTATTTTATCATTTCAAAATATATAATTCAACTTTTTACACTTAATTACACAAAAAACATAGAAAAACTTTTTAATAACATTGTCATTGGTAATAAATTATTGTGTGACTTAGTCAACGTATGTCTACTTAGGGCTAATTATATTTTCCTTCAAAGTAATACAATTCAAATACACTATTTACAGTGTAGGTAGGCATGTGGCTATATAAGTGTTTCAGAGTCTATTTACAAGAATTAATAATAATAAGGACTTTAATATTAAAAAGACTGAGGTAACAGCAATTTATAAGCTTTGTAAATACTTTTGTGCCGAAATAAACACAAAACTTTCAACATCAATTGAAATGTCGGTGGCTCCTAGGTACAATGTCATAAAGTTTATTTCATCTGAATTCGAACACTTTTTCTATCTAGTAAATATTCCTGCTTGACCCACTGAGTTCTGCTTGCCAGAGGTAGAAAAAAATAATCTTGTGTTCTTATTAATGTGTGTGACGTCGACGTTACTCGTCCCACGAGTGCCCCCGACACTAGTCTGGAGCCATAAGCAATGCACGTGCATGTATATAATTGTATATGTTGAATGTTTAGTTAAGTAATTTTGTAGCTTTACATCACAACCTTGAAAATGTTCATTAATAAGGTCTAGTAATTGAACACCAGTTGAAATTATCTTTATTTTGTAATGATCGGCAAGACTAGTTGACGATAGTGGTAGTGAAAACACAAATATCGTAAAGACAATATAAAATATCTACGTAAATATACATTTGTGTCCCTCTTATTTAATGACAAAATACTTGTGGCCTGACCCAAGCGGTCTCGCTGAGCTCTATCTATGTGACAGATTTATCTTACATTTTACATACAAAATGATTTATCTGTTAAATAGGACTTATCGAGACTGTTTGGAAAAGGGCCTTAGAGAGGCAATTTTAGGGCTTACGTAATTTTATAATTTAACTTAAAAATAAAGACTTATTTATTTATAGATAGCACAAAGTTACTAGTGACTATTAAAACGATGGCAATCGTGATTTTACTTTAAATATTAATTTGGATTATCATTCTGTGATCTTGCACAAACTTTAATATTCCCTATGTATAGGTCCAACTGTAACGTTGTCCACAAAATAATAAAATTTGGACGGAAAGTATAAGGATAACACATTACGTTTTTGAGGTACCTACTTACTACACATGATATAATTATGGAGATATGAATGCCTAAAACGTTGAATTTGCTTTGAGTGTTTCTGTGACTTTCTTAAATCCTACTCAGTTACAGGATATGGCATAGCATCCTAAATCCTACTCAGTTACAGGATATGGCATAGCATCCTAAATCCTACTCAGTTACAGGATATGGCATAGCATCTTAATTAAGTGTACAATAGGTACTTAGTGAATATTTTAAGGCACAAAGAAAAGCATCTTATCTGCATCTAAAATCTACCGTATCTGTAGATCGCGTTTATGTTGCAATACAAAATATGTCTGTAATAATAGCTCGAGACTAGAATGTGTATATGTATAACGTGCGTGGATCCTACCACCTGATTGTACTTGTGTCATTTAAAAAATATATAAAATACAGGGCTCAAACCAAATAATGTTAGTCCCGTATTAATAATATGCTTCCAACTCTGAGATAGTATATACGTTATTGAGATGTCTTTAATGTTTTTCAGTGTCAAGTCTGTGTCCATGATAGCTAAGAGCATTTAATTACTACAGTTCTAAATAAGACACAGTTTTTGCACCATCTCACGTTGTTCTACATTTAGGCACTACCTGATACGTACAATATATTAATTCACGATAAAAATTACTCTGTAAATATCTATGATATTCTTGTATTCTCATCTGGCTGAATTAATCTTATATTTAGTCACGATACTTATCTAATTAATACTAAAATCTTTACGGAGATGGCTACAAGCAACAGAAATGCTTCAACGGTGAGCAATAGTCTCTAAGTTAAAATTAGAGATCTTTTATACAATTCACTTTGAAACAATGATCAAAGCACATTATTAAAAGTAACTTTTCGCAACTCCTTTATATGTCAAATTGTCAATTACTAATAATTACGCGATTAAAGATAAGCAAATATCGGGAATTGGGTCGCTTTTCTGCCCAACCCCGAAAACTGCTGAGTGGAAATCAAATTAGGAAATATTGGAATGACCTCCCTACTATACCCTCCCATATTAGGTGAAGATAAATATTTTTGTTAAAGTTTAGATTTGTTGGACAATTCTGAAGCAAATTGGCCTGTGACCCATCCGCCGAAAACACTATCAGGATGTTTTGTAAGTATCATATTGACAGACAAAATACTGTGCATTGTATAATTGCTAGTTCCAGTGAGCATTAACCAACTTCCTTCGAAAATATTATATTACAGATTTTATAAACCGACGTTCTAAATATCTATTCCACAAATCGTGTAACCAGAATTTGACTTCGAAAATATCAAGTAAAATAATGTCACGCCTTTTCTATTGGAGAAGCACAGGCACAGTTGTGCCACAGATTTTTTAATAATAAGGATTATTTAATTGAGTAAACTAGCTGATTAATCGTTTAGACAGCATCTAGATAAGCATGCAATCTATATACTCATACTCATACTCATACTCATATATTTATTGCGTCATTAGGTACATACATATGCTACGCTACACATCTTAGTCTCAAAATTATGTCAACACCTCGGTGTTGATGTTGATATAATTTGGTACTTGATGTTCCTGGTTGTTTATGATATGTAGATCCATTTGAGTATCTTGCGTGCTCATATATATCTGCTTCACAAAGACTCGTAGAACCAACTGAGTTAAAATCGGTTAAATAAATCCGCATACACAACAATTTCATTTCATTTCAAGAGGCACTGGATTTGGACTAGACAGTTGATCATTCACTGATATATGAATTAAATCAAGGCAATTTAAGGCACAAAATATAGTATAATACAAGACACCGCTTGAGTAATCACTACACCAAGGCACATTTTCCCCAAAAAATCGACGATTGGAGTAGGAAATTACAATAATATCAATTATACAAAATATCTAAAGTCCTATTTATGCTAATAATTTATAATATAAGCCTCGCATATTGTGTCAATAATCAAGTCATGGTGTTCACATCACAATAATGTCAACATAGAACTGGATGAGTGACAGTTAACTTTTCAAAGCATCAATTTTTAAACTCCATTTATTTAGCTTAGTTTTGACTGCGGCATCGGCAGACTGTCATGTTGGATGAAATTATTTTTAATACCTACTATTGCGTGTCAAAGTCGCGTATTGGATATTACAAGGTGATTTTATAAGCTAACTAATATTTTGGGAGAGCGATAGTAACCATCAATATGAATCAACGTCATCGGTCGCACGCAATGGGATAGGAAACTGTCAAAGTAAAAAAAAAACAAAGCTTTTGACGCGGGTTGACAGTTGGAACCTTGTTGGAACTAACGCTTGATGCGTTGAGTTGCGTAGAACTAGCGCCCCCTGTAGGTGTGACTCAAGTGCTATATGATCGATGGAAGGCTGTACATGTACATTATATGTACATGGCGCTAAATGTTTGTGTGAATGGCTACAATCTCCCCAAAACTTTGGTTAGCCAGTTTTAAAGTCGTCTACAGTCCATTCAACGACTGAATTAACTTTTGACATCTCAAAACCCACTGTTTGACTTCTACAATAAAACATATTGCATTATTATGTACGCTTAAAGAATTGTCAAGAGTTAATGAAAGGAATGAATAGAAAATAGTATGCTTAGAAATAAAGTACACAATCAGGTCACATTTCACTACACGTAGGGTCAATGACACACGCCTGTTAATACCAGGTTATAGTACAAAATCACAGTATGCCATACTCCTGGTCACTGTAGTCCGCACAGCTTCGCACCACGTATGAGGGAGGTCACATATTCCCGTAATTGAGGTCACAGATTGATTCCATCAAGTTAGTATCCAGGTCGCACTCAAGGAAAATGCTTTCGTTGCATTCCTCCTGAAAAAATATATATTTAGTTCAAAACAAAACAACGATTTTTTTTTTTTTTTGTTTCCGGCATTGAAGGTGGACTCAGAGGTGGTAAGAATAGGTAGTAATTATGAATTCTAAAAGGAATACTTTGTAGAGTTTTGTTTAAAATCATCACATTTCCGATTGCGCGGGGAATCAAGTATGGCGGCGATCCTCTTTTCAGTTTACAGTACAAAAACTCATAACACCAATGAAGGGCATTAGGTTGCCTATCTCTGTTGTTTGCTATGGTGCTATCTCTCATAGTTAAACATAGCCACTACCACACTACCCACACTAGGATACCCGTGAGAACCAAAAACAACGATGTCACAAAAAAGTAAACCTTAGTTATTATACAAATGCAATAACTATGACGAACGCCTAGATCACTTTGGAGTAATGTCATTGGAAAATCGCAGATGCACTAATAATTTGACCATACTCCATAACATTTTACATGGAACGCTCCACACTAATCTTTTATCAAATATTATGATTTCGGTCACACAGCGTCAGAGGCGATCGGTTAGGAAACATTCAACGTTCCATCTACCCGTGTACAAAACACAAAGAGCTTACCACGAACCTCTCCCTAATATGTGCCGTCTTTACAATGACATGTCCAACGAACATGCCCTAGATATCTTTGTAAGCCCCAGTACCTTCAAAACACAACTTCTAAACATTTATAAGAAAACATACATGTGATTAAAATTTTAACTATTTTTTCTAAAATACTTTATTTCTAGAATACTTTCTATTTCTGTTTGTGTGATTAGTCTTAATAGTCATAATTGAAATAATTAAGTTATAGGTGTAGCAGATGACATATGTCTTCTAAGCATGCTGTCAGGACATCTTAAGGTTTAATCACTAGTTTAGTATGTAAAACCTATACTCTAAGGAATGCAATGTAATTTTACTGTTTTGTTCTGCAATAAAATAAAATAAACTATGTATGTGTGTCGGCCTCATAAATAACAAGATAAAGGGGTCAAAAGTAGTTGGGTACCTATTTTCCTCTTTACCCCAGTCGAGATTCGTACCCGGGACCTCTTGCTTGAGAAGCATAACCTTAACCGCAACACCACAGTCGTCGACAAATCAAACGATTCGAACCTGAGCAGCATTCAGCGCGGGCGGCTGATCCCCGCCCCTTCTCGCGTGTCATTTCGTCGACTTGGGCAGGTGCCTCTTCATGTGCAGCGCCAGGTGGTCGGACCTGGCGAAGGAGCGCTCGCAGACAGCACACTTGAAGGGCTTGGCCCCCGTGTGCTTCCGGTAGTGGCGGGTCAGCTCGTCCGAGCGCGCGAACCGCCATTCGCATTCCGGCCATTGACAAGTGTACGGCTTTTCACCTGGAAGTAGAGGGGGTTAGAGAATTTGTGGTCCAACGCTGCACTGTGGCGGGAAACCGCACTACTTTTTTTTTGTGATCAGAAAAAATAATCGGCTAAGTGCGAGTCGGACTATCACACGGAGGGTTACGCACCATCGTACCATAAAAGTACACAAATTCACGTTTCTTGCATGGGGACATCTTTATTTTTTCAATATTTCGTGTAGTTCAGTATTAATTGTTACTGTAGCGGCAATACACATTCTGTGAAAATTTCAACTTTCTAGCTATACTGTTCGTATTGTGTACAGTATAGTACGATTGAGCCCGTCGACGGACATACACGGACAACGGAGTCTTTGTAATAGGGTCCCGTTTGGCACCCTTCGGGTACGGAACCCTAATAATGACGAACGAAAATGACGGAACGTAGATTTTCAGTCAAAACCCAACGCCACGCAGTTCCCGGCACGTAAAAAGACTGAGAGATAGGGATGGGAGATGTTTGCGATGGCTACAGTCGTAGTCGCGCCCGAAAGTATCTCCCATCCCTGTCGCTCAGTGTATTTATACGTGACGGGAACTGTACATTCTTGTAGGTACGAATGTCGAATAGGCGCAGATAAAATAACGCTTGCTATGTTCAGGTAATGGTTAGTAAACTGTCGCTTAGCACAAAATAATAATTGCACATAAACATAAATTTTGTTGGATAGGATAACTTCGCAATCTTGTTTTAACACAGTCATCGCAATTGCATAAATGATACACGATGGTAGCTCATTACGAGTATTTATTACCTGTATGTATCCGCTGATGAGCCTTCAGATGAGAACTTTTTGTGTAAACCTTCATGCATCCTGAAAACAAAAAATATATTGGTTACGTTTTTAATTACCGGTTTTACCCAGAGAGTAACACCGGCCTCGGTTTTATTTACCATAACCATCCATAACTAAAGTCTTCACAAAATAAAAAGCTTGTTTTGGCAGTTCACGCCCATGAAGTTTTAACCCCTAATGCGTAGGTAATAAAAGCCAACTGTTGCGTACAAGCAAAGCGTACAAGTTGCACCTAGGAAAACTGCTTCTATTACCTACCTAACCAAACTAAACATTTTTATTTGTTCCAGTGTCCCATGTGATCCTAAGTGACGCAAAATATGACGTCGCATGTTAACGTCACATTGCATCACACGTCGACAAAAAGCAGTTTGCAAATAAACTTTGATATATCGATTAAATCTCTTGGCAAGAGACCTCGCCTTGTATTTCCTATTTTATTGTGTTTGTAAAATATTTAGGTGCGTGGGTTCCATTCGCATTGCGTTGGGTTTTTTATGTATGTAAAAATATATAAAATGTACGAATTATAGCCACTCTTTCTTATTCATGATTTTATAGAAAATAATAACAATAATAACAACTTATCATAGCGTCACGCCTTTTCCCATACTGGTTGGCAGTGACAATCAGATCCGTGGTTAACCAGTTATTTAATACTCTATCTTGCGTGACTGTGGGCTAGCCCGTCGTCGCAACAAAATAGAATGAAGTAAAATAATTTATTTTGACAGTTCTAACATCTCCTTTCTATTGACCCATTCACAATTTTTATTTACCTACCCTTTTTCACTTGCAAATTACTCAAGAGTTATCTATAGAACCAATATACTAATATTTTGTCTATTCACCCCATGAAATTCTAATCACCCTGATTTAATGAACGTGACGCCGTTACGAGTTTTCGTACTGACTTAGTACCGACAAATTCCGACAGAGGAGCTATTTCTGGCCTCAAAACAGTAAAGAAGTTTAGTACGGGAAGGCCTATCCTTAGTTTAAATCGATGCCTGACTTAAATAATGTAGCCTTTTTATCCTGAATAATTGAAACAAAAAGTAAACTTTAGAAAAAACCGACTTCCACAAACCCTATTTTATTAGATTGAGTTTAATACAAACTGTAACCCCTTATCTCCCCCTCCCCCTTGGGGAATTAATTTTGTCAAATCCCATATCAGTGCTACCCCACGCGACTAAGGAACCCCTGTACAAAGTTTCATGGCTCTAGGTCCACCGGTTTAGGCTATGCGTTGCCTGCCCGTCAGCCACGCATTGTATTTGTACCTAGTATTGAGCAGATCTGGTGGCCATATGTGGTCTTCATCAGCAGTTCCGCATCACAATATTATGCTCACCATGTGCATTTGCACGAGTTATTATGAAAAACACAAAAATCACTATAGGTCTGCCTATAATATTTGAAGAGTTCCCTCGATTTCTCCAGGATCCCATCATCAGATCCTGACCTGGTGTCAATGGGACCAATGGGAAGGTAAACCCTTTCAAACAAAAAAATATTTTTCCAAATCGGTCCATCCGTTTAGGCGCTATCGGGGTGTAGACATAAAAAATATATATATCCGGACGAATTGTAAACCTCCTCCTTTGGGAAGTCGGTTAAAAATAATCACTGATTCCGTCGGATGGCCAAAAAGCATCTATAAAAAGTTTTCACAAAATTTTCACTAGATGGCGCTGCATGTACTTTACATCGCGGTATGGTTTGGTTTTAAGCTTACTTTATTGATCCCGACCTCACCCGAGACAGTTGAAATAAACCAATAAATGTTAAAGTACGCTTATTTTTTTTGGGATGATCATTTTTCAGATCAGCCTTTAAAAATCTGAGTTAGCATTAGCAACCAAAACTGGTGGGTTATGTTGATTTCTCAAGTTTGTCCCTGTCATGTCGAATGTCGATAGTTTTTCGTCTTGTACTTAAATGTACTTTACATCGCGGTATGGTTTGGTTTCAAGCCTACTTTATAATAGAACCACCTCACCCGACAAAGTTGCTTACCTAAGTAATTTGGGGATTCAGCTCTAACTAAATGAAGCTTCCCAAAGATGTCCTAACCGGGGTGGAAATAAATTATTTGTATTTGTATTTTATCTATTTATTTGCATCAGCGCACACACACAACATAAAACATAGAAGGTACTTAGCGCTAAACAAAATAAAATATATAAAACATACAGACACAGATAATTTGCAGTTAAGATAGATAGGATATAGGTAACAAAGTACCTATATCGCACTAGAACTGAGGGAGGTGTGGCATCTGCATTAACTAAAACAATCTTTTTGTACATTTTTTTTCATCTTTCCTGCATGAGTTCCAGAGTCTGATGATATCGGAAGGTGGCCAAGGGAACTCAGTTACCAAACGACGCAACCCTATCGATTTTGTGCTCTTTGATTCGTCTTCTTGATGAGTACTTTGGTCCCGCATGGGGTCCAGGGTCTGATGATGGAGCCGAAAGTTGGCCAAGGGAATTCTGTCACCAAACGTCGCAACCCTATCGGGTTTGGGCCATTTGATTCGTCTTGACAAGTCTGGTGGTTTCGCATGAGATCCAGGGAATGATGATGCAGCCGGAAGGTGGCCAAGGGAACTAAGTTACCAAATGACGCAATCCTATCAAGTTTGGTCTCATTTGAGTCGTCTTGACGAGTACTTTGGTCCTGCGTGGGTCCAGAGTCTGATGACGGAGCCTGAAGTTGGAGCCGGAAGGTGGCCAAGGGAAATCTGTTACCAAATGATGCAACCCTATCAAGTCTGGGCTCATTTGATTCGTCTTGACGAGTACTTTTGTTCCGCATGAGATCCAGGGTCTGATGATGAAGCCGGAAGGTGGCTAAGGGAAATCTGTCACCAAACCTTTCGAGTTTGGGCTCATTTGATTCGTCTTGACAAGTACTTTGGCCCTGCATGAGGGCCAGGGTCTGATGATAGAGCCGGAAGGTGGCCAAGGGAACTCTGTAACCAAACGACGCAACTCGATAGGGTTTGGGCTGATTTGATTCATCTTAACAAGTACTTTGATCCCGGATGAGGTCCAAGGTTGGATGAGGTCCAAGGTTGGTTTTCCCCAAGAATCAACAATAACCATTAATATGCAAGTAATAAGTATGTTATATTTTTTGGCACGTCAAATAAAATATTTCTGGAGCAAAAGCAAGTACAATACAGGGTGTAACAGAAGGGTGTATTCATATTTTACCAGGTTGTTAGGGTGACCATTCTGCGCAACTTTTACTATAAAACAATTTGATCAGAGCAACTTTTTTTTTTCATTGCTCCATACGTTTTGCTCCGGGCGTTCAGCTGATTTGTATAGAGAAGTTTAAATTAAAGTTGCTCTGATCAAATCGGTTTCATAGTGAAAGTTGCTCAGATGTCCCTAA
>OY735254.1:5048193-5336922 GCA_963457715.1 Argyresthia albistria | reverse complement strand
AAACATGTCTGAATAATTTTATCAAAGGTTGCAGAAGCAACGCATAGATAAATAGCACTATAATTATTCGCGTACAGAAGATCTGCCTTTATTGATTCATCGACGAAACTTCTGCGTGCGACTCAAACCATATCATTAGCAATAATGACGCTGAAAAGAGTCCCCACTAAAACCAAACCCGTTTACCTGCATAGAGTTCCCGGGCGAGCCCTGATCCGACCCTGGCGGGGTCAGCGGCGACATATACACCAGCCGAGACGTGGGGTACTTCGGGTAGGGCGAGGGGTGCGGGGGCGGCTGCGGCTGGCTGTATGAAGGAGGGGCGCAAAGTCGCTCCGTCTTGATCTCAAGCGGGCTGAGGAGGGGCGTCGCGCACTCTTCCAGTAATGCATCTTCGGCTTCCAGCTTAAACAGATATGGATCATCTTATATACGTTACGGATCCCGGTTAATGTTAGGTCTCCATTTACGTTTCATTTGTTCTTACATGTTAACCTAACATTAGCCTTAACATAACATCATCACGCTAATTCAGAGCATAAATTCCGTAGGGGTATTATATTTTAAATACTTAACATAAATATTCTAACTGCTAACTCTTTGCTGTGCGGCGTCAGCTATTAACGTGACAACGTGTGCGTTACATACACAAACAAATAAAATCGGATTTTTTACGAGCTGAAGTATATCTATGTCCCGATCCTCTAGTCCATGTCAGTGTATGCCCTACAACTTGTCTCATATAATTTTATTTCTTTCTATCACTAATTTAACAAGCAAACATATGTTTGTGTTTGGCTTGCATAGGTTGGTATCACCGGTACAAACATATGCTTGCTTGTTAAATTAGTGATAGAAAGAAATAAAATTATATGAGACACGTTTTAGGGCATGCACTGGAAGGTACCCGTGATACCAACCTATGCAAGCCAAACACAAACATATGCTTGCTTGGTGGTGGGTATCGTCGCTCACTCATTTATTCTTTCAACGCAACGAGTCGTATGAAAGAGGTCCATCCAGAGCCCTAATATATAAAAAAAATACTTTCATTCGGTGTGACCAACCTTAACATGCGTAGCTCCCAATGGCGCCAGCATATTCGCGTTCTCCGGGTCAATGTTGCGTATGGACGAGGCGATGTCTTCCCAGAGCGCGGGACGGAGGTAGCCATCGTCGCGGGGGGAGGGGCCCCCGTCGAAGAGCTCCATGTGCAGGGGCGCCAGCGGAGCGCCCTCCTGCTTGCACAGCAGCGACTCCAACTCAGATGTCTGGAACGGAGACGGTGCAGATCAGTACTAATATAGGGGAGGGTTGCTCACGACCAAAGAAAATACTTGGTATCTACAGCCCTCACGTCTTTCCCGGGTGTAAACCTCCAGGGGTAATTTTTGTTCATCCTCAGCCGGGATCCGTACCTGGGACCTCTTGCTTGGGAAGGACAGCCTCGGAAAAAATCGTAAGGAAACCTACAGTATATTTCGAAAGCTGCGATTTATCACGAAAAGTTTTCAATGACATCTACTATTTTAATCTGATACATCATACATCTTACGGCTTGATAAATTCGGATTCAAGACTATTTGTTCCGAATGAGAGCAATTTCTCTATGGAACGCGCTTCCCGACGCCATCAGGAGACGTATCAGTCATCTCTCTTTATGTTCAAGAATCGTTTGAAGGAGTCTAGAGCATTATCTCTCTCTTTCAGGAATTTAGAAGGTATTTATTGTATGTAATAGGTTTATACACGATGAAATTTAATCGGTGATCGGGAGTAAAAAAATATGAATTTCTAGCAAAAATTAAACTTAATAGGCGAGGTCTCACGCAATGTACCTCACTGTTTATTTAATAAACAGTTAAAACATAATTAAAACTAATAACCACTTAGATACATGGTCACCCTACAAACGACTTACTCATAAATTGTCATTGCCCCTATATTATAAACTTATACTTCACAGATATATACAGATCAGGTTGGGTGACAAGGAATTTAGGATAAACTTGATTTTAAAATAGTTATCATAAAAAAATAAGTTTGTTTTCACGTAATAAGGTTCTTCCTAGTTTAGGTGTCAACAGACTATTATTGTGTATTTAGATAATAAGAACTTTAGATATGACAAAATGTACCATAACAAATGAGTCCAATAAACACTCTTTACTTTTTTACTTTTTAATTACGACTTCAATCAACGTGACCGCCATCAATTAATGAGTGAGAAAAATTGGTACCTGATCACCGATTAAATTTCATCGTATAGTAATAATATACTAGTGGCTCTGTGAGCTGTAGACCTCGCGAGTATCTCGGTAACCCAAATAATTTTCTTTCAATAACACATACAAACTTATGAATGTACCTGGTTACGTACATGCAGTATGAAAGTAGCCGCACCAATAACTTTGTAAACTAAATTTTGCGATCTAAAATACAACCTATTGACTTTTTACTAAAATTATATAGTTTGTTTCACTTCCATGGTCTTTACAAATCCAACGATACCTCATTTGTTAATATCCATCGAGCCGTTTGGGTTGTAGCGATTTTTTTACATTTTAAAACCCCATATCTCCGCCATTTTGAATCTATTTAATTGTTCAACCTACTCACAAAATTTCGGTTGAGAAATGCGCCCTGTAGAGGAAAACAGGAAAACAAACAAATATACGAAAGCATTTTTGGCCAATCCTGAAACGGAGACGCTTCGCTCGCTCGGTCAAATATTCATCTCTATCTGTATATGTAGTATTTTCAGTAGTTTTGTAATTTCGTTTATTTTTAAGTAAGTACTAACTTACCTATGTACTTCATATTCATATTTTCTCTAACTTGAGCACATTAGGCCTAATGTTCTGTGTTTTAATTGTTATCTGTCCATCCTGGGTTTGCTGGAAGAAATCTCTTTTTAGAAATACGCTTGCCTTATTAGTACATATCTTCTCTGTATTTTTTTTTTGTGTTTTCTTCTGTTGTGTGCAATAAATATATACAATACAATATACAATTTGTTATGACGAGCGACGCGATTACATTTCATAAGTTATCGTGGTAGCTTAGCCATCGATCTTACTATTGTTATTGAAACAGGCTCTCAGTAAGCCATTCAAATGTGCTCAGTGACTCAATGGGATTTGGGACGAATTCACCAAATAATTGATTCAAATCCTTGACAATGATCAATCTGAGGGGCATCGAATTTGATGAACATGAACGTTAAACCGAGATATTATGGCATGTTGGTTGCAATCTGAACTCTTCTGTTCTGATTGGAAAATTCAGATTTGAATACAGGTAGAGAAAAAAATATTGTATTAGGGGCAATTTTTTTAATACTCAGATAAACATTCAGATCACTTTAATTGACATTTCTTGATACTGTAAAGTCACAAACTCAGGTTAACCCTTCCGCTCGTTCTCCTGGCCGCAAAATAAAAATATTCGATATTAAAATTAGGGGAAGCTAAGCTTTCATCCCTTGCAATTGCAATAGATATTTTCAGACGTCATGGTGTCACCTATCATGCACCCTATGGGGGTGTCCTTAGTATAGTATATGGGGCAGACATAATAGTTTCCTATCGGAAGATTGAGAAAGCAGCCGTTAACGGCATAATTTTGAATTAAGAAATCATGTAGTGATTAGAATAAAGACTTTTAAATAAATGTAATACTAGATTGTTATACAAGGGGCGTTTATGAGAGCTATTTCGGAATAATATCCAATTTGGTGCCCGTGCGAGCGCACGCTCGCAAAGGGCGCTAACGGATCGAGTGTTGCCGAGATCACTAGACGATTATAGTTCGAGGGTGAAATAGCTACTTACAAACCGGGGTAAGCAATCTACTTTACATCATTCATGCGAGGTAAATAAAACATTAATACAGGTTGTAACTGAACGGTGCAGTCAAATTTTAGGGATTTGTTAGGGACATCATTCTGAACAACGCAACTTGATCAGAGCAACTTTATTTTTCACTCCTCCATACATTACCTAATTTAAGTTAACCTTCCTCATCATGTGACACAAACGACAATCTTAGGAGACCTCAAGGTGTTTGACCTTAGCTTTCACAGCTCTGTAAAGACTCATTCTACCAAACTTTTCGAAGAAATTGGTCCATTTGATCCACGCGCGAGTATCTTCGCGTCTCGGCAGGAACATTATGCGGCTTGCGCATTAGCATACAATGCGCGCCCACTCACGCGCACGCGCACGATCGCAGGTGACGTGTCGCGAGCGCATTCTTATCGGCGGCTAGTGTAGGGAGGGTACAGGGCCGTACTGACTCGCGTACATAATCGCAAGGCAATAGCGAGGATGCAAAACACCGGTTTGTTTGTAGCCGAACACGATCCGTCTCGGCGCCGTCAACAAGTCAGTTGCTACTTCGCTATTATAATAATAATAAGGGAGTTAAACCCTTGACGTCCCCGGTGGTGCTACTGAGCAACGAATCAACACTAACATTTGCAGGATCCCGAGAGAGAACCTGGGCGAGTCCGACTCGCACTTAGCCACTTTTGGATCATTTCGTTGTCCGTCGACCCCGGCTCGCAAACCGGAGTAGAGTGGGCATGGTGAAGCCTCTGCCACCCCGTATGGAAAAAGGCGTGACAACAGGGGTCCGATTCTTTAATGAAAAACGCACAGCGATAGTTTATCGATGGCTTAGAAGGGCGCAAAATAGCATACTTAACAATCTACAAACAAAATAGGCGCCACCGTTTGCCAAATATGGCATTTTGCACCCTTAAATCGCTATGCGTTTTTCGTAACGGACGCAGGTTTATTTGTTTTTAGGGTTCCGATCCTTAAAAGGAAAAAAAGGAACCCTTATAGGATCACTTTGTTGTCCGTCTGTCCGTCTGTCACGACCCCTTTGCTCAGGAGCGCGTAGAGGTATCATGTTGAAATTAATATCGATTACTCAAGTCTATGGTCCCTTGGGGCTGTGAAAAAATTAAACTTCTAGGTCCACGCAATCAAAAGATACTGCGATATTATGTCATAATTTTACTGATTTTGTATGAACTCGCGTGGAACTCGCAAGGGAATCATAACCTAAAGGGTACTTACGGCTGGCCTAGGGTCTTCATGCCTAGGGTCATGAAATTTGGAATGAAAGAAGGTCTTATAGCACAAGTAAAGGAAAAAATCTGAAAACTGCAAATTTCTGTCTTTCTAAAAAAATATTCATTTTGATTTACATGGATGACATCACACTTTAGTTTTTTATGCGCAAACCTAATTACACGTGTTACGCTCTCCAAGTGTGATCGGAACCCTTGGTGCGCGAGTCCTACTCGCACTTGGCCGGTTATTTTCGACAGTATGACCTCTGCACCTCCGCTCTACCAATCATCAAAATAAAGCCTGCACTTATCTGGGGCTACGCTCACTCAGGACATTCAAATTCATGGCCGGGACATCATCTCAAGCGATGTCAATACAGAACGCCGAGACATGGTGATCTTGCTTGATAGGCAGTTATAATCGGTATACAGGGTGGGACAGATCGGTGCTCTTATGGGGGTACAATATCCAGTTAGTTGGAAGGAAGGTGTTCGAAGTCGAAGTTAACGAGACACCGATCGTAGTTGGGGACGCAAATGAGGGCGACAGCAGCGGTTACTACAAACTAAGCTGGCTGTTTTGTATACTCTTCTCGATGGAGCTACGCTCGCTACCGCTCACGCGACACCTTTATGCCTTTGCGCTCGCCCAGCAGGCCAGCAAAAGAAATATTTAGACGCAAGTTAAATGGTTTTTAAAAATGTCTTATATTCAAGGATGCTTAGAAATGAAAGTCACGAATTTCTGACTTTATCCTAATTACTAAAAAAAAGAAGTAAACTGACAACATCAAATGTCACTTCTTGAAATAATGTTGCCATGTTCAGTTTGATAGTGATGTCCTCATTCATTCTAAATAGAATGAAAATGGATAGAGTAATTCTTTAAAATTAGGATTTGTAATAAATATTTGTCACAATTTAATATGACATTGAAAGCATACGCTTTTTCCCATTTGAGGTGGCAGAAGCAAATTGTGCCCACTTTTTGTGAGTCATTAAAATGCAAATTGCTAAGCTAACACGTTTCCTAGCCGTATTATATTGCAAATGCTTAATTTTTCTTACTTATTATTCGCAAACAAAGGAGGGGGCGCGTCATTTCAGTTGAACAAGCTTGCACTAGCACTACTAGCTCTCTTATCATTTCTATCAATATCATTGAGACATTAGAATGATCTCATCACTATTTATTTTCTACCAAAAAGCGGTAACATCGGAACTGTCATTTTACTTCGTTATTATAATAATTAGGGTATAGATATGCAGAAAATGCTGCATCTGTGCCCGGCAAAATGTTTGTTTTGTTTATACATATTTAACTCTGAATAGATTATATCAAATAGGCGGAGCCTATGTTATCCGTCACAGGCGATTAGTTGTTTATTATCTTGTCTTGATTAAATAACGCACACATTACGTATACTCTACTTAAGGGTGTTAGGCGTAACGCCATGTTGTTGTTGTCGTTGTTCTAATTATTTGCGTATTTGAACAGTTCACCTCAAGTAGAGCCAAACTAATTATACACGAAAAGCGAAAAGTGAAAAATATATCTACTTACTTCTATTTGAAGGAAATCAATAGTTATTAGGCAAACCCCAAAAATTTAGCATTTTCTTACAACTACAGGTGATATACTTTCCTTTAGTCATGCGGCCCAATTTCAAATCAAAGTCAAATCCCACTTTGTGCTTCTATTTTCGCGGCAACTTATCAAATGCACTTCGCCGCCTACTGGGCAGGTGTGCACTGTGCATCGCCGATCTCGGCTGAGATAGCGCGGCACAAAGCGTCGCGGCGGCTCCGGGCGCGGTGTCGCAAGCTGCGCCGGCGCACATAGCCGGACTGCGCGAATTCCTCGGCTGACCTTTGATGATGGTGCAACAGTAACCCGCCAGAGACGCTCTTGGGCAACCGCCCATAGACGAGAGGGTAACCGAATGCAGATACTGCTGCTCAAGTTTGATGTTAGTTAAATGGTCGCTTTTGATTAGATGTAACTAAATGCTTGCTTGCGAGTTCCTCATTTCTTTGAATGCCGTCTTACCTCTTTGGGAAAAGGCATGACGTAATACTCTTTTGTTTCTCAGGGATGGAGGGCGTGTAAGGAAGGGATGGACAAGTGGGTTGGTTTTAATTTAAAGCTGACGTAAATCAGTAACTACTTTCCATATCTTTATGCTAGAGAAATCCTGAAGGATACCGAAAAACAAGTCACACGATGGTATTATTATTAGAACTACTGGGAATGTTTGCACCCAGTTTTACCCTCGTAACAGCTAGGAACTACAGTAGTCAGATATTTTAGCACGTTATCAATTTATGTAACGTACACATATCTTGCAACGTTCCTATTACTGCACTGACTCGCACATCAATTGGTATAATCACCAGGTTTAGCTATGTGGAAGCGCCACTACAATTATTTATTATACTCGCGATTCCTTCCTACATACGTACCTACTATAAATAAATGATTATTTTACATAGACCATTTACCGTTATAAGTCTACCGTATAACAGTTTTCAATTTAACCGTCGGCCGGCACGCAATCTCTAAGCTGTGATTGGACGAAAAGTAAAGATGGCCGCAGGATCAGATTTATTAATTATCCTCAATGAATATTTGAATGCTGACAACACCAATGGTAAAGCAGGACGATTGATTTCTAATGCAGTTTTGCAATAACATAACTCAGGTACTATTTCTGAAATATCTTGAACGAGCTACGTCAAATAGAGAGACAGGTAGTAGGTATAATGCAATTAGTACAATAGAATAGTTTAACGAGGGTAACAAAGATAGTGATGACGTCTGTGGCGTTGTTGGTGGTGGTAGGCTATCTCCAGACGTGGGTCCAAAGCCAGGTGCAGATGATGAAAATACCTAAGTATAACTACTGTTTGGTTAAGCAGAATTCTCTCTCATTTCTTGTTTTTTCTATAAGCCCGGAGTTTACCAACGAACGAGTAACTTTTACTACTCGCACTTGGCCGGTTTTATTTTCGTATTGCGGAATTACTTTTACTAAGTTGCCAGCCCTAGCAACAACCAGCCACCATTGCCACTGGAAAATCAATATGGCGGGCCCCACACGAGACGCGTCGCGACGTTCTTTTTATAAATGCCCCAACGTCATTTATGTGTCATTATCATTTCAGCCAATCAGAAACCGTCAATTTCTATTTAGGTATTTGATGCAGCCCGTGTACTTTTTGGCGATTGATTTTGTCACATAAAGTAATTGACAAACAAATACTCGTAAGAGATATCATTATTTAAGTATGTAAGTAGTCAGTTGACCGATGATAATAATTATATCGTTGAGAGGTGCCTGCGCGGATATCAAATGGTTTCGACTAAAAATCAGCGCTGCAGCCTTGTTGCAGCTTTATGTTGAGTTGGATCCATTTCACTGGCGAGGCATGCGTGCATCATCTTCTAAACTCTTCTGTTTTGAAAAATACTGACGTGTTTACTTCTACAATGTAATGTCGATTTTCTGCTTTTTAAATTTCCTGTCGATGTACCCATGTTTTCTTCAGTGAATAAACCTATGTCTATAATACATTGTGATTGTGCCAATGAATAGAAAACATAAGTACACTGAAAAATATAACTTAAAAATCATACTCATACTCCAGCACGCTGCCTCACTGGGGATTGGTGGAGGGGTGTCGGATATTGACATACTTTATTTTATTCTCAAAACAGTGGGTTTAAACTTTAAACACACAGTTCGGCGAAAACGGGCCTCAAGTTTCGATCATCATGTTCCGGAAGTAAGATGGATTTGTATGTACCTTTTGTATTGCGGGTACCTAGTTAGCTTTATAATAAGTACATAATATTAAAATGGTTAAGTATTATTATTAGGTACTAGCTGACCCGGCAGACTTCGTATTGCCTCAATTTAATATGAACTTTATTGAATAGCAATAAAGTTCAAATTGACTCCAGAAAACGATTCACTCTAGAAAACGTTTGTATGGGAAATAGAAAAGGGCTGTTTTTAGGGTTTTCCCGGAAATTATTCGATTTTTTCTCGCCTTTTAAACCTTCCCTAGACCTCCACGAACATTTCAAGACTAAGATAAGATAAATCCGTTCAGCCGTTCTCGAGTTTTAGTGAGACTAACGAACAGCAATTGATTTTTATATATATAGATTTACAGTAGGTATATGAATACCTAAATGTCAATGTCACTAACCGCAAAACGTCCCTGCCTCAAAGTCTGTGGCACGATATAACGGGACGTAAAAATATGATCTCTCGTATAGCAACACATAATATAGAGCTAGGGCGACGTTGGGCGGGCGGGTGGTATGGGCGGATCAATAGTCGTATTGCCGCCCATAGACTGGCTGGAAGGGGAATATGTTCCCTATTGCACGAATTACTGTAGTAACTCATAAATTATTTGGCACTATAGGTTGAATTAGGTTGACAAATATACATAGATCTACTTGTTCTAGAAGCGACATAGATACATAATTAATAAGATGAGATGTTTTTGTATATTTGTCATACTTTTTAAGGACCTTTAGATCATATCACTAAACTTAAGTGGTAAATAACTATAAAAAATATCTTATTACCTCCCCCCTTAGCCTGGATTTTACCAACGAAAGAGTAACTTTTACTCGAGAGTATCTTCTACTTTTTCATAGACACCAGTGACACCTAGATCAGATCACCTCATTTTGTCATTTGTCATACAAGTTAAACAAACATACAGGCATATACATTTCTTCTGGCCCCACACTAGGATACCCTGTATCGTGGGAACCAGAAACAGTGGCATCACAAACATGTAAACATCCAAGACCTGTTTTTTTTTGTCCCCAACCGGGATTCGAACTCGGGACCTCTTGCATGGTAGGCAGATGCGCAACCGCTGCGCCACAGAGGTCGTCAACTTTATACGTCAAGTTATCCCCGGGATAGTATTCTCGGTATAATATTTCGTTGGTGAAATCCACCTAGTGTGATAAAGCCTTTACGCTTTACCACACTAAGGGTATATCTCCGCCCTATTCTGATCAAGGATATAAATACAGCCTGTTACATTACAGGTACCTATTTGTAAGGAGTCTATAGGTACTCATTCCGAGTTCAGAGACAAATTTTAAAACTATAAATATTCTTTGATCATAGTTGTTTTAAGCTTTTGTCCAAAGTAATCTAAGTAAATCAAAAAGCGTTGGCGCCACCTATCACTTCAAGATAAAAGATCGTTGCAAAAGCCGTGTTTATTTGTAACGCGTCTCAATAGTCTCAATAGTATTCTTGTAGACGTACTTTATCCTACCAATGAGCTCTTCTTCTTCTTTAATTGCGTGCCTACCGCTTCTAAGTCTGGTATATATTCTGGTTTACGTATTAAAAAAGTTGTGTTGCTCTTAGCATTTATTCATTTTAGAAATTTTACTTTGCTAGTAATTATCGTTATGAGTACCCTATAGAAACTCGTAGGGCGGCCCCGGAAATTGTCCAAGGCTAGCAATTTACATAACGTAGGTACTCATAAGAACTCGTAGGGCGGCATGAGCCGCCCCGGAAATATCACATGGCTGGCAAGTTGCGTTATGAGTACAATGAGTTCATAGGAACTGGTGGGGCGGCATGAGCCGCCTCGGAAATTTCACATGGCTAGCAAGTTGAGTAAAGAATACCGCACTAGTACTCATAGGACGGAAAATTCACATGATAGCAAATTTTATTTCTAGTCATTAGCCATGTGAAACAGGGGCCAGTCTCCCTGTTTGCTCGTGCAGCCGATAGATGATGCTCGATGCTAGCAATTAGTAAGACTGAACCCTGTAATTTCTCCTGGTTAATAAATAGAGTAATGAGAATGCAGGGATCCCTAGTTAGAAGTTCGGCGTAAACCGAAAACCATGAAAATATGCTTGGCAAGTTATGTAACGAGAAGTACACGCTTTGTCATGAGCGAAGTTTTACATGCCTCGTACCAGATATCACTAAGATATTCAACGAGAAAACAATAGGCTTTGTCATGAAAGGTGGCGACAGCCGCCCCTATATTTTTTTTCCAAATAATTTCTTACTAAATGGTGACGATAATAACCATTGGTTATAGTGTGGTGAATCTGTCAGGAACTAGGGGGCCCCTATCGATCGCGGGGCCTAGGACAAGTGCCCAGAGTGCCCATATGGATAAGAGGGGCCTGGTAGGTTGCAGCACTACCAGCCCGCTTATTCCCAGCCCAGCAGACGCGTAATATGAGAACATACGACAACATAATAGACATGTTTGCTTTCCCATAAGCTTCAAACATTTCCCTAAGCTAATTACACTGTTACCTAGTCACTAGTAAAATGTGACAGCTCCCAAGTCACCCAGCTAAATTGAAAAATATGCTAGGCAAGTGTGAATCACAATCGTGCGCAAAGGGTTCCACACAAATATCATTTTATTTTGTGAAGGAAGCACACGTCGTCGGTCGTGGCCAGCCTTCTGACAGACACTCAAATGGAAGGACAGCAGAGGCTCGGTAAAAGTACGGTAGTAAATATTTTGTGGTATAGAGGATCTCGCTTGATCACACTCCGAGTACGGAACCCAAAAAATAGTAATTTGACCTCTTGTTGACTTTTCCCATATTTTTTGGGGTGAAACGGGGTGGCTTAGCGTGGGGACGATACACTTCGATGTTTGTGTAAAATATGAGTTTGTTTAATATACTTACCTACAGTCTTTTTGGACTGATCAACGATTCGTGGGCTTGCTACTTATAATATTTGGTCATTACATTTTATTTTGATAACAAAGGGGTTGCAGAAAGGTTTTCCAAAATATTTAAAATTGGTGTTTTTTTAAAAGCTTTCTCTTAGTTTCACGACCATCATTTATCTGTTAAATAGGGATTATCGAGAACAATTGAAACAGGGCCTAAGTCAGACATTCAATATTAATACCTACGGCATGGCAGGGTGCTAGCCAGCTACGGATATGGAATTCCTCCCAGATTTTAAACTGGCTAGCCAGACGATTCAAAAAGTGCCAAGTAGCGAAAAATATTCCATGCCAAGTTAATCCATTTCATATCATCAAACATCGCGCGACCGCATGACTCTATAAACAAATCACTACACGAATATTAATATCTACTATCCCCTGGCGATTGGGAACCGGGCCGGGCACTTCCTGACATAACACAAAACTCACTTGTATTATAATAACAGATTTTACAACGGATGGTAATGATCTATTGGACACCCTAAAAGTAATCTCTGAAAGTTCTAAACCACAAACATCTAAAAATCATAAACATCCAAGATCCGGATTTCGAACCTGGGTCTTTTTGCTTGGGAAGCACAGCCTCCACCGCAACGCTGCAGGGGTCTTTGTATAGAAGTTGTACAGCATTTCCTACGTCTACTTTTGGGACACTTATACAGCCGAAATTTGCTATTACCACAGATACTATAATATTATACTAATACAGATAGACCACCTAAAACAAAATATGACACCGGCGTAAACTGAGATGCTACGGAAGCTTCTTTAGTTCGAAGCCATCATCGCTTGGTGCAGCACTATCGAAAATTTGCAAATACCACTAAGATATATAAGATTTATTCCAAGATTAGCGCCACCTAGAAGTATGTTAACGAAACCGTGGCGTTTAAAGAACAAAACATACTCCTCACGCTATCTCTTTTTTACGAAGGTTTTTTTATTATTTAGCCTGCATAGTGTCCCACTGCTGGGCAAAGGCCTCCCCTATGTCAGACCATTCCTCCCTGTGCTGTGCTGCCTCCACCCACTCCGGCAAATACCTGTCCAGGTCGTCCCGCCATCGACGTCTCGGCCTGCCTCTATGCCGATGGCCATCAGTGGGCACCCATTTGGTGGTCAATTTGGCCCATTTTTGGAGGTGCATGCGGCACAGTGTCCGACCCAGTCCCACTTCAGCCTAGCGATCTTTGCGCTAACGTCAGCAATGCAAGTGATGGAGCGCAGTGTCGTGTTTCTAACATGAGGGTTACCAGTTCTAATTTGTATGGGATGAGCACCCTGTGCTATTACTTAGCCATTTAGTAGCTTTATACATTTATACATCTATTTCATTCAAGGCATTTAAAATTGACGCTTCACAAATGACAATGGCGTAAATGACAACTCTTGTGTGAAATAGAGTATCTTTCCACCCCTCTTCCACCCGGCTTTTGAACAATCAATACGATGCTGGCTGATCCTTATACTGAACAAATGAGGCGCTAAATGCGAATATTCCCAAAAATAAAGAAGTTTTGAGTTATGAATTTCGTAGGAACCACAGCATAAAAGGAACACATCACGACACAGGGAGAGATGAGCGCAAATGTATCGCTTTATAAATAAACGGTCAAGTGCGAGCAGGACTCGCGGACCAAGGGTTCTGATCACACTTGGACATTGTTACCTACTGGTGTTAATAGGTTTCTACATAAAAATTACAGTATGATGTCATCCATGTAAACCAAATTAAATAACTTTGCAGAAAGACAGAAATTTGCTTTAATATACTACTTACTTACTATAAGGCCTTGCTTTGTGCCAAATTTGATGACTGTAGGCCTATGGGAAGTACCCTATAGGTTTTGTATCGATTGCGATTTTATGAAAATATGCGGTGGTAGCGTTCGGTTGCGCTGACCTAGAAGGCTGATTTTTTCACAACTCTAATAATTGATATAAATTTCATCTTGATACGTCCACGCGTTCCTGATATAAATGGTCGTGTCATACAGACGGACAGACGGACAGACGGACAACAAAGTGATCCTATAAGGGTTCCTTTTTTTCCTTTTAAGGATCGGAACCCTAAAAACCACGTTAGCCGCATCGCATGTCCGGTTTCACGTGACCGGGCGTTTTTACACCTGGCCCGAGGGGTGAGGGGTCACCCCAGGGGGGAGTAGGGGGGAGGGGGGGGTCAGAGGGGTGCTGTTAATGAATGTGCTCGTAATGTTTATTGGGCCCGCTGTGCATAGAAGTTCAAGCTTGTAAGTCATTCTTGCTAATGCGATAAAAATGTCTTTCGGGCCCGCGGAGAGTGGACAGAAGTTTATTTTTATGATTATTGCCGGTAAGTAGTAATCGATGGGGCGGTTTCGACGATTGGTGATGCCGTGTGATGGTGATGGCCAAATAAAGTGCAAGTTACAAGTCGTTCTGGAACTGGGACTTCGCTAACGTGAGACCACCCGAATTCAACGATAGCTCGATTATTGCTGAGTCAGCACAATAATTATTGTGCTCTGAAGGTCGGGAATATCTTTCAGAACGTAAACCCTTCCGCTCGTTCTCCTGGCCGCAAAAGAAAAATATTTGATATTAAAATTAGGGGAAGCTAAGCTTTCATCCCTCGCAATCTCAGACTAACCTCCAAGCTCGCAATAGATATTTTCAGACGTCTTGGTGTCACCTGTCATGCACTCTAAGGGGGTGTCTTTAGTATACTGAGAGGGTTTCAAAACGATTAACGATTAAACATATGTTGTGGTACAGAATCAGTGTACGTGCAATCCAGTTGGATGGTGTGTTGTGTGAATCTCTAGTACCTACTCTATTACAATAGGATTTCAGCTTGGGTAGGCGTTTCAAAACAAAATTTAATGTGATTTTATCCTGGAAAATGGTCAACTGGTGTCTAGATCAGTACAAAACTTTAGTAAACACAAAACACCACATCGGATTAATTTACTCTCACTTCTCGGGGCAGTTGCTATAGGTTCAAGACCAGTGCTGACGATGGTCCAATGAGATAAGTAAGATATCTTCAGTACCTACATTATCGGGCCTTCCGTGTTTCGAATGACACGATATGCTGTAGGCTGGCTACCTACTGTCGCTACTTGGTGGTTGTTTAAATACGTCTCTCACGTGGTCACGTCAAGACATTCATTCACCTAAGATATATCCGGCAATATTTTGGTTTGGTTTGGGAGGGTGTGAAATGGCTAGAAGACTTGTGACAGTCGACGGGTTGTCCAACCAACACTAAGCCAGCTGGTGAAGAATTTTAAAGGCCTGTGGTTTGAAGTGAATTGTCTACACATATTTATTTGAGCAGCATTTTCTGTACTTTGGTAAACGGTGTGACGTGACACAGTAACCCCCGTGTCTTCGACACGTGGCCTCGTTTATCGCGTATCATCGTTTACACAATTCGACTTCCATTATATTATAATAATGAAATTATCTGAGCCAGGGGTGACCACTCGCGTGTCTGCCCCTGCCTGTTTACTGCCCATTACCCTATTACGAAGTCGTGATGGTATTGTTGAATATTCAACTGTTTTAAATTTAATAGCGGTGTGGAGGTGTGATTTGGTTTTGATAAGTGGCAGATGCTATGGGGTTGCTTTTCAAAGGGTTCTTTAAGGGAAATTTGAATTAACCTAATGCACTTTTTCTGAGATAGGGTGGCAGTGGCTTTAAGTTTGTTTGGTGAAGGGATTTGAGTTTGCATTTTCCCATGTCTTACCAAATGTCGTAGGGTTGTCTACGGATGAACTGACAACATATGCACCTAAGCTGAAAGTTCAAGAGTTTAGGTCAGTTCAAGAAACAGCCCAACTTATTTTTTTACTAGAATACAGGATTGTCAACAGTACTTGGCGCGTTAAAGGTTTTTTTTATGTCAGGGAATTCAGGGCTCCCTTTTATAAATTATACAAGAAGTTTCTCGCAAGCCTGCCTTTAGTGACGTCAGCTAAGAACAGTAACTAACCACCAGAAACACAAACCCATCTAAACAGGCCAATTAGCAGACAACGATGCGCCACCAATCTGGTTGCGGGGGTCGTCGGAACCCCAGCCGCTAATTAACTAATGGATACACCCCCCCCCCCCTGTCCTCTGCCCCCTTGCCCCCTGGCCAGGTGACCCCGCGAGCCTGGTAATGGATTGAAGCACGCTCGACGCGTCACTACTTGCCATCTCGGATTTCCAACGCGTTTATTGTAGTTTATCACGGCTACTTAGGGTATTGTTTCCTTGCTGGCAAAGATGGCTAACGGAAGATCTGGTAACAATCAAGAAAATCCGATGACAACTCCAACTTCCTTGGTTGTCCAAGTCAGTGGTTTGAGCAGAAGATTCAACTGAGGCTTTTCGAGTCTCAATTAAATTGGGTATCAGATGGTAACAAACAATCAACCTTTCAGTTGACCCAGTGGCAGCGGCAATATTTTGTGATGCATTATTTTGTGACACACATATTGTGTAACACAACTGATTAATTACCAGTGATCTGAATAGGTAGAGCTAATGTACCTAAACTTTCTGCCTGTGTTCCGAAAAGTGGAGACTCCATTAGCACAATATTTGTTTTGGGACAATTTGTCCCGGTTTTGGGACATTGGTTAAAGGTATTAAATTAGTGATCGTATTAGGTAGCTAATATGTCTAAAGTTCGTGGAACAGAGGCAAAAAGTCTACCTTATAACTTAGTTTTTGGGACAATTGGTCCCGGTTTAGGGACATCGTTTAATTCGATAAATTTGCTCTACTATTCCGATAACTGAATTACGTACAAATTGTGAAAATTTTAACTCTCTAATGAGATACAGCCCACTGAAGACGGACAGCCTGGCAACAGTGATCGCCTAGTATTTCTTGGGAGCCTTCGGGTATGGAACCCTAAATTCTAAGTAGTTAAAGTATTTCAAAGAGTTACAACGATTTCCTGAATCCTAACTACACAACAAAGGTGATTATTGTACAGATGTGCAGATTGAGCTGCTGTATATTTTGTAAGGACTTCCCAAAGTATACTCAAGTTTAGCGTTAATTCGCCTTCTAGCTGCCAACCTTAGTAAGCATGTTCTGCGTGTAAATACTACAATTTCTTTGACTTGAACCCTTTCAGCAGCAAACGATTACCCCGCAAGAGACCCGTAGCAGTTACACTAACTCATACAATAACACAGGCGTCAGTTTAATGGTCAGTCGCAGTAAAAAAAACATTACCCAGTGGGGGCAAATTGGATGGACGGGGGCTACAGGGGGCACAGGGGGTTGGGGGGTGGGTTGTCTTCGAATGGAACGGTTATCGCGTGTGACAAGTATGATGCAATGTCCACTTGGCTGTTTGATATACTCGAAGATTGTAAAGTACCTAATACTGTGTTGCTATAAGAAGTCACTTTGTCAAATGACAAGGGATCTATTCCAACAGAAACTTTTGAAGCACTACACATATTCTCTTCCGTCAAACTCACTGAAAAGTATAATTTGTCACCTTGAGATACACTCGAGCACAAAATAAGGAAAATGTAGTCTTCTAGATGGTTTAGTTTTTGAACATTGACCGAATTATAAAAAGACGTATTTGTAAAACAAAAAAAAAAACACAAAAAAAGGAGGTTGAAAAACTTTCTGAAAAATCTAAAATCACCACCATTTTAAAAAAAGAATGCTGCGCGCGCAAGAATCGAATTCTGCCCGGGCCAACCGCCCGCCCTACTCCGTGATTGGCCGCCCACCGGACGGGGGGGCGGGCGGAAATGGAAAAATATTAGCTCCGTGAACGATAAATTTTTACTAGCAAAGTGAGTGAACGTGGGTTGGTAGGTACGACTACTATAGCCTTAATCATGAATTCATAACTTATTATTCGATGTAGTTCCATCTAGTCATGATGGATTAGCAAAGTACCTGAAATGTAGATAATTAAATATGAAATGTGAAGGTCGAGAAAGTGGCTCACCCAACGACAGAACAACGACGCGACGGTCTTTGATACATCTTTTAACTTTTATCTTCAATAGGACCTCAACTAATTATTAGGCCATTGTTGCGCTCGTCTCCAGTTTGCAGCTATTGCAGCTTACCTTTAATGTTGACAGTTTTACTCAAAAGTTCTGTAGGTACCGTTTGTTATCAGATTTAAGTCGTCAAGTCTAGGTACCGTTTGTTATCAGATTTATGTCGTCAAGTCTAGGGATGGTCCTGACAAAAAGTACCGTTTTCAATCGCGTTTTCATCAAGTTTGTTGGTTTAGGTTTAGCCATTTCGAATGAGGAAACGCGGCCTAATCGGCTACCATGTGACTACAAAATTACACAACCTCCCCCCGCACTCCGACCGACCAACCGAGGAAGACCAACGATTTTTTAAGTTTAATACATTAATATTCCCACCGAGGGGCACAAGTCTTTAACCAGATACTAGTAAGATTGACACATACTCCACCACGCTGGCTCAGTGCGGGTTGATGGAGTGCTGTCGGGCTAGCGGCCGACCCGACTGTCAGAAGTTATCACACTGCCCTATTAAGGCCTCTATAACACAGCTTTACGACTACTACCATCCAGTAGCGATAGTAGCCAGGACCTACAGCTTAACGTGTCATCCGAAACACGTGCGTAAAGATATTTCACTAAAGTTATCTATAGAATGGAGTTACTACAACATGGTTCCTACCCCTTACAAAGTATCACTCTCAGCTTGTATGAATGACTACGCTTTGGAATGCGGAGCACGCGTCACACACACACATACACTGCACCACGATTGTGCTGATAAGCGATTTAACGCACACACGGTTGATAAAAACGAGTTATCTACCTGGCACACAGACGAATTTGGCACACACACGTGTCTTATGTACATTTGGAGAGAAATTAGGCAAAGTTTCTTACTTACTACAAACTCAGATCAAAGTAGGTACATATTTAGGTGATTTTTAAATCCCTCTTTAGCCTTCAGGAGAGGGCTTAGTCGACACTGAGCTAACAACTATTCATATTCTTCCTTTTATTTATTCGTCACATTATTGCGATGGACGGGCTGCGGGCAGTACTTGTTCCATCCAGCCCACGGAGACAAAATGCAGTCGCTAAATTATCACTCGTTACGATCAGCAAACGTCAAATCACATACATTTTTTTAAATAGTTATGATGTAGCACAATGTAACACATTAATGTCCCCACCAAAGGGCACGGGTCTTTACTTACTCGGATACCCTCCGCGCTCGCTTGTGATTAGCAACAATAGATTAATTACTTTTGTCGGCGCCTGTACTCGTATTTTGAATGGCGGCGCGAGACAACTATTTGCCCGTTACTTCGCTCAATGAATGGTCTCACGAAAATTACCATTGAGCCTTAAATCCTCTTCGCCTCCCAGACAAAATTGTACTCTAACATTTACGACATAGCCGTCAACTTGCTATAGCTGAAACACTCTGAGAAAAACGCTTATGTAGATTGAAGCTGTGACCACAGAATCTGTGACCCCATGTCTTAAGGAGGTGAGTGGGTGTCTCTCGCAAAGAAATGACTTTTTTTTTAACTTTATGCAAGGGGAAATAAACTTAGACGCCCACGCCCGCCACCGGAAACGGATAGTGATCGCGCGGTTTTATCAACTTTTCCGCGCACGATCCGGTCGTTAGACTAAGTTATGCCATTTTTTTTAATCCAATGACGTGACCTATAATTTTATGGAGCCCCTTAACAGGTCAATGCACTGCAATGGGCCAATCTGACGCATGATAAATCTTTATTATGTTATCTGTAAATATGGTGATAAGAGGGAAAATATGTTTAAATTATGTTCAATCATTGTACCTAATACCTACTGATAAGATAATTATCTCTTTGAGATAGACCATGGCCTGAAGAACATAACATAAAATAGCGATGGGCTGAAACCTACGAAACGGCTGTCATGCTCACTTGCGTCGTTCCTCTCGTTCGCACAGTCAAAGTTGTTAAAACTACCGCCTGCCAGTGATAATCGTTGATTGTTGAACCACGAGTTAATAGTTTGCTAAAAAATCATTCACAATAAATGGCGCCTCCTCTTCAAATCTCCCGGCATTGCTCATGTAGTAGAATACAATGTAAATGGTGTCACAAAAGGTATGGTTAGATGAAAGTCAGACTGCCATCTCCAGCAGCAGAGAGGCACTGACAGAAGAATAGTTGGGGAGGGTAGTTCCAAGCTGGATCTCAGAGATTAGGGCAAGGCAGTCCAAGGTTTATTGAAAAGAGTCTGTAAAAAAACTACCAGTTAATCCAAGCAGATTGGACCGAAAAAAACAACCAGCGAAAATAAATTATGTATTCAGGATTTTATAGGGGAAACTTGATGAAAAGCGCCAAATACTAGTCAAATTTCGCTCATAACTTGAAAACTATTCAATAAAACGACCTTTCCTACAAAACAAAATTCTATGTCACTTGGTTCAAAAAATAGAGGAGATCTAATAATTCTAAAAATCGACATCTTTTACCACCCAAAATAGGTTATAGTGACGACAAACTTAAAAAAATTCTGCGAATTCTTTACCTAACATGATGCTGAGAACCGTACTATTGACGACAGTCAAAATTTGAGCAGGCTATTGCTTCAAATTGATAATTTATGTAATTTGGTAGAATCCAGCTTGAGGAATTCTCGTAAGTCAACTTTGAAAAATCATTACGAAAAAAAATGTAATACCCTCGGCAAGGTAATTTAAAAGTGGGCGCCATTTCCCATATAGGATGGCAGAGCAGAGGCACAACACAATTGTGCCCACTTTTAGCAAGTTACTCAATACTCCATTATGCGTGACAGGCAGGGGGATGTAGTAATGAAGGTTTTCTCACGATCACGCCTAACATGTACAACATCAAGGAGTACGTAATGAATTCATTACGTACCCACTCAAGCCTAGTCAGCCGTGAAGTAATTTCTTCTCTTATCCTATCTCTTATCTCTTAAATTTGAAAATAGAACGTTTTCTATAAACAATGCAGTATGTTGCAAATGCCAACTTACACGGCCTCTTTCCACAACAAAGAATCCTACTTACTGAGCATGAATGTATAAAAAGTAAAACAACTCGCTGATACTACATATAACCAGAGGCGTGTAAAGCTTACCTTACAATGTGGGTCTATCATATTCATACGTTATACCTGCATAAACATACTTATATCGAACTAGCTGAGTTGAGAAATAAAACAATGGCTATTACGTATTGAAATATTGAGTTTGTTAGATAAACAGATTCGAATCTGTTGCTAATGGATTAGGCGAAACTTTCGAAATCTTTTGATTGTTGAAAACGTAAATTTGGATTGGAATAAGGTGATTTTCCAATGCGTGATTGGTATTTAAGTATTTCCTTGTCGCATAACCGATAGCTTTACATATTTTGAAACAAATTATTTTCTAAAAATAAAGAAACACAGGCTTTTTTACATAGCACTATTATGATATCACATATGTGCATAATTATCTACTTAACCAATTTAGGAAAATATTTTGTAGGTATAATCTGAGTATAATACATTATACATCATCCTGTTTAGAAAGTTCCTTGTTTGAAGCCGGAATCCCAGATATTAGTCTGTAAGAAAGAATAAGTGAACACTTAGTTCGGGGCATCATTGACATCCCATAAAATATCTATGGAATGACAAAGTAAGTTTTGAAAAACTACGTCACCAATGAGAGCGGTGACCGCGTGAATTTCCCATACAAACGTAATACAAAAATAATTTGAATTTGAGAAATAGTTTATAACGTATTTAGACTGTTAATCGGATTTATACACTGTTTACGCAGGTTCCTGGTATGTATACCAGGGTTCCTCTTCAACCAATTTAAAAATATTTTTAAGTAACTTGAATAAGAACCTGGGTATACGACCAGGAACCTACGTAAACACTGTATTAATCCGATTAACAGTCTAAATGCTTTGAACTAGTTCTCAAATTCAAATCATTTTTGTATTACGTTTGTATGGGAAATTCACGCGGTCACCGGTCTCTTAAAATTTAACAATGAGGCTTTGTAAAGGGCTTCATAACACTATGCATTAAAAGAAAATGATTTAAAATTTATGTTTCCATAAAAAAAGCCTTCGAGGAAAACCGGTTGTAAAAGTATCTAATTTCGTTATTGATACACACGGGAGTACAAATTGGATACTAAGTGTAAGTTCATAACCGAACGTGCGATGAAAATACCGTGAGCTCATAATTTATCCTGAAACTTTGTATTCTGGGAGCTCAAAGTCCCCTTGAGGGATTCGTGCGCGCGAGCTGCCATACAAAAAGCGGTAACGTTTTCCACTAAAACCTTGTCCGATTTTCACATATTTCTTTTACATGTTATGCACATAGATTTTTCTGGCCGGTGCAGCTCTAGATTCGAACTTCTTTAAACTAAATCTCCATTACGTCCACACTGTATGGGAAAAGGTGTGACGCTAGTGTACAATAAAATTGGACAATTTAATTTTTGCTAGAAAACCGAAAATCGATGTACAGGATAGCCGTTTGGCACACAGGTACTTGAATTTCTACTGCTCAAAATGATTGTTTTAACCCTACAGCAGCCGTGTGCCAAATGGCTATCCTGTAAATCGATTTTCTTGTCCACTATAAATCTTTGTCTGTGTTACTATCACCAACTGCCGACTCGGCTCTACAACTTCGACTCCCGAGTGTATCTCATTTTAGTGAATGGAATCAAAATGGATGTCAGGTGTCTGTCTCCTAACGGAATATTTATTATTGATAGGCAATTAGCATAGTAACGTGAGCTGATAGCCAGTTCAACAGATTTGGTAGTATTTTACGGCTTGGCCAGACAGCCAATGACTAAGATACTAGTTTATTATAATTCCGAACCCGTTTTACACGCTCGAATAGGGGATTTATGGTAACCGCGTAATTTTAATGTTTGGGGAATTTATTTAAAAAATCAAATGACTGATATATTTTTTAACTATTTTTCAAAAGATCTGTTGCAGTCTGTTGCAGTATCTATAAATAAGGTACTCAATACATAATTCGATGCGAAATGTGGGCGCGTTATAGGCTTTTTCGCATACTAGCATGATTCCCATACAAAATCACTCGATATAGGTGTAGGATCGTATATCGAATGCGCGAGCAATGCGCGAGAATCATGTCGGGCGTGAGAGACGGATGACAGGAGCCACAGATTAATAAAGAGAGCCAAAAAAAAACTTAGGGCGAACTGTACCATTATAATGTTTTGGCATAAAATACATCGGAAGTTTGGAGTATGGTACGATAACACATTTTGGGGAGTTAGGGACATCATTCTGAACAACTATGAAACCGATTTGATCAGAGAAACTTTATCTTTATTTCTGATACCCGCTCGGGCCAATCGGGAGATACCAAAAAAAAGTTGTTCTGATCAAATCGCTTTATTATTGAAAGTTGTTCAGAATGATGTCCTCTACTCCCCGAAAAATTTTGTCGCTCCATACTCCAAACAACCTGTATAATGAATCCTAACCCACTGTTTATACAACACAAGCCTGCATTATACCTGAATTTGAATCAGTAATCCACCACCATGATTGGCAAATTAAATTCAAAAAATTATATGATTAAGATTTTAGACAAGTTAACCGCATGCCCGCATCTACCAAAATATTTATAGTCATAGAATTTTTGGAATCGCTAAAATGACAGCAGTTTTTAATACCCGGCAAATGTAATCAGAGGATGACTTCACCATTTAACGGACGAGTTGGAAGTGTTTCTGGCCCATTCAAGTATGTAACCGGTTCTGGTTTGAGTGGCCATTGATAAAAACTTATTGGAGTTCGTCTGAGCCACATCATCGGACCACCTGGCTGTGGTCTTCCAGGTTGCGCCGAACGTTTCACAGGTACTAACACCCGCGAGCAGGGACGAACAGTGCTAGTCGTTTGTTTGAGAGCTCCTCGACTTGGTTTTAGTCATGCGTCTTCAAACTATAACATTTTCGAAACCTCTTCGTAAGCATATATTTTACTAGCTGACACAGCAGACTTCGTACTGCCTCAATTTAATATGAACTTTATTGAATAGCAATAAAGTTCAAATTGACTCTAGAAAACGTTTGTATGGGAAATAGAAAAGGGCTGTTTTTAGGGTTTTCCCGGAAATTATTCGATTTTTTCTCGCCTTTTAAACATTCCCTAGACCTCCACGAACATTTCAAGACTAAGATAAGATAAATCCGTTCAGCCGTTCTCGAGTTTTAGTGAGACTAACGAACAGCAATTCATTTTTATATATATAGATAGATAGATAGAAGATAGATAATGTTTTTTACTTTCTGAACAACTTATCCCAAGGAGTTTTATGATCAAGTTTAAAAAATAATGTTACAAATAAATAAATATTCAAGACTCGGCTATCTTTTTAGGCCAGGACTCGAACCTACGACCTCTCGCTTGCGATCCAGAACCTCGACGACGGTAACGAAGCAAAGGTCGTCAAAATCATGCGTCGTCGTTTGAACGAGCGTCGGGCGAACACTCGAGTGATCACCTGGAGAACACTCGAGCACTCTTCAAGCACTCCAGTGGCATTTATCCCACTTCAAACAGGTATCATTCTCACGAATATTAAGAAAACCGAGAACCACTACACCTACTGATCTAAATCTTTAATTCTTACCGATTTCAGAGGCACGAAACTAAAACTAAACTTAGTAATATTAACGGGTTTGAAAATAGTAGGTTCCATTTTCTTCTGAGAGCTCCTTCACACGAACAGCGTCGGCAGGCAGTCGACGGCAGTTTTAAAGAATGTCGACGGCTGTCGTCAACTGCTCTCGACGTGGTTTATTGTACGTTCGACAGCAGCTAACGCGCACGCGGACAAGCGCTTTCGGGCTTCAAGCTGTCAGTTTAGTTCGTTAGTTAGATTTCACGCATTTAGAATTGCACACAATCGATGGAGACTACACTTGTTACAAACATTGTTACTGTACTGTATGTGAGTAGTGTCTTGTGAAAATAATCGGATGGTGATGTGTCAAAATCACAATCAGTCAATTTGGTTGACGAACTCTGTCTGGTGTCCATCCTGATGTCCATCATCCCAATGGCTGCCGGTTTCGAGATACCGTTCATTTGCGACATGTTTCTTGGGGAAATTTGGTCATAATATTGTGTACCTACTATACCAATTTAAAAATATTTTAAGTAATTTGAATAAGAACCTTGGTATACGACCAGGAACCTGCGTAGACAGTGTATAAATCCGATTAACAGTCTCAAATTTATCATTTTTGTATTACGTTTTTATGGGCAATTGACGCGGTCGCAGCTCCCTTAAGTTTCCAAAATATAACGGCTGAAAATATAAAAATCTAATAATAATATCCTTTTTGTTTACAATGCTTCAACTTCTGATGATTTTTATGTTTGTTAGACTACCCAGTTAGGCAGACAACTAGTCACGTGTCCCGAAAGTCGAAGCTCATCAGTGTATTGATATAACTGTGATCCACGAGCTCCACCGCGCATGCGCCTGGGATCTACGCCCACGCGCGGCGGCGGTATGCGGAACGTTAGTGCTGTGTATCCGAAACCAAACAAACCAATATTATTAATGCGAAAGTAGGTCTAATTCTGAAGGCTTCAAATCGAAATACATATCTTATTCAAATCACCGGTTGTGTGTGTCAAAGCTACTTAAGTTTAGACTAGGTTTTTAATACATTATGTTGGACAAAATTGCTTTCGTGTGTCCGTCTAGTCCAGCGCTGTATCCCTATATACCTATACATAATCTGTGGTCCAGCTTTTTTCCTGACAGGTCAGATGTCACCCATTCTTATCTCATGTATCTACTTTTATGAGCATTTCCTTCGAGTGAGCGTCGGGACTCGGTATCGTGTCAAGACTGCGCTAAGTGACTTTTTAGGGTTCCGTATTTAACATCTGTGTCCTGAGTGTTTGTTGCATTTGCCTTCAACCTCTGAATCAAATTTTGTTCAATTTAGGCCTAAATATTGTTCTCCTTCCCTCGCCTTTGCCCGACAAGCATGCATCGGGAACCTGCCTTACCTGATAGCTACACACGAGCAATCCATGTATATATTTTACAGTGAACAAAACAACTACTTATCTGTCAGGCCGCCTAAAAACAGACAAGACTAGGCGACATCATTAAAACGCACCAAAACGGTACAACCGCACTTAACATGGGTATGCCTGGCTCAGAAGTGGTGTGATCCGCGAAGGTTCTCATTCGCTGTATTGTCAGTTGAGAAGTTAAGTAAAGCAGGTACGTTTACAGTCGCATAGTCTTTAGGTATGCGAGTTAAGACTCTAGCAGACTGCTACTAAAATGTGGCAGGTGTCAAACCTGTAAAATAAGACTAAACTGACCACCTTAAACCGAAACCGAACCGACAACCTCTTGCGCGTTGGCCCCAGATTCATTTTTCAAACACAATTTTAATTAGATTGCAGTATAGTTCGTTAGAGTTTGTTAGACTTAGTTTAGTTAGAGGCGACACCAACGAATATAAGCTAAACTAATTAAAATGGTGTGTTTAACAATGGAATCTGTGGCCACTGCGCAAGAGCTGTCGGATGTGATGGTTGTCAGTTTAGTGCCTTTAGTTCCTCTAGTTTAGTGGTTTTGACACCTCGAGTAGCCCTCTGTCTGTTGAATAGTTTCCGGTGTGGTCTGACAGTTGGGAAGTCTCAAGCCAGCTTTAAGATCACATTTTCATCATTTCAGAATGCAATCCAATTACTTACTTACTGGAAATATGTTCGAATAATATAAACAAAATTTACAGCGTATCTTATTTAACGCAGTGTAGTAAAAACCGTAGCTTTTCCAGATACGAGGAAATACTAAATCACATGTCACAGCAACATTAGCTATTCAGTCACACACACCCCCTCTAACGGGGTAGTTGGAAACTGTATTTCTTTAATCAACAGCAAATCAAGTGTGCCGCTGCCAGCCTCATGGGTAAGGTGTTTATTTTGTTTGAAATTCTGCCACCTAACTAATAGTGTATCAAACGTTAGTTTCCACTTCCCCTTATGTTACCATCATCACTAATTAACTGTTGATTGAAACTCAACTTGTGTTTTTATCGATTTTTTATTAAACTTTATTTTAATGTTATGTGGAATGAGTCTATATGAGTGATTTGTGTTTATTGATTTTAGTACCTACAACCTAATCTGTGGTCCTAAGTGTGAGTCGTTATTTCTGTGTTTATGTATAACTCACCTGTGGTTTATTGGACCAAATAATATTGTCGTTAATTCATACCTGCAACAAAGAATAAATCAAATTATTATTATTCTGATACTATCAACAAGAATGTTAACTTTATTTTAGTCATATCTTAGCAAGTCTTCATTATCTAACTTGAAAATTATTATTCTTTTGCGATTAACTTTAAAGACTTAACCTGTTGTTGATGTTGGACATTAAATACGCGCACATAACCTGTGCAGCTAGTCCTTGTAATAATAATCTGTACAAGTAGACAGGTACAGACAGATCCACTTTCTATTATTATTATATTGGTCGCTCTACAGGTCGCTGTGTTAGACATGAGCTTTGTTCTACTCTCACTAGTCACTACAAGCGATCCGAGGGAGATAGGTATAATGGCGGCTGTTCACTCTCGCTCGGGAAGACCCTAGATTGATACAGTACCCGTAAAACGTACGGCATAGGTATTTTGCTGGCATTCTTATTTAATTAATTAGTTATTGCTCAATGGATACATACAAAATAATAGAGCAAGCAGTGGGGGCGAGTTGTTGAAATAACTAAACTAAGGCACTGAACCAGTTTCCATTTTCAATTATTTTTATTATTTTGGCTTAATTTAGTTTGTGTTGCCTCCCGATTCGCAGCCAATTGTCTGCCTGTCAGTAAAAATAATAATTTGGAAAACTGCGTGTTTGTCAAATGTCAACAGTAAAAGGTAAAAATATTAATTTCTCTGATTATCGAAACTCTTTTCTATTACTTCCTTCACTTACTATAGGTCAGTTATTATAACCTGGCACGTTCACAGTTCTCAACTTCTCACACTAATGCATTTTCACTATACAGTATGTTTAAAAATCTAATTATGTAAATAATCACATTAACGACTTCGATTGAAAGGTCACACGAATATAAAAATATCACTCTATATTTATATGCAGAAGCAAAAGCAAAACTACGACTGTCTCCTTCATACGTGTAATAATACAGTAATTCTGTGTTTTCAGACAGACACATTAATAATGTTTTGAAACTTATGTATGATATGATACCTTTGGGTGTGGTGCTCAAAACTCGCAAGTCCCCCCCCCCCTCCACCTGACGCTACAACCCTCTCGCCGTAAATGTAGGAAATTTTTCAGTTTTTCACTTTTTAATCATGCCACACAAGTTTCAAAACCTTTTTAATTTGCTTGTTGTTCCCATACATTGATAACATAGGATTACTGTACTATAAGTTAGACCGCGCGCAAGGGAGACAGACAGTCAGACAGGGAGCACTTATCCAGTGGAGAGCGCATAGATACATTTTCCTTTGAAACACAACTCACCAATTTACGGGCGGCGGCGGGGGACGAGGTAAGAGAGTTGTGATTGGTCAGCCGCTGTGAAACTGTCTGGCGGCCCGTCATCGTACATAGACTGCGTACGTTGAATACAACTAACTTTTGGGGAGCCGCATTCACCCGCAGGTGCAGTTAATTGGATATATAGTCTCTGCAGTCAGACTATTCTTGATGCCCATGCAGTGTGCAATGTCACGCGGCAGGTCGCACAACACTACAAACACTACACAAGCGCAACGTGTCATGTGTTGAACGCTCCAGCTCTTTTAAACTGATCTATACCCACGCAACAAACAAACTCGTAAGGAACCAACAGCATTCATATTTTGTGTAAACTGAGATTTAGGTACAAAAGGTTGTTTTGGCCTAACGCCCGCCCTAAAGTAACAAAAGCCTGACAACCTGTAACGACTCTTTGAATGAAAATTTATGATCAATAACTTTTACGAGCAGTAACGACGAACGGTAAGTTCATTAAGATTAATAGTCGCTCAATGTGGGACTAGAATCAATTAATGTATTCCCATTTGTTTCTGTAAATTATGTGCTAAGTAAAAAAATATAAAATCTATAAATAAATGAAGTCCGTTATTGTCCTGTCTGTGATCGCGGGTCAATTTGACACCCGTTTCACCAGACAATGGTCAAATATAATTATTAAGTCTAATTGTTATTTTTAAACCTTAAAATAAGTACAAATGGATGTAATGTCTGAAAATAAATATATTCTATTCTATTGTTACAACCGAAGGCACAGTAACCGAGTAATATTGAGCCATACTGCGTCGCGCTGGCTCAGTGCGGGTTGAGAAGGGGAATATTTAAAAAGCCCCTTCGAAAAGGGGCTGTTATTTTGAAACGTCTACTTAAGGTACTTAGTCAAAATTAGCAATTGGATTCGTGGCGGTGGAAATTTTCACAAATTATATAAGAAATATGATAAAATAAAGTACAATGGCGTAAACTGCAGCGCGACGCTTACGTCCGCGCAAAAAGTGCAAAAAAGTGTCTTTTGATGATTTCTAAAATGTTACACACAAAATTTTTGATTACCGATTTTTACACCTAAGAACCATACCAGCGTTCCTTATAGAACTCCTGGAATAACTCGTTTTAGCTAAAAAATACAACTATTAGATTATTATTTTTTCATATAGTTACCGATGACATTATGATGTTTTAAAATATCAAATTTTTAGCGAAGGTTCTATTTTATAACATATTTTTTTTCTGGATTCAGGAAATGTCTCAATCGGCTGGAATAACTTTTTAAAGTTGGGCTTTCGAGGTAAATAATCCCCTTTATTGTAATAAAATCTATCGTGGACACAATTATATCTCTGCCATCCCTATTAGAAAAGGCGTGACATTTTATATAATAAACTGTCCTCTAAAACCTCAGATTGTAGTGTTAGTAAACGTTAAGTGCAACAGATTAAGATGTAGCGATAGATAACGATGCTGATTTTAAGTTTCAATTGTACTGCGCGCGCGCCGTTGAGCTTTGAATGGAATACCTTATTAAGTTGACCGAAGTCATGCTGCTTTGACAGATGACCTGTCATTGTTGATGTTACCTTTATTTTATCCCTTTGTTGCAACAACTTAGATTGTATTGTTGACAGAACAAAGTTCGGAAACCTTTAGCACGATATAGAATCTGATAAATTCCTGAATCAATCTAAAGTGTCGAAAATATTAATTAAAATAACTAAATTCCTCAATAAAGGAGATTCCTGGATCAATCTAAAGTGTCGAAAGTATGTGAAAACCATGATCATACTGTTTTCTGTTTAGTTCCTGTCAAGTCAAGTTTAGTGTTTAGAAGTATATACTTTGTCAGGAAATGCTAGACAAAAAATAATGGCAATATGTGACATATTAGGGCACGACTGCGTGTTTTGATTGACAAACTATGTCATTAAAGAAATAAATTAAAAGTAAAAAAACATTTTAAACAAAGCTTTTATTTAATGCCCTAAAAAGAAGAAAATAAAATTTCGATTCAATCAAATGCGTTATTTTATTAAATTACACAATTAATACGATATAAAAGCTTGTTGCGAGATTTACTTGTGTAGACTTAATCAGGTGGTAGGGACTATTTGCACAGACTTGGAGATAAATCCCGCAACAAGCTTTTATATCGTATTAATTGTGTAATTTAATAAAATAACGCATTTGATTGAATCGAAATTTTATTTTCTTCTTTTTAGGGCATTAAATAAAAGCTTTGTTTAAAATGTTTTTTTACTTTTAATTTATTTTTAACTTTTTAGTCTTTATCATTACAGCGAGGCAATTCTGGCGCTAGCGAGATCATGTCCATGGTCGAAATATCAATTTTGAGATACCGAAATCTCTATCAAAAACAAGAAAAAGCTATTCTTACGACTAGCCTTTCGACCAACCGAGATATCTCGACCCGTTTTCGATCATAATAAATATAAATCGAGATAATTTTCGACGGATTTAGGCGGTATAAAAACAGATATCTTGACTGGGGAGATGATCTCGATAGCGCGAGATTCGGAGGCCTGGACAAAACATCTAATCTAGAATTAGAGTGCTTGTGAAGACGAATCAAATGAGACCAAACACGATAGGATTGCGTCGTTTGGTAACAGAGTTCCCATGGCCACCTTCCGGCTCCAGCATCAGATCAGCTCCATGTCATAAAAAATATTCTAGGATCAAAGTACTTGTCAATATAAATCAAATGAGCCCAAACACAATAGGATTGCGTCGTTTGGTAACAGGGTTCCTATGGCCAGCTTCAGGCTCCAGCATCAGATCAGCTCCATGACATAAAAAATATTCTAGGATCAAAGTACTTGTCAATATAAATCAAATGAGCCCAAACACAATAGGATTGCGTCGTTTGGTAACAGGGTTCCCATGGCCACCTTCCGGCTCCAGCATCAGATCAGCTCCATGTCATAAAAAATTTCTAGGATCAAAGTACTTGTCAATATAAATCAAATGAGCCCAAACACAATAGGATTGCGTCGTTTGGTAACAGGGTTCCCATGGCCAGCTTCAGGCTCCAGCATCAGATCAGCTCCATGTCATAAAAAATATTCTAGGATCAAAGTACTTGTCAATATAAATCAAATGAGCCCAAACACAATAGGATTGCGTCGTTTGGTAACAGGGTTCCCATGGCCACCTTCCGGCTCCAGCATCAGATCAGCTCCATGTCATAAAAAAATATTCTAGAATCAAAGTACTTGTCAATATAAATCAAATCAGCCTAAACACAATAGGATTGCGTCGTTTGGTAACAGAGTTCCCATGGCCACCTTCCGGCTCCAGCATCAGATCAGCTCCATGTCATAAAAAAATATTCTAGGATCAAAGTACTTGTCAATATAAATCAAATGAGCCCAAACACAATAGGATTGCGTCATTTGGTAACAGGGTTCCCATGGCCACCTTCCGGCTCCAGCATCAGAACAGCTCCAAGTCAAAAAAATATTGCATTGTCATCCAACTTACATACGTATGCAAAATTTCAGCTCAATCGGATAACGGGAAGTGGGTCAAATTCAAGCCGACATTTTTGACGCGAACCGTGATACCCACAAACAAACAAACAAACAAACATACATACAGTGCAAGTTAAATAAAAGCTTTTAATAATAAAAACGCAGCAGTCTTCAAATTTTGCCATCATTTGATAACAAAGAATACTTATAGCAGTGTTATTCTGTAAGACCTCATTTTAAACTAATAAATCCGCTGTGAGTTTATTGAATTGCATTCTAAAAACTGATAATTTCAATTTACACTAGCGCTATTACCCTTACGAGCGTGGCAGCGAGTTGAACAAAATTGACGGTGACAGCTAAAATATGAGATGATGTTCGAAGTGGCTTTTGCGATGATTCCCCAGTCACTTTGGCGCTCACTGCATCTCGAACACAATTCAAAGAAATGCGAAGTGAGTGAAAAGCGATGGGAGATGCCAGTTATTGTTAGAATTTTACAGAATCGACGTACAGGGTCTTGATTTTTAACCGACTTCAAAAAAGGAGGGGTTACAACAGCCCCCGCCAGATCACCATCGCCAGCACATGCGCGGCTGAAACGACGCACACAGAAGTGGTGCGGCTAAAGAATATCAATTCTGATAGATGTATCAATTCGGTTGTCTTTTTTTTAATACATTTTTTAATGTTTGTTACATTGAAACTGGTACTATTTATGAACCGATTTTAAAAAAACATAAAAAACTGTGAAGTTTAACTTGTTTTTACCTGGATGACATTATACATCCAATTGGAGTTTATAGTCATTGTTGCGAGATAAATTCTGGCTGTTAGGATCGTATATTTGTTTATATTAAGTAATACGTCTAGACATCACTGTGAGGAGACAGATTTCGTAGGCTCGTTTTCGGGTCTATAGACGGCATTTGTCTACCGAGCGGGAGGACTAAGTGATAGGTCATGAAGCAGGATTTTTTAAGTTTTTAACTTGGTGAATTATCTATCACAGTTGTCGCTCGACTCAGGTAGTTAATTAGACATCAATGAAGTACCATAAGACAATGAGAGCTCTCCAACAATCTCTTGGCGCGCGATGAATGGCGGAACTACGCTTATAGACCAATCTATATATATATATATAAAAATGAATTGCTGTTCGTTAGTCTCACTAAAACTCGAGAACGGCTGAACGGATTTATCTTATCTTAGTCTTGAAATGTTTGTGGAGGTCTAGGGAAGGTTTAAAAGGCGAGAAAAAACCGAATAATTTCCGGGAAAACCCTAAAAACAGCCCTTTTCTATTTCCCATACAAACGTTTTCTAGAGTCAATCGATTTCTAGAGTCAATTTGAACTTTACTGCTATTCAATAAAGTTCATATTAAATTGAGGCAGTACGAAGTAGGCAGCTAGTGAGGAATAAAAGGACATTGTTGATGACGTTCGTTGCATTTAGTTGCGTAGAATTGGCACCCCCTGTAAACGTCACTAAAAGATTGTAGGGAGACTGTAAAACGATGAAAAGACAGCTAAATATATCGTCACAAGATAATTCACACGCCCCGTATCAAAAGATAATAGTCAGTGGTTCGAAACCCTAAACCTATTATAACTAAGCTCTATCGCAGTTAGTCCAACGCGTTTCTCCGTTTACGAATATCTATTTATTACAGTGTAAGAGAAACTGGGGTTAAGGCCATTGCTATGTTTATTGGTTTACCGTCGGCATAGCAATGAAGATTATAGTTACTGGGCAAGGGATAAAACCAGGGCTGGCGAACCGCGTGCCGACGGAAGAATTGCTTATTAGTGCAGTTCTATCGCATTTTGAGAATGTCTAGCAGGATTAGCGGCATAAGAGATTATTGAAATATTAGAAGGGATTTAATTATTATACGTTTACATCGAGCCTACTTTACAATTGGCATAGAAAAACCGCTAACATGTAGCAGCATCAGCTCTTTGGACATTATTAAGTCTATGCAATGGGTATTTGTTCAATGCCTTTTTTTTAAAGCAGTTTTACTCCCTCGTGTTTCCTTTTCAAATCAAGAAAATACAATTGAGGAAGATATCCTTTTTCTTAAATCTTGAGTTTGAAAACGTGATTGGCGTAAAAATGGGCGTTTAAAATATCGCAAAACGTTGTCTTTGAAATTATAGAAATTAATAGTGGTTTAATCCTAATAATACCAGTGGTAACTGGTATAATTAGGTTTTACATAATAAAGTAAGATATCATCCATGTAAACCAAATTACAGATTTTTGCAGAAAGACAGAATCTTACAGTTTTTTGATTTTCCATTTACTTGTGATAAGACCTTGCTTTGTGCCTTTCAAGATTGTAGGTCAACGGGAAGTACCCTATAGGTTTTAAATCTATTGCGATTACCATGAAAATCCACGATTTTACAGCATTAACGTTCGTATCGTTTGATTGGGTTGAAGGTTGAGTTTTCACAGCTCTAAGCGATTACAGACAGCATTTTTTATTTCCAGTTTGATACCTCCACGCGTTCTTGATAAATAAACGGTCAAGTGCGAGTAGGATTCGCGCACCAAGGGCTCCGATCACACTTACAGAGCGTAACATGTGTAATTAGGTTTACATATAAAAAACTAAAGTATGATGTCATGCATGGTAAACAAAATTAAATATTTTTGGAGAAAGACAGTTTTCAGATTTTTCCCTTTACTTGTGCTTTAGGACCTTACATTGTGCCAAATGTCATGATTTTAGGTCTACGGGTCAACGGTCTAGAATCATGATCACGAAGTACCCAGTATAGGTTTTGGATCCATTGTGATTACTATGAAAATCCAACAATTTTACAGCATGAACGGTCGTACCGTTCGATTGCGTTGACCTGGAAGGTTGATATTTTCACAGCTTTATGCGACTACAGACCTTAACGATTGATATAAATTTCAATATGATTTAAAATGATACCTCCACGCGTTCTTGATATAAAAGGTCTTGACACACAGACAGACGGATGAACGAACGGACGGACGGACGGACACCAAAGTGATCCTGTAAGGGTTCCTTTTTTCCTTTTAAGGGTCGGAACCCTAAAAAAGTTCTTGACAGACGGACGGACAACGAACGTTCCGTTTTTCCTCTTTCTGATCGAAACCGAGCCGTGTTGCCGAGCAGTAAGGGCTGTTATATGTACTTTATATGGTTGTGACATAAAATTCTACCACCACTAATCAAGTTGCTAATTTAAACGGTTTACGAGCCCAGAATATAGTTCGAGGGACGTGAAATAGCTACTTACGACCCGACCGAAGTAAGCATTCTACTTTATATCATTCAAGCAAGGTAAATAAAACATTATACAGATTGTAACTGAAAGGTGCAGTCATATAAAAACTGTAACTTTTCTCCAAGGATATAAAATATTATCCAATTGTTTTTTTTTCTCAAATTATAGTGAATTTTGTCAATACCCGTGTTTTGACACCCTAAACATATATGCATAGCCCAAAAACTCACAACACTTAGGCGAATTTAAGTATATACTTATATAATATACATATATACACTTATTAGATTTGAATACATAATCGTTAATTATAAGCAGTTATTTGAAAAAAATAAATAATTGAAAAGTTAAATAAATTTGGAGAAAATGAAAAAAAACACGATTCTTTTATTGTATTGTTCTTAGGGTACCGTACCCGAAGGGTGCCAAACGGGACCCTATTACTGAGACTTCGCTGTCCGTCTGTCCGTCCGTCCGTCCGTCCGTCCGTCCGTCCTGTCTGTCACCGGGTCCGTCTGCACGAACCGTAATAGCTAGAAAGCTGAAATTTTCACAGAATATCTGTTGCCGCACCAACCACAAATACTGAAATACGAGAGATATTGCAAATTAAAAGGGGCCCCGATACAAGAGACGTGTTTAGATACACTTACGCATTTCAAAATGGAGATCTTGACTGAAACTGTTTATTTATTGTCATAGCAACCATGTCATAGACACATATACTACACATTTAAATATGATAGCATATTTCGCGTCAACCCACATGGTTGTGGTTACCCGGTGCGGTATGATGTAGACTCTCAATCCGGAGGTCGTCGGTTCAAATCTCGTGAAGGCATAAACTTTTTAAATTTTCTTTTTGTTTATTTTTTTATTGTTTTGAGTGCTTTTGATTTGTTGTACGATGGTACGGTATCCTTCGTGTGCGATACCGACCCGCACTTAACCGATTATTTTTGCTATATTTTATTTTTATTTTGTAGAAATGTATAAAGTTCATGCATTTTTTTTCTTCTAAAAAGTGAAAAATAAAAAAGTTGGGACTTTTTTGGGAATCAGTTCACACTTGGCCGATCTAAAAAAAAATCTGATAAAACCTGCACTTGAACTTGCATAAGTATGCTTGATAGTGGATGCATTATAATATTGTCCAGTTTTATATGTAATGTAAATGACGTTATCCCATAACTATGCATATGGTAAAACATGTCATTTGAAAATGGAACGTTTGCAAATTTACCATACATTGTGATGGAAAGGCCAACTTACGCGGACTCCGTGGACAGCAGTAATACCTCTTTACTGAGCTTGGATGATGTAAATATATTGTTGTTCTTTGACGACGTTAACATTGACATCCTTGCCGACTCATCAGGGCAGCCAATACCCAGCACAGCAGGCTCCCTCTGAACGTATAGCGTGTACCTCCTGGCTCACTTTCGCCTGCTTCAATAAACTCCAAGAACTGGTCCGAGGGCACCTTCTCCGCTTCGCTTATTAGTAGTGATGGGATCGATACGAGTAGGTATACAATAAACATGAACATTTAAATACAGGCACATAAATTGCTTCCGAGCCAACAATAGGAGACTCTGTGTCGTGGGATCCCGAAACAGCGACATCACACACATATAAACATCAAAGGCCTGGGTATGGTAGAGCCAAGTAGGCATTTAAAAGAAAGTAAAGGTCAGCCGATTCTGCGATGCAAGTCGGACCTTATTCCATCGACATTTGTCTTGATACTTAACAACACAGCTGAGTTAATAATATAAAAACTGAATTTAATATTTAATTTATATCTTAGTAATTACAATCCGTTTTAAAGGAATGATCGACAAAGATAGCAGAACAAGTACATCCCTATTCTCATATTAATCTATGGCTCCACTTGGAAGCTAATTTACTATTAGATTTACTATGACGTAAACACGACTCAGTACAATTTCTAGGCTTACGCGTCTTGTTAACGGGTTGATCTAATTTGCTACTTTTTGAAAATACCTATACCTGGCCGCTGGGTTTATTCATTCACTGTAGATAGTTTTTAGAATACTATCGATGTGGAGTATTGAGGAGTAAACAGGGTTATAACACCTTTATGGTTTATAATCAGGGTAAGTAGGTATAATATAGTAGGTCTAAGTTGTATCCCCATCAACAACGAAACCTAAGAAGTAATTGACTCCTAACTCTAACGAAGGAGTTTATTATGCGATGCTATCTATGGATCGAGTTCTTTATTTTACACAGGGTGCTCATCGCATACAACTTATAATAAGATTTGTACTTTAAATGCCATGGTTTTTAAAAATTATATATCTCGTGGTATTTGCAATTTTTCGATGGTGCTGCACCAAGCGATAATGGCCTCGAACTAAAGAAGCTTCCGTAGCATCTCACTTTACGCCGGTGTCATATTTTGTTCTAGGTGGTCTATCTGTATAAGTATAATATTATAGTATCTGTAATATTGTAGTATCTGTGATTTTACTAATACACGAGCCTGCTCTCAAGTGCAAGTGTTCAACGTAACTATAAGTTTCAATCAAACTTTGAGCTGGCACCTGTGTAACGGGGCCAGTCTTTATTTAACCATCCATTTGCGTCGTACTATGTACATCTGTTTACTTTCTTTGAACTAAAACGATAAAATACATTACTATCAGTTAAAATATGTATGTTTCCAATGTTTACTGAAGATTATTGCTTTCGGAGATAAGCCCCAATCTGGTTCTTGTACTAAGCGGGAAAGGGGACTAGGTTTAGAATAACTTCGCCTTTCTATAGTCCATTGCATGGCTGACAGAACTATAGGAATTAATGCCTATCTCCCTACCTACTACTGTCCTTTATAAAGGACATAGCAGTGAACAAATTCTAAGCACAATTTACTGAATGGCAACTACGCAATATTGCGGAAAAAAATAGACTTGTAAAAGGTTCTCTGGGAGGATATTTATTACGAGGATACTTTTCCCCACTGCTAGGTATAAAAACCACTTTCGCTCTACCCCTCTTTCCACTCCTGAGTAGGCTCCCTCCACTCCTTAACCCAGACCCATTCTGCTTTCTTTGTTAGCCAAGCATCTATTTGCATTTTCTGGCAGCCAGTCTCTTGACCCATCGATGTGGCAGCATTCGAGCAACGTGGCCAACTGGCCAGCCCAGTCCCTCTCTAAGCAATTTATTTATTTATTTATTTATTCAGGAAGCCAACAGCATTTATCTTTACAAAAAATGTTAATATAAAGACTTACGAGATAAAGCCAATTATAGGGTTCCATCGATTACATTTATACTTAGATTATAATTACCTATTTATTTATTTTTATAAATTAAGTACTTACTTTTATTTTTACTTAATTATTTTGATGAAAATTATATTATTACTTGTGAGGGTGGGTTAGTGTGTGTGTGTGCAATTAGACAGTCTTATGAGATTCAAAAAAACATCATATCGTGCTGAAAAAAGATACTTTTAAAAAGACATGTTTTCGTTAAAACCCGCCACATCATGATGTGCCCAATAATTACTTGGGCATATCATGAAATGGCGGGCCACATCATGATGACCTTCTACGATGGGCCCTACATATATACATGGTGGAAATTTTAAACATGACCTGGAGGGAAAGTACTGTAACTCCAAATAATGGACAACAAATTTCACTCAAAGGAAACATTTCTTTATTTAAAAAAAAAATCTTTTTTTTTAATAGCTTGCCACAACCAGGAATCGAACCGGCTAGAATTCTAAAAAACTAAAAAAAACTGTACTTTTATGGCGTCAATCGACAGGGTCAATAATAAGGATCAAATCTTTCTAACAAACATGGTTAATTAAATAAAAGGAAAACCATAAAAGACAGGATAAGGCACTTTTACCTAAGGATCTATCGGATACCGTAGGTTAGAAGTTCATAATAATTTGATTATAAAGAGCATTATACAAACACGCGTAAATATAAAAAAATACAATTTTCTTACCGTTCTATCGTTCATTTAATTAAATAAATTACGTAAAATACAATTTATTGTGAACTTTGTTTGTATTTGCCCATGAGGAACTCAGCTATTTATGCGGGATCCCGATCAAAAGCTGATCACCGAGAATGCAATGCAAAATGTATATCTTCTCTATTGTTGATAAACAAATCGTAAAAACTTTAATGTGACCAAGTTACCTACCTACGCAATATTGGTATCAAAGTTAACTTCAAAAGTAGGTAGATAATTGACTGAGTAAAACCGTATGTGGGTCAGCAAATAAAGGCTTGGTTCGCGAAATTATATTTATACTATGTGGGGTTCCTCAGTCGCAATACCAAAACCATAGAGTTTGCATCCTCCTTTCATGACCAAAACGGTAATTGGAGTTACTGTGACGTAGAATATGTTTACATCTAAACAGATTAATTGAATAAAACTAATAGCCTCAGATCAATTGATCTATGCTTAGTATTTATAGTTTAATGTTACTCAGGAGGCGAAACGGAAAAAAGGTATCCTCCAAGTCTCGTAATTTTGTTTGTTTATTTTTAGGCTTACAGACCATGGGCATTTACAGGCGACAAAAAGCGTCATTTTTATTTTAATAAACAATACCGGCGCTTTGGGAAGCGAAACGAGCCATACATACTAACTAAATTAATTAAATTGGTGTGTTTGTAAATGGAATCTGTGGCCACCGCGCAAGAGCTGTCAGATTTGAGGTTGTCAGTTTCAACTCACAAATAGCCCTCACTGAGCAAATAAATAGGTACACTGCCAAATTCAGTCACTCACAAATTGTAACAAGGACCTCCAGAACCCGACGAAGTAGGAAGATAGTGAAATAAATTTGGTTCGAACTTTAAATATAAATATAATTCTAGTTTCGTCTTCAGTTCATTGAAAAAATATAGATAAGTATATCTTACACTTGTGAATGCCAGAGCATTTGTGTAAATGTTGGTCAGCCGTAATCATGCCGTAATATACAAAAGACAAGTACTTAGGTACTTAATTTTTGCAAACAAATCAATTCCGCAGGCAACAAACAGATGTAAGAGTCACTGTAAAAAATAAGACCATGGGTAATTTTGACAGACGGTGACAGCATGCCTTTAAGTTGCCCTCAAACATTGAGTTGCCATTAGCGCGTCTGGCAAAAGTCTACCATCTACATAAATGTAGAGCCTCAATAGTGTAATCAGTGTCTAAGGTAGAACCGACTTCTGCGCAAGCGCAAGTGTAAAACAAGAAAGCCTTGTGACAAGTGGAACAGAACCGGTAATAATGCGTCTTGTGTGATATACAACAGGGAGAAAATATAGTTATCGAATGCAATTTCGTTATGAGTTTCTGTTTAGATTGCTTTGTAGGCACACCGTTTAATTTGCACCTGTGAGTATTTAAATTTTTGGCGGAAAATTATGTATGTATTGATTTAGTCCAAATGATTAGCTAATAAAATGAATTTTTAAGAAGTTGGGTAAATTATTTTATCTCTCTAGTATCTATAGATAGAATACCCAATGCGGGTGTCCTTTGTTAAACTTAATTACATTGAGTACAGTCACGAATCCTTCAAGATTACCGAATGTAGTCGCACTAGACGAGCAAGGCCTGATACTGAGTCCAGTAAGGGTAACTGGACAAGATTGCGACTATACCGTGGATAATGTAGATATAATTATAATCAGATCAGTAGCTCCCTCCTCTAACGGCATGTACTTACTTGTACCTGTCCAGTAACTAAATGGAGGGAAGGGATTTCAATTGCAACTGCATTTATATTATAACCCAGCGCTCTGTATTGCACAACTATGCAATCATAAGTGTCTACTACAGACTGTTCCTGTATCCTCAAACACGCACAACGTTGTCTATAAATATTTATGCCAGCAGCATAAAATAATAATATTTATTTAAAATAGTTTTTGGCCCAAAATTAATGATCTCCTTTAAAGTTTTCAGAAGGGACTCAAAACTCAAAATTCGTTGATCTAGAATCATGAAATTAGTCAGGAAGACCACATAAGTCTTATAATATGGTACAGTACAAGAAAATGAAAAAATAAATAATCGAGTAAACTTCGCAAAAAATATATTTTGTCGGAACTCTCAGTGCGCGGGTCTGACTCGAACTTGACAGTTTGTTTCACTTTAAGGGCAGGAACCCTAAGCACATCAAAGACTAGTGTATTCAAAAAGGAGCCTTTGCCCAACGGTACAATCCCATTCATAACTTTTTTTCGTGATCCATGCGGCCACCTCACGTCACGATTGACGCACATTGAAGCGTGATCTGTCATGCACCTTGCATCATCGGACGCCTCCCACAGCCACTGGAGCGGCAGAGCCATCTACCTGCTGTTGCTGGTCAGCCAGTCCATTGGCATGAGCACCGGCCCGGGCGACGCCATCGCGGTAGGAGCCGTTGGCAACACTTGCATCTACATCCTCAGCTACAGGCTCCTTGGAATCCCAGTGGAGATGATCGTCAGCCAAATCCAGAGGCTGCATCGCACTATGAAACATCAGACCGTTTCTCTCCCTTGTCGGGTGGCAGCTCATCATCCTTCTCTTCAACCACTCCAGCTCCGCCTTCTCGCTGGAATACTTAATTAACAGCTTCGCGAGGAACATACCTTACTACCAATGCTGCTGGTGGACCGACTCGACCTGTTACGACATCCTAACCTACTATACTCTCACCAAAGATTGTAACAGAAGCAAACAAGAAGAAAGGTACTGCCAGAATCTCCATACGACTTTTCCAGCATATCAATACAGAGCTACGTTTTATCAAAATCTATCAAATGTATGGAACTGTCAGGGTCATTATTATTCTGCGGGCCTTATAACTACATGTATATCGCGTGGCGAGTTTGTCTCTCTTTAGTGCTGTTAGGTGTAGGTCTGTTCTTGTGTTGCTGTAGAAGAGAAAAGTCTATGAGGGCTTTCATATGGTTTTTAGCTATATATCCGTCAGTTGCCTTTGTAGCTTATGGGCTAAGCTTCAGAAGGGCGTTGCCTCGAACTTCCTCGACGCCATTAACTCGACTACACCAATGGTTCAGCCTCTTTTCACTCTGGCCATCGGATCCAGCTTGCCATTCAATTTGGTTTCCAGCGGTTCCTTTCAGTCGCCCTGTTAAGGTACCTAATGCCGTCATAACTGTGATAGTTTGTGTCGTTTTTACTGTAATTCCAATAGTTACGACGTGTTTGGCTCTTTGCTCTTTTGCCAACCAATTTAGTTTGAGCCTTGGACGAATTAGGTAGTTCGTCCAAGGTTTGAGCTGAGCACAGAAGAATAGCCAATTTTAAATTGACTTTGATGTTCGAAAAGTTGCCAGGTTTGTTGGATACTTTCGAAGGGGAGGAATTGTGGCTTCTTTTGTTGCACAGTAGTAACACCGTGGTGGGCTTGCGAACTACTGCAATACTGTTTTTTAAAACACTGGAGCTGTTTGCGACTAGGTTCGTGATTGTCTCAAAGCACCCAGCGACGTTCTGTTGGATAGGAGCGGTGCTAGTGTTCCTAAGTTCGATTCCGTAGTTGATCACTTTCTGGATGACAATACTGTCTTACGAATTTTGTCGATACATGAGTCTTATCTGGGTGCACGGCAGTGCACCACCAAGTCGAGCAAGCACAGCCGTACCATCCTTTTCTCGAAGCAATTCAGGCCATATTCGACCCCCCTAAAACTTCGTTGTGGATAAAACAAGAAGCCTGATTTTTCTGTTACTAATTAGGCCTTATATCAACACGATATATTAAATTTTTTATTCAATTTGAACCAGTAGTTTAAGAATTGTAACATGTCAAAGTTTCCTCATTTTGTCACTGACTGACTGACCGATCATCAAAACTCCCAGGCACTTCTAGCAGACATAGAACCTTCAAATTTGGGATATAAATAGTAATTAGTATTCTTATCAAGGGAAAACTTAAACATTTCAAGCTTATGTATATAGTTTTCCAGAAAACCCATCTGCATCAATAACTTTGTAATCTTATATAAAATGTATAGGATTACAAAGTTACATTTGCAGTTTATGAATCATTGAATGCCCCTAGGAAAATATGCCTTTACAAACAAGATTCTATAAACATATTATGTAATACATACATAATATCACGCCTGTTTCCTAGAAGAGGGATACGTACATCCACCAGGGACCACCACTTACCACGGTCCAGGCATACATCCCTCGTTTCCTTTGGTTACCATTATGCTTAAATTATATATTACTAGCTGACCCGGCAAACGCTGTTTTGCCATATAAATAATTATAACACTTAGGGGTATGAAAAATAGATGTTAGCCGATTCTCAGACTACGAAGACAAACACTGTGACACGAGAATTTTATATACACGGTGTAACAAAAAGGGTTTAACTCCCGAATGTATGTGGTTACTATGGGACCAACTTGATCAGAGCAACTTGATTTTTCACTTCTCCATATAAATCAGCCGAGCGCCCAGACCGAAATGTATGGGGAAGTGAAAAATCAAGTTGCTCTAATCAAGTTGGTCCCATAGTAAAAGTTGCTCAGAATGATGTCCCAAACCACATACATCCGGGAGTTAAACCCTTTTTGTTACACCCTGTATATATGTATGATGTACATTCCCGACAAAATGCTTCAAATATAATAAAACTATTCAATCAATATAACAAATTGCGTTCTAATGCGACGGGAGTGGTAGCAGATTAATCCAATTGCTCGATAGATGGCGCTGCCTGTATTTTAACTCACGCTATGGTTTGAAACCGTCGCTAGCTTAAGTAGCGGAGTTGCTCGCCAGCGATTTCAACTAGTTGTTGATAATTTTTGTATCTGCATTAATTATTATATTTACTAACTATTTGGATTTGTTCATCTAGCACATTTGCCAGAACTAGTAGTCGCAATGGATTCGGAAATAGTGTATGTGAATGACCAACCATGCCCACACCGGATTGTACGGATACCTGGCGATGGGTCGTGTATCCGTACAATTTGTGAATACAACAGATTGAGAAGCATTTACCGCCCAGATTTGTCAAAAATTTTAACATCAAAGCCTCAGAGAAAAACACATCGTGACAGGGAGTGGGCTTTGAGAAAAACTGTAGCTGAAGCTCAAGAAGTAATACCAGAAAAGAAAAAGAGAAAGACTACCTACAAACATAAGAAATAATCATAAGACAGGTTTTATGTTTTTTATTGTTATTGTAAAAGTACCAAAGGTACCAAATTTTAAAAAGTAGAACTTTACAAAAAGAAGTGAGATCCCATCAAAAACATCCTGTAAAAAATACCAAGTCTCGCAGCTCTGTGATTCTACCGTAAAAAGTTGTGAGATCCATGTTATACCAAGTCGGTTAACTGATTTAGTCCCTACTTAAGGGGCCTTCTGTCTTAAGTTAATACGTAAGATATTTTCATATCTATATTCAAATCTTTTACTTTTTAAATAAAAATATCGACTTGGCCATCGCATGCTTAGTTTGTTTAGTCCTTTACAACCAGGGTCTGCTGGAAGAAATCTCTATTTAGAGATAAGCTGACCTTGGTACATGTTATTTCTGTTTTTATGTCCTGTCATGTATCGTGTAATAAATATATACAAATACGTTATCTATCACACAGAACTAAGAGCCAGAAACCTGGTTTTTCATCAAATTCCTTCCGAATGCATAAAGAAGTGAAAGGTACTGGAATTTAATGGACTGAAAATAACTAGAGCATTAGTAATTTTGTTGCACTAGTCTTCCATTTTCTATTGTTGCCGCTTGTTAAAGGTATACATATATTAGTTTTGGAACCAAGTTTTAATCGTGTAGAACGCAATTATACTCTAAACAACCTAATATAATGTAGATATGATTTCGAAGATACATTGTGCCTTCATGCGATGGCCAAGTCGATATTTTTATTTAAAAAGTGAAAGATTTGAATATAGATATGAAAATATCTTACGTATTAACTTAAGACAGAAGGCCCCTTAAGTAGGGACTAAATCAGTTAACCGACTTGGTATAACATGGATCTCACAACTTTTTACGGTAGAATCACAGAGCTGCGAGACTTGGTATTTTTTACAGGATGTTTTTGATGGGATATCTTTATTCATGCTGCTAGAATGTCTGGTGTGTGTTGTGATGTACGGTATTAACAGATTCTCAGAGTATGTTCACTTTATGTTGGAAATGCAACCGAGTCGGTACTTGAAGGTTGTATGGTGCGGCTCATTATTTTTGTTTGCTTGGTTGTTTAGTTATGAATGGTCTATTACTCGTAAGAGCGCCAATCATGCCGGTCATTTCCCTCACCTACTAGGTATTCAATACTGTCTTTGAATGTAGGTGGTGTTGTGTTGTTTGTTTGTTGAGGTTAGTTTACACTGCATTGAAGGGTCGATTCAAAGAAGCAGTAACTGTAGACTCTTCTTGGGGTCCGAAGAATGAAGTCCTGAAGAAAGGCGGGCAGGCTATGTCGAAAAAGTACATTTACCGTAAATACCACATCATGGCCGGCATCATCGCGAGACAACGAAGATCAAACAACCGGGGTGAAGTCGAAATCAATCAAAAATCGTTGCATGTTTATGTCTACATTATGGTTCCACACCCGAAGGGCTGAAGAAGTGAAGAGGGACCACAATAAGCCTACGCTGCCCGCCTGTTTGTCCGTGAGCGGGCTGTATGTCATGAACCTTAATAGCAAGAAATAATTTATATAAAGGGAAGTTATTAATAGGTAGAGACTTGACATTTTCACAGAATGTGTATATGATTATCTTATGTAACAATAGCTCGCCATTGTTCGGTCGTTTGCTTCTGCGAGAGAAGGGGTTAAACCATAAACGTAATCAAAAAACAGGGAGTAAGTCGCCAGCGCCACTCGCCATACAAAATAGTGACATATTTTTTCAGATTTTTTTCACGCATACGGAACTCTTTTTGTATGAGTCTGACTCGCAATTGGCCCTGTTTTTTTCACACTCCGCGAGAGAATGATTTGATTTCCACGTGTCCTATGACTATGAGTCATCAATATATTTTATATTTTGTTATTACTAAACTGGTCTAGAGCTTATTATTATGATATGAGTCATACTTAACATCACCGAAAGTAGTGAGTTATTCCTATAATTAATACCAAAAAAGGTTCTTTAAGTAGTATTAACCAATAGGTATTACCTATACATGTAAATGTTATAGAATTTTTGTGTAAGCGGCGTATGTTTATAGAAGTTATTAAATTTATGATAGAGTATTTTCACTTGTATTTTGCAAAGAACAACACGGACATTACCTGTGTGTTTTTTTACATACATTGTTGTTGAATGAACATTGAGCCAAAAATGGCCTCTTTTGTGTCTCTGCCTTCCCGTATGAGTAAAGGCATGACATCATGTAATATTTGTTATCTATGAATCTTTCTCTGAGATGCAGGAGAATGCACGATGCATGCTAATATTGCTAATGCTTGTTTCTAATGAAACAAATGCCAATCCTATGAGATTCTCGTCCCAGTATCACCATTAAAATATCTGGGAACCGAGCTTTGCTCGGCGGCGGTCGATGGTACAAACACAATAAAACATTATATTCGTAACATCGATTAATATGCTGCTCTGATTTGGAAAAGCTGCAAATGAGAAACAAACTGATGATGAACTTAGAATCGAGCTTAATTGAACGAAATCTTTTTATGTGAATTTTCCGAAGACGAGCCAAAAAGTGTCACGTGATCTGAGTTCGCAATGAGTTAACTTACTTTTTTATTGTCATTGGAATTTATGCCTTATTTTCATTGTAATAAAGTGAAATTGTCAATCCTATCGCACGGGTATGAGAAAAGCATGAAAACTCGTAAATAACGCAATTTTTCAGTTATGAGACCTAGCCCGATCGGTTTTTTACCCCCAAAAACCCCTATATTGAAAATTTCATCGAAAACTAGAGTGCCTTTTTCTAGAACTCAAAACATATACTTATACATACAAATATTCCTCGTTTAAATATAACGGCTACTGCTCGGCTTCGCCTCGCGGACACCAATTGGGGATATTGTTGTATTTTGTGCAACTCAAGGTTTGTCTTGCTTTTAAAAACAAATATTTAATCGACTTGATGCTGTGACTCATCGATTCAGAGCTGTTAGTTTTTTTAACGATCCCACCTGTTTACGAGTATGCTAAAAAATATTTTTAGGCCGTTAGCCTTAAGATAATTTATTATTTTATTGATTATGACAAGATATGTTTTTTGTTCCTCCCGATCAAATTCATTAAGTATAGGCTAAATGTGGGCTAAGGGCTAACGGAAAAAGGCTTGACTCTGTGCAACCTGACACCTTACTTACCAGAGATTCATTAAATCCTCCTAGAAAGTAAATTTATTTTGCAAATATAATTCGGACAGATAGCCGGATGAATAGACAGCGGGGAGAAGGCTTAGAAATAGGATCCCCTTTGGAACCCTTCAGGTACGGAACCCTAAAAAAGTGCCGACAAGAAAAAGAGTGCGCGCCAAGCTGTCTGGAACCAAAAGCCTTTCGACCGCATACCATGCAACCGAGTAGAATTTTTACTGTCACCTCGATTGCATTCCTTTGCTATGCTCGTATGCGGACTCTCAACGATGGTTCTACTTAACCACCGGTGAATATTACATGTCGGTTCGGCCTCAATTTTACCTTGCACTTATTTTAAATGTGTTTATGTATATCATAATTTGTCGTTAAAGTTCGAAAGACTCTGTTGCCTTTTGGGGCACAAAATTTTGTCATATAGTAGAACTTGGTGTTTTGAAGATATACTTAGACATTTTTATTAGCTACGCCTCCGTTGTCCGTCCGTCCGACTGTCAGCTGGCTCTATAGCACGAACCGTAATAGCTAGAAATATTAAACTTTCACAGAAGGTGTAGTGTATACCTATCTGTTGCCGCTAAAACAACAAATACTGAACTACACCAAAAGTATGGCTGTTTACAATAACATTGTAGTCAATTCCAATACAATAGCGCCTGACTCTTTTGGATAGCAAAATTACGAGATGAAGATCTTCGGATCTTGTAGAGAGTCCGGCTCGCACTTGTCCGATATTTTTGTGTTGTCAAGCGTGGTGGAGTATGGCTCAATCATACATGTATCGGGGTAACGGCCCGTGCCTCTCGGTGGGGACATAAATGCTCTATTAACTGAATGTTTACTTACTTACAAAGATAGGTAGAGCTCGTCTAAGCTGAAATGACGCGCCCCACTCCTTGGTTTTGTATGACAAGTAAATACAAAACCAAGGAGTGGGGCGCGTCATTTCAGCTTAGACGAGCTCTAAATGTATCGCTGCAAAAGTATCCGCCTTATTGGGAGGAAATCTTCGAAATAATTTGATTGCCAAACCCGTTGCGTTACCAATGTAAGATAAACTATGTCCGTTATTCGTCGGTCGGACTGGAGTATGTTTAGAGAATAAGCTTTGGAGGCGATAAGACAGGCTCTCGGCTCGGTTGCCCTCTAGAATATGACCCTCTTCTCAAAGCTACAAATTGCCTGAGAGAATATTTGCTTGTTTTAAGAATTGGCTGGTAAAGTGGTAGCAATGGTCATAACTTTAACGTCCGTTTTCAATAACCTATCTATCCACAATCCGCAGATAGATAGGGTCAAATAAGACAATAAACATATAAACATTAAACAGACATAATTAAACTCCATAATTTCCAATAGAAATTATTTTATTGATCAGGGACACGGTATAAGGTTATCGTTTGACAAATAAAAGTTAATTGAATTAATGGATCCTTTTAAATTAAAATTAAAGATTATATAAATATAAAATTAAAGATAAAATTAATTGACCCTTAGCCTTTCAACCTTAGCCTCAGGGAGAAACAGTTATGTTTTTACTTGATCCTGAAATACATTCGCAAAACCTTGACTCATAAATTGACAATATGGCTGTTATTTCATACAAGACCGAAAGCCCCTTCGGACAAAATCTCCCCCAACCAACGATACCAACGTGTAATTTCCAGGGTCCACTCAAGTGATCGAATCGGCTCTCACGCTCCCAGTAATCGGGCGAAGTGAGTTCGTGACAATTGCTTGGAATTCGCGAACTCGTCGCACCGCAGTGCATAGTGGTTGTTCTTGGCGGGTCAAACATTCTAAATGCCCGCGCAGGCGCCTATGACGCAACCCGCAACGCCTCAGTGTAATATAATACAAGAACTGGATAAGCTGCATGTGATTGCGCCTCTACGAGCCAATCTTATGACTTAATCGGTAACCTATTTGTGAGATTATAATATGATTTAAAAGTCATCTGTGACGGACTAACATCGTATTTATATTAGAGAACCATCGAAAGCCTGTCCGAAAGGTTCTCGATCCCTATTGAACAGATACATCATAAAATGTTGTACCTAAAATTACAATTGAATCTGCCACTTAGAGCTAATAACCTTTGGAACAGGGCCCAAATGTCCTAAACAACATCACTCTATGAATATCGATTCGGAAGGAAGAATAATTGTAATTGGCCGCACTCAGTTCTGAGTTGCCTCAACTACATATATGTCACAATTTCGCATTTCCTTCCTCCAAAATGTTCGCCATATCCAACCAGTCATTTACACGCGATATATCTCAGAGCTGAGAATGCTTTTAATTACGGAACGGAAAATATTCCGATGGGTACAATTTAATTAAATAAACATCCAAGACCCGTGTATTTTCATCTTCCTCCCGGATACGAACTCGGGAGCGCTCGTGAGGCAGAATCTCGTCCTCTCCGCCAGAAGTTGTCGCTTATCCCTTGACCACTAACAGTAAGTATGTCCATTCGCTATAGCCGGGTAAGTACTAAGTAGTCTTATCTGTTACCCAACCGTTACCTTTTTAAACCCATCTAATCATTGGCCCGTTTGCACTCGAAACACTTTCTGTGCAATTTCACAACCTTCTCTAAAAAGTTTCCATATCTGGAGTGTGTTAGTTATTGACCAGGCCGGCATCTAAAAAGGCTTTTAAGAGTTGAATCAACTATATAGGAGTTACACACCACCGGTGATTTAACTTCCAAATAATATAACTTATAAAGCATGGTCATATATATCCCTGGCTTATGATAAGCTCTGCGAAACCAAAAACTATGCTTGGTTGAATTAAGGTTTTGGTAGAAATAAACTGCGTTGAAGCGAGATACTGTGGCTTCTCTAGACCGGGTCTGAATGGCCTGGTCTGGCCGTTTATCGGGCACATTAACCTGTCGTTGTGCGGCCCGCTTGACCAACATTCAGACGACGTCGGCGAACCCACAGACCTAACACCGGCGGAGATGTGACGTGGACTACTTACCACCGCACTCAGACCCTGATTTTCACGAAACATTTTTAGGGTTCCGTAACCGAAGGGTGCCAAACGGGACCCTATTACTGAGACTTCGCTGTCTGTCCTCCGTCCGTCCGTCTGTCTGTCACCAGGCTGTATCTCATAAACCGTGGTAGCTAGGCAGTTGAAATTTTCACAGATGATGTATTTCTGTTGCCGCTATAACAAAAAATACTAAAAACAAAAGAAATTTAATATTAAGGGGGGCTCCCATACAACAAACGTGTTTTTTTTTGCTCATTTTTGCTAGATATTGATAATGGTAGCAGGTAGACGCTTAAAATGTTTACAGTATATTGAGTTGATCATTTACTTAAAAAGTAAGTAATTAAATTAAAATTAAATTAGTATCTAGGGGGGGGCTCCCATACAACATGGTTTTTTTTTGCGGTTTTTTATAGATAATGGTACGGAACCCTTCGTGCGCGAGTCCGACTCGCACTTGGCCGGTTATTATTATTTAAACAAATGCTTAGCAACTGAAACAAATGACTATCCTATGAGATTATCGCGATTAAATTAGTTGTTTGTGGAAGTTTCAACTTAAATTTCAAAATAGTCACGTGAAACTCAGCAAGAGTCGATTAATTAATCTAATTCCAAACGACCACGTAAGTTATTGTATTGAAACTGTGACCACTCACCAACAGACGCGCGTGACTATATTCTGGCCGCTGAGAGAATGCGATCCTGACACACAAGTGAGATAGAGTCAAAAGTAGCGCGGGGCAGACAGGGACATTCTGGGGCATATACATGTGTGTCTGGATTTCATTCTCTCAGCGGCCAGAATATAGTCTTGATATTGTGCTATCTATGTATGTCAAACCATTTGTAATCCAAGAACTGATTGGGTTTAGAAATAATCAGTGAAAGGCTTTGATAAATACATAATAACCACTAATACATAAGACATCAACGAGCGCGCATGCGCGCTTCAATCTGACATTCATCGGGATAATAAAAATAATTGAAACAAAAAGTAAACTTTAGAAAAAACCGACTTCCACAAACCCTATTTGATTAGGATGAGTTTAATACAAACTGTTACCCCTTATCCCCCCCCCCCCTTGGGGACTTAATTTTGTCAAATCCCATCTCAGTGCTACCCCACGCTACTAAGGAACCTCTGTACAAAGTTTCATGGCTCTAGGTCCACCGGTTTAGGCTATGCGTTGCCAGCCCATCAGCCACGCATTGTATTTGTACCTAGTATTGAGCAGATCTGGTGGCCATATGTGGTCTTCATAAGCAGTTCCGCATCACAATATTATGCTTACCATGTGCATTTGCACGAGTTATTATGAAAAACACAAAAATCACTATAGGTCTGCCTATAATATTTGAAGAGTTCCCTCGATTTCTCCAGGATACCATCATCAGATCCTGACCTGGTGTCAATGGGACCAATGGGAAGGTAAACCCTTTCAAACAAAAAAATAATTTTCCAAATCGGTCCATCCGTCTAGGCGCTATCGGAGAACATACATAAAAAAAAAAACAATTATCCGGACGAATTGTAAACCTCCTCCTTTGGGAAGTCGGTTAAAAAAACATTCATTTCATTCAAATAATGTATTACTACACAGAATTTCAAAATTTAATGGTTATCGCATATATTATACAATAGTAGTATAGAGTTGTGCATTTTTTATTCTATTTCTTCACACGTTTGTACGGAAACCTTCGTTTGTGCGACATCCACTTGATCGACATACGCAGTGACCCCTGTTTGCAATCAAGTAAAGGTCAGTTCACCTCGACTCTCCCACTATTTCGAGGTGTCAAATTTTCGTGATTGCCGCTTATACTGAACTATAGTGGACTACAGTGTGATTTCACTTTTGGTATAATTAAGTGGTGCTAATTAAAGGCAGCTTTAAAACACTGAAAAGGTGTTGATGAAGTTATCGCCCCGTGAATGATGGAGATATGGCATATACGCGTGAGGTGTGGAATTTGGCAAATAATTTAATGTTTAATTAAATGTGAATTAGCTATTAAATTCATGCGCAACTTTTTCGTAGTGATTGTTTCATGCTTGCTGACTTCTTACCGACGTATTAAGAGCGTAATCAAATGAAATAGGGTTTGTGGAAGTCGGTTTTTTCTAAAGTTTACTTTTTGTTTCAATTATATGTGGCAAATTCTAAATTAATCTTTAGGGACTTTACGTATTACATTCGTCAATGTCGGCTGTCAGAGGGGATCTTTTTGGACCGGCAATTTTCATCCATCTGATTATTACCAGCCTAAATTCCAAATTAATATCCGTGTACCTGACGGCGGGACCATAGGAGGCAAAGTTGACACGATTCTACAAGATCTGGAACACTTCACATCAGAATTTAAGAAAATAGGCCTTGAATGAAACTTCTCGAAATGCTTATTCAGCTCCGATAAAATTACTACTGTTAAATCTGTAAAAAAGAGCTTATTGGAACATTGAAACAAGCATTAATTGAGAAGACCATTTTAATCCCGGCTATCAAACATAGCCAGGCAGGGCCCAGAATACCAATGATTATTTGTATTGATGTTCCTAAACGGGCCATATTTTCACTGCAATATGTAGCCTGCAACTATTGGTGTCTTTCTCTAACATGTCAATAAGAGACGGAAACCAATAGTTACCAGCTACATATTGCAGCAAAACCTGGCCCGTTTAGGAGCACCATCAATGCTAACAGTTTTCAAAAACGTTTGATGTGGACAAATGAAGATCAACTACGAGGGAGTTTCTATAAAAATTCTCCGTCTAAAGTCTATCAAATAATCAAATTATTATTTTAATTGAAATGTATATAAACTTGTAATTATGTAAAAATAAAATTAATGAAAATCAAGAAAGAATAGACGCTTTAAAAACTTATTGATATTGCGATTGTGACAGTTTTTTTAAGTATGTGAACGATATTTTGTGCAATGCAAATTTTACAGTTGATATTTCAAAATGTTCATGTTGTATTATTTTTTTAGTCAATGTACAGGCAGAACCTAGCGTCTAGCTTTACGTGGCTTTACCAAGAACTCCGGCGGCGACGGTTCCTCCAACTTCGGCGTGTTATCAGGGCGACATCGATAGCCCTTCGTCGGTGTTTGTCCACCGTATCTTGTGCACACACGGACGTGTTATCAGCGACCTGTGACTGAAAGTGTACTTGTATGTCACGTAGCAAGAATTTTGCTGAATACCACACCGACTAAACAGGAATGTTCTATTCTAATTTTCGTGGTGATTGTCACAAGTAAAATTTTCTGACAGGTATTGCAACTGTGGTAGACCTTGTTCAAACTGAAATCGCGCCCCACCCACCCCTTCATTTGCGATACGCTTGTGTGTGTTAATATAGTGGGGCCCGTAATTTCAGTTTGGAAAGTTCTACTTAGAGAAAAATCATTAATCCGGTCCCTAATTTACATTTAAGTACCTACTTTAAAATTCTTCACTAAAGTAATCTCCATTCCATAATGCGTACATAATTATTTTCAATATTTTTCATTGAAGATGACAAGAATCTAGGTTTTGAGCTGTTAAATTATGCACTCGCTCGAAAGACCGTGGTGCTAAACAGTGGCACTCACCGATATATGCCACGAGAAAAGTAGCTTTTTTAATAAGAAAAGTTAGCAGCTGTACGGAGATACAACAACAACTAAGTCTTCCTGTATAAATTATTGAATTATTGTTTTATGGCAGTTAGTGATTTTGTTTTAATACTAAGAGTGACTGTGGTCTATTGGGTTTTACGCTTGCTCAAACGCAGGGGATGCAGGTTCGAGTTACGGTGCTGACTGGCCATGTACCAATGAGATAATTAATTTATCTCAAGTACGTTTATCGGACGTTCCGTGTTTCGGATGACAATTTTAGCTGTAGGTCCTGTCGCTACTCGGTAGTATGTAGTAGTCGTCTAACCCCTTCACCAACCCGCGCTGAGCCAATGTGGTGGAATAAGGCTCAATCTTATTCATATCCGGGTAAGGCCTGTGCCCCTCGGCGGGGACATTAATGAGCTAAATTTACTTTTGACTTAGAAAAACTGCCTGACAGTAGTAGTAGTAGTAGTAGAAAGAAATCCATACGCTGCAGTTACTCATGTACCTACTTAATTTTGTAACTAGCTATGGGGCTAATAATATGTATGGCAAAAAAAGCAAAGTGGCAAAGTGATAAATTCCGCGACTTTTTGAACGCTCTGTGTGAAATGTCCCTTTGTTTTTAAAAATGATGATTTTCGTAACCCGAACAGACTATAGTACTTATTGCTGAAACTTTAGTAACTTTAATTTCGTATGTATAAGCGAAGCATGACATTGCCATTGGAACTTGGACTTCACAAAAGGAGGAGGTTTACAATTCGTCGGGTTTTTTATGTACCTATGTGCCCCGATTGCGCCTACACGGGTGGACCGATTTGGATTTATTTTTTTTTGTTTGAAAGGGTTTACCTTCCAATTGGTCCCATTGACACCAGGTCAGGATCTGATAATAGGATCCTGGAGAAGTCTTTTTTTTAAGTTTTACTTTTTGTTTCAATTATTAATAAACCAAGCGATTTTCTGCCATCCAAATTGAGACAGCTCGTGAGATTTGTAAGAAACAGATAAACATAAATTCAGTAATAGGGTCCCGTTTGGCACGGAACCCTAAAAGTGGGGCACTTTTATTCATTGAAGGGTGAATTTGCAATACCAATTATTACCAATATAAACAGTCAGATAACTTTATTTGTCATTTTACTCAACTCTGGTTTAATGTCAAATTCCTTGGATAAGCAGAGATTCAAAAGTTATGAGAGGAATGAAAAATCGCCCGTATACATTTATATTCTTTAACAAACGTGTTTGTAATGGACTTGTTTGCTAAAATGTATACAAATCATTGTGTGGGTGTCGTTAGCCGCTTTGTTTGCCAAGACGAAACATAGACACATAGAGTAAATTTCATATACATAGGTACATTTATGTTTTATGCACGTATAGCCTACATCCTATCTGAATCTTTTTCTGTTCTATGAATATCTGTGTACCAGCATATTTTTACATTTTAGGTAAATGATTGATGTTCTCAAATTTTTTTTTGATTTATCACGGGCAACATTTGCAGTCATCATTTTGAAATGATTCAAATGATGACTGAAAGGCAATAAAACGAATATTTATTCAAGAAAGCGGCGCGTGATTGGCTGTGGAATTGGTTTGAAACTGTTTAGCAGGATGTCAAACGAAATTTTCGTTTCGGAAACCGGGCAATCATCTAAGCTGCGCGTATTAGTCCGAGGGTACCAGTGCCTACTCATCTGGCGCGTCGCGGGCGCAGGGCATCTTCGAAAGTCGTCGCGCTGTCTGCCCGCGACCGGCCCTACGAGCGGCGGCTGCCACGAACGAGCCGCGTGACGTCACGTCAACGGAAACAAACGCAGATTTATAGTTTTTATATTTTTAAGGTTCCGTACCTGTAGTTCTGCAAAAATATGTAATTTGGTTTACATGGATGCCATCATACTTTTTTTTTAATGTAGAAACCTAAAATTACATAGTTACCAGGTCTCCAAGGTGATCGGAACCCTTGGTGAGCGAGTCCTATTAGCACTTAAGAGCGTTTTATGTTAACAACGAACGTGTAGAGCTACGAGAATAATACTGTCCCTGTTCAAAAAATAGGCGCCCGAATGACAATGGTCTTTTGAAATCAGCATGATAGTTTTAGTTTTATGTTCGAGCAAAAATATGGCGACTGTCACAATGCTTCAAATATTATCGCTCGATTTGGTACACGATCAGCAACGGGATTCGAACCAGCATCTCTTGTGTTACAGAAGCGTGTGACTCATTAAGACCACAGACTATTGTATACTAACTATTCTTGATATTTTAAATAAGACTGCGTTAAAAACCAGATTCCTTGCCCGGAGGCCAATTCTCGCCCATGCGAATAGAAAGCGTACACGCCAATTGTCTACGATATTCCATACAAAAATGACAATACGTCTACTTTACTTACGTTGCCTCCCAGTGCAGAATTTTCCCCAACCGATCCGTAGTCACACCATTGTACCACACCAGTGTGACCGGATAATTTTATTTATCCGTAGTCACACCGCCAGCAAACCGATACACCCTTGATCATTACAAACAAAAGACGGTTGATTTTCGGCAACGACATTTCATACGAAAATAACAATTTTTTACGTCCACGCTTTTTTATAGGCGAGAATTGGTGCCCGGGTTACTGAAGAATCGCATAATCGCTGTTCGCTCGCCGCCCCGCTAGCCCCCTGCTTACCCGCCAGTGTCGTGGCACTCAAGTAACGGTGACCGGCGGTGCCCGGGGCTACACCGGGCTTTCTACCCCGCGGCTACATTCATTCGCCACATTCCACGGACTTGCCACGAAATATATGGCACAGCTGACCGCGAGCCTTATCTCCGTTTGATGAGCTAGCTAGACCAACGGACTTGGCTAATAGGGACATCGACTTGGATAGTGGCATGGCACAAGGGGTATGGAGATATCCCGACTTGAACAGTCCCCAAAACTGTTTCTTGGCTGTATTGAACTAAGGCAAAGAATGAAGTGACAGTGTCAGATGTTACTTTGCTTATTTATAACCTGCAACAAATTCAATATTTATTCTATTTTCTATCTATTTTTAAAGTGGGACTGGGCCGGCCACGTTGCACAAATGCTGCCGGATCGCTGGGCTAGAAGAGGCACAGACTGGCTCCCAGAAAATGCAAAGAGAAAGCGTGGCCGACCCAGGAAAATGGAGTCATGAGTTAGGTCTATGGGATAAGGACTGCAGGGAGACCGCTCAGGATAGGATCGAGTGGAAGAGGGTGAGAGAGGCCTTTGCCCAGCTGTGGGACATAGTAGGTTCGTAACAAATAATAATAATAACTATCTATTTTGGGAACCGATATAGTTCAAAGGTAATTCGAGAATACGTTTCGAAATCGTTCGAGTAACGAATGAAAAATAATGAATGAAAGCATTATCTTTCTCTTTCATAAAGTTAGTAGGTATTAAATATGTATTAGGGTTTATTTATGTTAAGATATATATGATTAATATGTATTCATGTAGGTACTTAGGTATTTATTATATTCAGTAGTTTAGTAATATAATTTATTTATATTTTATTTTTTACTTTAGCACATAGGCCTACCCGTTTTGAGTTTTAAAATGTATCCTGTCCATCCTGGGTTTGCTGGAAGAAATCTCTTTTTAGAAATAAGCTTGCCTTTGTTCATGCCTTTTCTGTTTTGTTTGTGTTTTTTTTTCTGATATGTGCAATAAATATATACGAAATATACGAATGAAACTGTCAAAGTTCAGTCCGCGTCACGAATGAAACCTGAGAGCAATTGTGCCTTTGCCATACCGTATGCGAAAAGGTGTGACACCGTGTACGGGACTTTACAAGCCAGCTTCGCACTAAGGGATGGAGAGCAGGAATCCGTGTAAATAGTAATTATTATCATTTATTCTTTTAGACTTAATAATTGCATTTGGACCATTAATTTAATTAATATATCGTTTTATTAATGGTACATATACTTACGCCATAAAAATATCGTAATAATTAGACTACGGCCCTATTCTATAATTGGACATAAATTTGCAATAAAATCAAAGGCTCTTTAGTATTATTTCTAACGATGGTATTTCAACTAGAATTTCCAACGTCAATCATTAGTAAGATTGGATAGTGCAGACGCTCGCTGATAATAGTTTTGGCGATTTGGCGATAAATCAATTGAATTTATTTGTAAAATCGATAAATCGTTACTTAAAATTTTGTTGATGGGATAACTAAGTCAGAAAATCTTTAAATCTACTTAGAGCTGTGGGTCGGGTCCAGCAAAAGTCGGCTTCACTATGCCTGTGCCATTCTGAGAGGGAAAACGTGTGACTCTATGTTTTGATTTGATTTAATTCAATAAAATATTAAATTTTATATGAAGTAAGATAATAATTAATAGATATCTTACTTCATAGAACATTGAATATTCCTGTACAAGCTTCCATCACGAGAGGCCTCGGTCACCCATCTATAAGCTAACACAGTCAGTGCTTGCTTAACCGAGTAATCGATTAATAACCTACTTATAAGTTTACACGCTTGAATGGACAGATGCGCTTCATTCATAGCGCGATAAATTATGGAACATGTTCTTTGTGATAATTACAGGTTTCATACTATACTTTACTATGGTTAGTAGTCACAGACATAGCTGACACGTCCGATAAAGTATACTATACTATACTTGATGGGTTAAATACTCGACTCCGCCCGCCGCCGACGCCCACAACACACGCGTCTGCTTGTCTATCACTATGTCGTAGGCAGATCGTTGAAAATCACTTCGTTCTATGTGGTAGTAATGATCTGCCTACGACCATAACTGCGGAGATGGACATGGATGGGCTAAAACTGGGGACAGTTGTACCTCTGCCACACCGCATGAGAAAAGGCGAGACGTTATGTTAGGTCAGGAATACATACATAGTGTGGGCTATTCTTGAGGTGTCAAAACCACTAAACTAGAGGAACTAAAGGCACTAAACTGACAACCTTCAAATCCGACAGCTCTTGCGCGGTAGCCACAGATTCCATTTTCAAACACACCATTTTAATTAGTTTAGTTAGTATAGTTCGTGTCGCCTTCGGAATCGCAGGCATTCTCAACTTGCATCACATTTGGAATACAAATTAGCTAAATTTATCATCACTGATCAATTTAGTGACATCGACGTTCTGGCCATAAGTTACCAACTTTTAAAAATGCCAGTTAATCCTGAATCACGCCTAGTTATCTACTATATCTCGACTTAACCTATTTAGTCCAGTTATTTAATACCTGTCTTCAATTCTCAGTACGGGTAACATCGACCTACATAAAAAGCTCGTGCAATAAAACTAAATTACACATGTGTATGAAGCTTTCCTCGAGACAAAAAGTCTGTCAGTTGGTACAGTCATCAGCTTCGAGGTTAGACTTTCTGTTGTTTGGTTCGATGTGCACTTTTTACAGAAACTATAGTTTTTTAACCCATTAGCGTACGCTTTTTAGGGTTTCGTATCTCAGAAGGAGAAACCCTTATATTATAGGATCCCTCCTGTGTTTGTCCTTCCGTCCGTCCGTATGTCATAGGCAATTTACTCAGAACATATTGGACCGATGAAATTTAAAATTGGTACACATATCAATATCTGTGACCCAAACCAGAGGTGCAATGTAAATATATAAATATGGAATAAGAGGGCCACTTTTGTGGGGCCAAATGAGAAAAATTCAATTAAATAAATTCAAAATATATCAAATGAAGGCGCATGGTGTGAAAATCTTAAATGTATTTTTATAATATTTTCAAGACTTATTTTGAAAAAGTTGTGCTCAATAATATGACCGATTCGCATGTCATCAAAACCTCTAGGGTACTTCCGGAAGTCCTAAAAATCTGAAATTTTGATTGATGACAAATGTGGCTGATTTTATATCGAAAAAGCCGTTGAAAGTTCACTGACCTCGAGGTCAAGAAAAACCGTCTCGTGTGTATGAGCGTTACTCACTAAACCGGTGCCGGTGCCGGTGCCGGGCCGCCGCCGGCGCGTGTTAAAAAGTGCTAAACGCGGTTTCCCTAACAATTTATGAAAAAAAAACTGAGTCGTACGTATCGCCACAGCACAAGCATAGTGAGTGGTAGTCTGTGGTAGGTTCTTCGTCATGACATGAACCATGTAAACATCAGAGTGTGTAATGCAATTGAAAATGGAACGGTTTCTAGTTTTCATTGCCCGACTTCGGAAACGCGAACTTTCATGGACTCTTTTGACAGCAGCAAAACCTCTTTCCTTAGCTCGGACGATATAAATGGGTATTTTATTCCGATAGATATCCTGAGTCAGTTTTATTCCAATACAGGATACAGTATTACTGAAATATAGTTTTTAAAAAAAACACATACTAAGCGTGTGCAGATGTTTTTGTTGTAGACCGTACAAAGAGCCGGTTGCCTTCCGGATTCCCTGCCCGAGGCACCGTCCGATCTGATGGTGATACAAACAACACTTCTAGATATTAAAATCGTAATTGAAAATAAAAATATGTACTTTGTAAATCGTTCAGTGTAGTGTACGTGTTGTTTTCCCTTTTTTTGACGTGCGTGAATAAAAGTTTTCGGTCTACTTTTGGTTTTTATCGTAATCAATCAAAAGGATTAGAATAAGGTACACTTAATTCGATTCAGACCGTTGGGTTTCTTGTCCATTACATGATTCTTAATAGTGTTTATTTTTTTCAATACCATACCTCTGCAACCTTGGGAGCAATCGATACGCTATTGCTATTCGTTTTCCTTAAGAGAAGAGTTTCGCATCAGAGTCATTTTGTTATTTTTGCCTAGGTAAGTACTGCAATAATTTCTACGAAAATACAGAATTCAGATAAGATAGACCAGTCCAAATACATGATTAATACGATTAACTATGAATATTAATAATATCAGACCAACCAATATGGCCAATTTAAGCAAAGGCCAAGTGTTTCTCAAATTAACTTTATTTGAAAAGACCCTCTTTTGAGATGCAACAACTCAAAAATTGGACAGGAAAAGCCCAAAGATTCTATAGGAAGCCACCTCCGTCTCTGGGTCACGGCCACCTGTCTCTTTCCCACGCCCACGCCCAAGCCGAGACAGACAGAGACAACACGAAGTTTGGGTCGCTCGCCATAACCCAGATTGTAGGTCTCCTCTGGACAAGGCACTTTGTTATTTGTTTATTTAGAAATGTAGTCTGAGGATGCTTTATCTTTTACCTTGTGATAGGTTTATAAGCAGGAGAATTTATATATAATGTGTGTCTGTGATGTGATGGACTTACTCAGTAGATACGATGATTCCCAAGGCGTTCAGACCTACCCTTAGTATGCCACCCTCGAGAAAGGAAAAATGCACAAATGCCATTTTCTCAGTCGAGCCCGAGATGTCTCGACATGTCTCGCTCTCGATGCGACGCGGAGAGGGAGACGGACGACCACATTATAGACATGGCAAGTACTTGTAAGTCTCTTTCTCGACGCCGAGAGATAGTAAAAAGTGCCATGCTAAGCGTACAGTTCAGAGTAATACTTGAACGGACTGAAATTCTTTTGGATTGAGATGAGTATTTGCAATTGCCGCAAAATATTTGATGAAAAACGACAGTAGATCAGGGCGGCTGTTCGTCGCTTGCAACTTATACATGTGCTGTTGCCTGTTACTGAATTTAATATCGTCTGGTAAAATGTCAACGAGCAATTTAGCCAGGGAGCACTTATCCAGTGGAGAGCGCATAGATACATTTTCCTTTGAAACAACTCACCAAGGGCGGCGGGGGACGTGGTAAGAGAGCTGTGATTGGTCAGCCGCTACGAAACTTACGGGCTAGGTTACGTATGCGAAAGTTTGTTGAATACAACAAACGTTTGGCGAGCCGCATTCCCCCGCAAGCGCAGTCAATTGGATATATAATCTCTGAATTTAGCATTGTGTCCTAAAAAGCAAATCACCCCTTAACCCATATGGCAGAGGTACAGCTGTGCCCACTTTATGCCAGTTCTCAACGGGATACGGCTACTGATGTGTCGTTGCCATCAATACTGCCATTTGTGGAATTATAATGTATGGCAACATTGCCAGCAACGGTACATCAGTAGACACGGCCAACCGATTGATATTCGAACCCGAAATGAACCAAATCGGGGTTCTGGTTATAAAATTGAACACAATAAAAGATAAGATTCACTTAGTCCGGGACAATATCAATATCACACAGAATAGAAATCTGCGAAAGTACTCTGAGTTCTCTACGGCATTTGGTAGGGTGACCACGCTATTTTGTGTTACTATTTTTACATAGAACATTTGGATACAGATACAGACACATAACTAGGACACCCTGTGTCGTGGAAACCAGAATCGGTTACGACTATGCATCAAGCTAGATCTTCAGAAGGCCGACCGAAAACTTTGGGTTTCGTCTCGGGTGTTTCGAATTACTTTTTCGCTTTATATACTTTACTTCAGATCCAATTCTCAATTTTACGTGACAAGTGGCTAACCCCCCCTCCCTTCCTCGCCGTTGAATTCCAAGTTTAACTAAGCCCACGGCCACCCCACATCAACCTGTCCTACAACGCGGTGTTGCCAAATACGGCGCGCGCAGCCGGGCGGCTCTCTTGTGAGGAAACGGCATTATATACTTAACTATACCAGCACTCACATTCAACCTTATTATTGGGGAGTAAGGACCGTTATAACTATGTGATTGGGGAAAGGGTGGAAATACGCTATAGGTAATAGCGAATGTCTTAGACCGCTATAAAAACGGTAGTTAGGTAAGATGTAAGAAAGGGAGGCAATTGAAGGGTAAATGACACATTTATGACCTAGTTTTACTATGAAATCTGTCTTAGGTAAACTTTATTATTCCCAAAAAAAAAAACTTGTTATTCTTCTCTAACTATTGCAATTTCACATGTGAAAACACACTTGCTTTTGATACTTTCGTATTAATTTTTATAAATTAATCACTGAAAACGTGGAATCGAAGGGCAGTTTACAATATTTATGAATATTTTCTTTTGTGGTAACAGTTATAAATTCTTCCTCTTTATTATTTTTCTCTTGGATTAAATTGGAAAAGTGTATAACTCAAATCCAATTAAAAATGGCTTATGTTACACTGATATCGATCAATAGGTTTGAAATTCAAACTTTGAATTTATTTATTTTGATTTATCTAACTGTAGGTAGTTGATGAAATGAATATATATTGCAAAAGTGCGGATTGACAACTGCGAATGTTCTGTGCGCAGACAAACTTTAGTGGTTTACGAGTACTTTTTTGTGAAATTTTATATGTGGCTATAGGACACTACCAATAAATAAATAAACGGTCAAGTGCGAGTATAGGAACCAAGGGTTCATTGCCCTGGAACGAGCGACAGAGATCACGCATAAACCAAATAGGTTTCTGTGATTGCTCCGTAAACTTAGTTTTTAATAAATTTCATTTTGTAACATGGATAGTAAAAAACCAAACACCAATCACACTTGGAGAGCGAAACTGGTGTAATTAGGTTTCTACATAAAAAATAAACCGCGTCGCCCCATCACCGTCACGTCAACGAGAACGGTCATAGTATAAAAATGACGGCCTAGCTAATTGCGTTGCGGACTGTACATACATATTGTAACTGAAATAACTACCTATTTACGATTTTTTAGAGACGTTTTCGTAATAATAATATCCATCGATTGGCAAACGTTTTATAGGTATTGTATACGCGAAAAAGCGTTATTTTAGGTTTCAACTTTAGATACTACTGACAAACAGGTTCTATGTTCTGACACGTGCTTTTTTATCTGTGATGCTAACTGTACCTACAAGCATAAAATAGTTATAGATTGTCCCCCATACCTAAGTAAATTACAATAGTAATTTACATTCACATAAACTACAAGGTCGATACATTAGTTTTGAGAATTCTTACTAAAATAAATGCAAGCGACTCCAGATAGCACTGTTTACTTTAGTAATCTGCACAAGTCTTTATCATTGGCAAGCAAACCATAGTTGGGTATGATTGAGTACATGAGTTGGGTATTTTGCTAAAAGATAGTAAAATTGATTGTCGTATGTTTAAACTGTAGATTATTTTATCGATGGCACACTGACCGAAGGCGATACTTATTTACAGTCAGGGCCATATTCCAGTCGTCAGGGACTTTTACCTCGAGAAAATTCCGAATTCAATAAAACTTAAGTACTTATGTTGTTTGTGACTATTCAGTAGTGGTACTCCCAATTTCCCGAAAAAATAATGCTTGGGCAAACTTGAGGAGGGGTGAAAATAATGCTTGGGCAAACTTGAGGAGGGGTGAAAATAATGCTTGGGCAAACTTGAGGAGGGGTGAAAATAATGCTTGGGCAAACTTGAGGAGGGGTGAAAATAATGCTTGGGCAAACTTGAGGAGGGGTGAAAATAATGCTTGGGCAAACTTGAGGAGGGGTGAAATTATGCTTGGGCAAACTTGAGGAGGGGTGAAAATAATGCTTGGGCAAACTTGAGGAGGGGTGAAAAACCGTTTTATTCAAAAACAGCTGTAAGAAACAATGCCTGCGATTTGGGAGGCGACACTAGTAAGTAAGTAAGTAAGTAAATGTAGCCCATTAATGTCCCCACCGAGGGGCACAGGCCTTTACTCGGATCCGAGTAAGATTGAGCCATACTCCACCACGCTGGCTCAGTGCGGGTTGGTGGAGGGGTTTTTTTTTTCAGTACTATATACTAAGTAAACTAATTAAAATGGTGTGTTTGAAAATGGAATCTGTGGCCGCCACGCAAGAGCTTTCGGATTTGAAGGTTGTCAGTTTAGTGGCTTTAGTTCCTTTAGTTCAGTGATTTTGCCATCTTCCAAATAGAGAGCATTGTATAAGTCAACCAAATGACAAAAAGCGTCGTTGGAAAGGAAAAATACTAAAATACTAAAATACTACTGTTGTCCCCCCCCCCCTCAAGTTTACACAATCTTTATTTGTTCGGAAAATTGGGTGTATTACTACTGAATAGCCACAAACAACATACTTAAGTTTCATTGAGTTCCGGAATTTTCTCGAGTTAATGTATCAACTGAAATCTCTGACGACTGGGGTACCAAGTTACCAGTGGAAAGCTGCTGTAAAAACGGGTATATTGATAACTTATACTAACTAGCTTATTAACTAGCTTATTCTGTAAGACCTCAATTTATTTAACCCCCCAAGAGAATTGTTTTAACACTTAATCTATGGCTTACCGCCTTCTTACCGCACAAGGCTCACAAGGGCTAAAATGATTTCGAATTGTCAGTTCCTTGTTCAACTAATTGTGCCTTCACCGACAAACCGATCGTCTTATCTATATTGAACATGTATATTTGTTTGTCATGATAGTTATGGTGTCCATGCATTTAAAAGTAAAGACATTGAGTGTGAATCATTGCGGCAGTATGTGGGTCATCATTTAGATCGAAATGAAATAATCGATATCCATAGCATACCAGATCGATCATCGATCGCACTGAAAAACTGAAAGGTCTGGAAGAAACCTCTACATAGAGATAAATTCTATCCACCGCGACCAATATAAGGTTGGTATTGCAGTATGTGATAACGGGCATAAATAATGATTTGTTAGTTCTTTGGTTCCAAAAGGCCTTGATAAGCTGTATGTGAGAAAATCTGTCATTTTCGATATATAAATGGTTATTCTCTTTTTTTAGACAATCAATCGGATTGATTCCTCTGAGCTTTTAAGTATCTAGACTTTGGAACAGGGCCTCCAACCGAGTCAAGTTTAACCAAAAATGTCACGCTTGATTCCCGCTGGTCGTATTGAAGCATCATCAGCTTCAAGGGGGAATCACTCGTGGGGCATAAGTACCTCACATGTAGGAGGAATCACGGTCCACCTGGCACGCACAATGATCAATACTCGATCAATGGCGGTGATCTAGCGATACTATACCTATATGGCGAATGATTTTGTAATGTCCTACGTATTATGTAGATGGATGATGCGATGGTTGACGGTAGTTAATGTTTTTTTTTTTGTAGAAAGCAAAGAGAAAATCGAACCTTTCTTGAAATTCCCTGAAATGTCGCATTTTTTGCGTAGCACCTACAAAACATATTTCTATCGATTGAGAATTTACAAACAATAACATATTACGAAATTTTGTCAAAGAATATTTGCGTGAAATTAAATTGTCGATCAATGGATATGTTTTAAGGTGTACACAAAAAAAGCGAAGTTTCAAGTATGCCAGGCCTAATACAAAAATGGACTAGTTTCAGTCCTAATAATGGATTAATCGATGCATTATTCAAAATAGCGACTCGTGATTAGCTGAAATGAGTTTAACAAGAGTTTAACAAGTTCCCAGCAAAAAATTAAACTTTTGTGTTTCGTATGATACTTTCATTAAAATTATAGGTCCCGGCTATATCGACACTCAATGGTAAAGCTGTGTTACAGCTGTAAAAGGGTAGCTTATGATAACTTCTGATATTCGGGTTTGCCATTAGCCCGACACCCCTCCATCAACCCGAACTGAGCCAGGATGGTCAAATATGGCACAATCTTACTCGTAGCCGGCCGGTGGGGACTTAATGGGCAAAGTTACAGTACACACATTAATAGTACTCTTTAATAATCTGTGATGGAGCTGAAAGCGGTTGTTATAAGGGGCCTTACTACCCGGAGCCCAGGCTGGAGCTGACGGAGACCCGGTGAGGAAATAGAACAATGCGCACTGTCACAGTGCTCGCTGCTCTAATGGTGCGTTAAATATAGTTTAGATACGGTACGGCTGGCAAAAATATACTCGAGGGGCAGGTAATTCCATTTTTTTTTGTTATCGTTATGAAGGAAAGCAATAGCTATTTTGATTAAAAATAGTAAGGTGTAAAAATATTTGATTCCTAATATTTTGTGAATATAAAAAACATCTCAAAACTACCCATTCAACATGAATTACTCAGTAATATACATTCTGTGAAAATGTCAACTCTCTACTTATTACAGTTGTTCTGATACAGCCTGCTGAAGGTCAGACAAACGGACAGACGTCTGGGGCGTGAGATGCGTACGGAATAGCATGGCAGTGAGTGGCTATAACGATGGTGCAAAATTCCGGTTTGTATGAAGCGCGAGCCTGCGCGTCTCGAGACGCCACCGCGCCGCCATCGACGAACCAAATTGGCTTTTTTCGCCCTGACTATAGCTATTGCTATGCGATTCCTTACGCAATTCCCAGCCCTGGCTAGACAGCGAGGCTGAGTTAATAGAGACCCATTTTCCACCCTTCAGTTACGGAACCCTAAGCAATTTATTATATTTTTTCTGCTTACTCTACTAACTAATTTGTTAAAGGGAGACGACAGTCGTTCCGCTCATACACACAGTTGACTACACCGTGTAATGGCTATAACATCGGACCACTCGGTTCACTGCTCATGGCCTAATATTCAATAAGGAATCCTTCCTGTATGCTGCTCTACCACTATTAGCACCATAAAATAGGGGGTAAAGTCTTCGGTCATCAATTGAGATATGGAGGCTATTTTTCAACTCCCAGATCAAGATATCTTTGTTGCATGTACATGCTACAATCCTATTGTAAAATGTAAAATTCTTCTAATCAGCCGTCGGTTGGTAAAATCAGCGTCAAGTTATTGGTTTTCCATTTTATTTCTGTGTTAAGTAACTGTTTAGGTTTCAAAAGACAAACTTATGTTTTGTGTGATGTTAACAGCGGAATTTGTATCCTTATCAAAGAAGACCACTACATCAACCACTCATCATAACAATCATAGCATGAAATGAAATTCAAATAATTATACATATCGAACTAAATTAGTCCATTATGTTTCTACAAATGAAGCTATAATGCACTAGTAATGGTCAATTAAACATCAACAATTTAGATTACGGTAAGACACCGAATAAAAATACATCAAGTAATGCAAACATACCAAAGATTGTTTAATGATAGCCATAATAATGATAAAAAGTTTCATGCATTTCAGCTTCCTCAGAGAAAACCGGCGGCCGTGAATAAAAACGATTAGTGTATTTACAAAAAAGGTTCTTCCTACTATCGGGCGAGGTATATGGAGAAAAACACGTACGCGCGTGTTATCACTTATGAAATAATTTTATTTTAAGTGAGTTTTTCGGTGCAAATGCGATCGGGGTGAACGACACTTTTAGACTAACTAGAATTGTGATTGAAATTGTTTTGTGAATTGGCTCTAGGGTAAGAAGACCTGTGGCAATGTTAGATTTATAATTTATAAAATGAGTGAGAGCACAGTGATCTAGTGTATGTCAAACTTGCTTCTCACGCAGGTGATGCAGGTTTGTAATCCGGTACTGGACATACTCGTATGTACCAATGAGATAAGTTGTACATCACGACGTTCTATCGGTGATGAAAAAAATGATATGTAAACTTTTATTTCCTCATTATAACTGCGGTGATTGGCTAGCCCCTTGTGTGAAAGTGGACACAATAGTGCCTCTGCCATTTCCCTGCTAGGCAGTGGATGGATGAGGCGGGAGGAACGAGACGAGTAGATGGCGAAGTAAAGAAGTGGCTTACACCACAGATCAATATGAGTAGAGATCTCTATGTATATCCAGCACCAGTTGGTTGATTATGAAATCCTATTGTACTTTTATGTTCACACAAATAACCCTGTTTTAAACTAAACTAAACACTTACCCTCTTTTTAAACTACTCTTTTTATAGCAATTAAAAAGGGTACTCCTTAAAGGAAGGTCATTTAGATACAAATTAGGAAGTATTAGTTGCGCACGCACCCTCTCGCCTCCCCCTTCCCGCCTCATTGCCTCACACCCGCTCACCCCTCAATCCAATCAGCAAAGAGAGAGGCCTGCGCGCGCAAGCACCGTGACCGAACTGATATGATAACAGACGTGAAAGTATGTTCTTATGATTTGTGTTTACGCATTGTTGTTTGTTGGTCTGTGCGATTGTTGATTGAGTACCAAAATTATATTTGGTTATTATGATATTTAACCAGAACGTTTGACGAATTATTGGGGTCCAGTATGCCTGAAACTGTGACTCACTATTACTATTATACTGAATCCAGAACGGTCACAAATTATCGTCTAGGTTACTCGTTTAGCCTATCTATACCCAGTAGTGCAGTGTAAATGGGTGAAATACTATTTCATGGTGCCTGTATACAACAAATTATTTTTTATTAATTTTGTTCTTAGCGGACAATAATAGTACTAGACAATATGAACAACTTTCCTGGTTATTTTCAACCGACTTCAAAAAAGGAGGAGGTTCTCAATTCGACCCGTATGTTTTTTTTGTTTTTTTTTTTTTTTTCTATGTTTGTTACGCGATTACTCCGCCAATTATGAACCGATTTGAACAAATCTTTTTTCGGCGTATAGGTAATACCTCAAGGGTGGTCCCATTGACACCAGGTCAGGATCCTGGAGAAATTGAGGGAACTCTTCAAATATTATAGGCAGACCTATAGTAATTTTTGTGTTTTTCATAATAACTCGTGCAAATGCACATGGTAAGCATAATATTGTGATGCGGAACTGCTGATGAAGACCACATATGGCCACCAGATCTGCTCAATACTAGGTACAAATACAATGCGTGGCTGACGGGCAGGCAACGCATAGCCTAAACCGGTGGACCTAGAGCCATGAAACTTTGTACAGAGGTTCCTTAGTAGCGTGGGGTAGCACTGAGATGGGATTTGACAAAATTAATTCCCCAAGGGTGGGGGGATAAGGGGTTACAGTTAGTATTAAACTCAATCTAATCAAATAGGGTTTGTGGAAGTCGGTTTTTTCTAAAGTTTACTTTTTGTTTCAATTATTGTTTACTTGCTTCTTAAAATCATGAGCTTCGTATTCGCTTGCACTGAAAGTCTGAAAAGTAATTTGCTTATTTTTTGCTTGATGGAAATTTCTCCCGAAGTTCCTCTAAGAGGAAGATGGGAACCAGATGGGTCGATGGCATCACAAAATATCTCGGAGAAAACCTGGATTTGATTGGCACATGAACGGATAAGTAGGCTCTTAATGGAGGCTAATACCCAGCAATGCGGGGAAGCATGCTACCGTTGATGATGATGATGATGATAGCTTTGTCACTAACCTGCATTAGCAGCCAGGAGTCGGTGACGCCGACGGCGGAGGTCCAGTACCCGCCAGGAACTATCTGTAAATTACCAAAGACTCAGCAAACTGTGCTCAAACTTAATGGCTACTTAAGAGAGATTCCTACTCTTAAACCGCTGGGAGATGCCGAGTTCGAACCATGAAAAACTCCCCAGGTCTTGAATGTTTGTGACGACGATGTGACTAGTTCCCACAACGCACCCTGCGTGAGGCCAAAATCAGTGTATGTGTCAGTTTATACATCTTTAATATCTAGAGACCGAGCTTTGCTCGGCGGGTGGTTGGTACAATACAAACACAAAAAAGATTTTAATTCATATTCATCAGAATCATCAATCCTTAGTTTCTACGAGGTATCATCAGACTGCATATCACCAATCAATTCTGTTCTGTTTTTAAACAGCATGCAAACACGCATTTTGTTTTCCTCGTGAATTTTTTGCATAGACAGTCAACCTTTCAGCCTATATGGTAGGCTGAAAGCGCTATTTATTATTAAGATGAGATAAGATAAAGATAAGACAGATTCATTGGTCATTTTATATTCAATTTTATAATTTAGGTATCTGTCACACTTATCAATCACATACAGCTTATCCGGACTTCTTGAAACAGTAACACTATTTCGTTTCTCTGAAGACGCTACCATCCTTTGAAATTTACTTTTGAAGGATGGTGAGTAAAGTAAAGAAGCAAAAGCCTATTATTAAAGGATAGAAATATTTTAATTGCGAATGCGACTGTTTTTTGACGGGTCTTAATGAAATCAAATTTTTGTTTGACAGTTGACATTGCAATGTTCAAAATGGCAATCAAATCCCAAGTGGAAATAACTATCCAGATAGAGAATTGTAGTCCTTAGCACCTTGCCCTCTAAATCACAATCATAAAGTTAGTAACTATTATACTCGAATTACTAACCACGTAGAAAAAAGGTAAATACTATCCATAACAAAAACGTTGGCTATGACGTTCATTTTATAAAACATTGGTACAATAAATAGATATATCGCTACTCCCAAAAAGGACGAATTTGCTGCTTCTGTCCACTAGATGAGATGAATCAGTTTAAATACCTGTGTTTTTTTAGATTTAGGTATTTCAAACAATTTAAACAAATAACAAATTGTACGTCTGCCACCTCTTGTCATGGGAAAAGAAAAATGCTATGTTATGTTTTTTTTATTTGCCGCTCTTCACCTGTTTGCTACGAGATTAGTAATTAAATTTTAAGTATACACAATTATTTTAGGGTGTGGACTTGCCTTAAATGTACAGTAATTGCCGGCTATGGCATAATTATATGTATTGGTTTCCAAATGTGAAGTGAAATCAGCGGTGTCCTTAGACAGTAGTTTAAACATAGTCTAACAATACTCCGTGTATTGTCAGCAAAATTTGATAAATTAATTTGAATGAGACGTCTGCAATTGCCGCATAGAAACGAATAGAAAAAATGTCGCAAATGAAATGTAACTCAAAAGTACAAATCAGTGCCATATTTAGCAAAACTAATAAATAGTTTTTGCTGCCCGTTCGTCCGTCTGTCTACAGGTCAGTTTAAAATTTACTCAGATCTCAGTCCGGATAAGGTTTACCCTTTCTATATTATTGGACATGACTGAAAGTTATTTTTTAGGGTTCCGTACCTTAAAAGGAAAAAAGGAACCCTTATAGGATCACTTTGTTGTCCGTCTGTCTGTCTGTCTGTCTGTCCGTCCGTCTGTCCGTCCGTCTGTCACGACCCCTTTTCTCAGGAACGCGTGGAGGTATAATGTTGAAATTAATATCGATTACTCAGGTCTATGGTCCCTTGGAGCTGTGAAAAAATTAAACTTCTAGGTCCACGCAATCAAAACATACCGCGATATTATGTCATAATTTTGCTGGATTTGTATGAACTCGCGTGGAACTCGCAAGGGAATCAAAACCCATAGGGTACTTCCGGTTGGCCTAGGGTCATGAAATTTGGAATGTAGGAAGGTCTTATAGCACAAGTTAAGGAAGAAATCCGAAAACTGTAAATTTCTGTCTGTCTGTCTGTCTGTCTGTCTCACCGTCTGTTAAGACTTTTTCTCAGAAACGCATGGAGGTATAAAGTTGAAATTAATATCGATTACACAAGTCTGTAATCTCTTTAAGTTGTGAAAAAATTAAACTTATAGGTCAACGCAATCAAAAGATACCGCAACTGCATTGTTAGATTCGTAAATTAATTAACATTGGAGACTGAGGGAGTTCAGTGGCTATCAAGAGGTTGGGAATTTCGCAAACAGCGTGTACGGAACCCTTGGTGCGCGAGTCCGACTCGCACTTGACCGGTATTTTTTCTAGATTCGTCTGCCCATTGCTTCGCTGACATTACTTAATATGTAAATAAAGGTAAAATATGTAAAAGCACATCATAGGTTATATGTATTACAAATCTACATTGTATTGACAAATCTATCAACTAACTGACAACTCGTACTAAATAGATAATTAAAATCTTATAGAGTACTGTAATGGTTTGATTATCTTGATTGGCACCTTAAAGGGTTTAAGAAAACTGCATTTTAATAAATTGACACTCTTATTAAATGCCGTTTAGATTAGAATTTGATAGCTATTTCTCTACCTATATTTTAATTAAAAACTGTGGTATGTATGTTATTCGTATTTGCAGCCGCCGGTCAATTAAACGTTTTTAGTTACTGCTAAAACATGTTTTAATTTAGAGTGCTAGTGAGACACTAAAATCTAAAGTATTTGGGACCTTTTGAACACCTAATTCCATTGAAGTAATTTAAAGTCTATGCGTAATTCAGAACACTTAAATCGGTATTGGCGTTGATGTCTTTTGTATGGAAACGGAATATTTTTATTAAATATTATTAATTTCTTTTAATTTTTATTTCTTTTTCTGTTTTTTCTTAATTTATTTATTTCTAGTATTAATTATCTTTTAGTTTAAGATGTATAATTTATGATAATTAAACTTTTGATCTCAATTATTTGCTATTTACAAAGTATTTTCAAGAAAATTATTTTGGTTTAACTTATACCTACTCGATACTCAAATTATATTTACATGTGTGAAAACAAATTTGAACTTGATTTTATATTAAGTTATGTCATATTTTGACATGGTTGTACCCAGAGATTTTAACTGCTTTAGTTACCATTTACAGATTGTTCCAAAGCAGCCACCGCGCAACAAAAATAGAAACGCACGAAGCGTCGGCAAAAATATACCCAACAATCCACGATTTGCTAGAAGTTAATATATACATAAGCTCGCCTTTAGATAGGTACATTCAAAGTTTATGTTTTTAATAATTATAACTAAGAAGTCCAAACCACGAAATATAGCTCAATATGCAATGTTTAAGCAAAAGAAGGAACAAATATACATATTTATTCAAGATATAATTTGTCAAGTTAAATATAATTTTACAAGACCCTGAACTTAATTTCAATCAATACCACTCAGACTCAAAAATATTATATTGGACTATTATATCCAAATAACAATAATTTATTGCATTTAACCCTCTCTTCGACACATCTTATCTATCTATTGTTCTCCATTGTTCGTTTGTTTGACCGGTGTGCTTCTGAGAGACAACCAGTTAAAACAATAAATAGTTGTGAATAGATTTCATTTAGCAACATCTATTTTAATAAAAGGAGCGTTTAGATCGCAAATTGATAACAGTGTAGAGATAGTTGTGAAAATGATTTTCAACTATTCGATAAACATGATTGAGATTTTTAAACCAAAAGCGCCAGTGAATTTATGTATTTTTTATAGTTGCCGAATGTTATTATATAGCTAATTGAATTCCAAATACTATTTAACTGTTATTTATTATTATACTAACTCTAAGTTAAATTATTTACAAAATTAAGTTTAGTACAACAATGGTGAATGCTGTGCACATCTATAAATAGGCACTCATTAAGAACAATACCATATATCTATTGTATAATTTTGTATTAGTGTGCTGTCGATGTGCCTAATTAAATAAATAAATAAATTTAGTGTCACATACTACAAGAATATAAAAATAATCTCTTTTATCATTTATCTACTTGTTGCATCCCTAAATTTTTAAAAGACACATATCCTTTCTAACTCCTCAACAAAACCAAAATCAAAAGTCCAACCTTAAAAAAAAACGCTCAAACTTTTCATCACACAGCTTATCCACATCCCTACCACGCACCCCGCACCATCCGAACACTTCACGACCGCCTAGACACACTTTTCGCGCACTTTCCCTACCCTCACCTGGTCTCCCGCAGATTCCTCGGCCACGTACGAACAGGCCTCCATTCCCGGCAGTGGCCGGGTGCTTGTCGTGTCACGACCCTGTTCACATGTCGCGCGTCTGCGCACCAGGCCTGCGCGGTATACACTGCGCTCGACCGCCATTCGCGCGCCGGCGAATGAAAGTTGCGTGATTGCGGCTGATAATGTGATAACGTTCGATCGTGCCAGCTTGGTTGGTTGATTAGGATTGGGAGTTGGATTAGCGGTTGGTAGGTATTTTGGGGAGAATGCACCTATTGTGGATAGTTAATGTTATCTTGAAGGAGGTTTTCTCGGTAGATTTTTAGGTATGAGTACTAGCAAAAGCCACGCTCTGTATTACTCTAAATTCTGTACAGTGAAAGTTGTGTGATTAGGTTTATCATTCGAATATCGTTTATAGTTTCAGGTTTTTTAATATAGTAAGGAAAATGAAATGAAAAATTTAATTAATGTCGAGAGATTTCGTCAAACAATTTTTATTTGATATTTCCGGGACATGAGAATATATTAACTTGCTAATTTAAAAAAGTACACCTCCAGGCATGTAGCAGTTTGGATATGGTATAATACATGCTTTTGTTATAATTAAGAGGACAGATAGAAATAAAACAAACAATTTTTAACAACAATAATAATTCTTATGTGTATCTTTGACATAAAATACAGACATTAATTATCTTTCCCTAAAAATGCATATCTACATCCTAATTCACGCTTATCCAGTGATGATGGGATGAGAGGCTTAAATTATGCATTTTACTTAGTGCGAGTTTTACCAACGAAGAGTAACTTTTTACTCGAGGGTATCTTCTACTTTTTATAGAATGACCTTATTTTGAACTGTCATTGTCATACAAATAATCCCCGGAGTAAGTTATTTTCGCATAACGTTTTATTGGTAAAATCCACCCCTATAGGAACATTCACTCTGTTTTTACAAGCTTGATGCGCCTGAATATATATAATAGCAGAACACGCATGAAGTCGTTTTCACTAATACACTTGCCGGATTTAAATGCGCTACAATATTTATTTACCAACCAATAACAATATACCTACATATTGGGGCCAATTCTCTAGGGCACACTCACTAAAATTACTTGACAATATTAGCTCCGACGCTCTTACGCAGTTGCCATAGATTCCATTTTCGAACTCACTTTTGAATTAGTTCATCAGTACATTAAAATAATTCAAAAGTGAGTTCGAAAATGGAATCTATGGCGACCGCATAAGAGCTGTCGGACTTAATACTGTCAAGTAATTTTAGTGAGTGTAACCTAGAGAATCGGCCACATTATTTACTAACTATAACTATTAACAATCTACATATGTACCAATCTATAACAATTTCCCTTCTGCCCCACTGCTCGTATCTCGAAGCTCGAACAACACGATCCTAATATATATCTGAATGCACAGACTACTACCGCTAAAGTACCGCTAAAGTACCGCTTAAATACCGCTCTTCAAACATTGTGCATCCGGGCCTAAGTCACTAGCCTAAATAAGTAGACATAGGAACTCGATATTCTAGGCATAATAATGGAATTGAGTTAACTAATCTATTGTACTTTTAAATAATACTATTATAATTACCTAAATAAATAAAGAACAATACTTTTACATCTTTTAAATTATCTAATAATAACTTGAGAAATAATCCACAAACACCGAATCATCAGTTAATTCTAGTGCAAATCAACATGTTGACCTTTACTCATCTTCCAGTAATGCCCTTGAAGGTTCATCAGCTCAGCGTGAGTACCACGCTCCACGATTTTACCTGAAATACAATTTAACTTAGATAGTTGGGGTCAATTCTCTAGGTTACATACACTCACTAAAATTACTTGACAATATTAGCTCGGACAGCTCTTATGTGGTCGCCATAGACTCCATTTTCGAATTCTCACTATTGAAATTATTTTTATGTACTGATGAACTAATTCAAAAGTACTTAATTATATACAGATTATATACAACTTAACCTAATTTATAAAAAGAAAATGTACAGTTTAAACAAAAAAAAAGTGCTAAAACACAAAGTGAGTTTGAAAATGGAATCGATGGCAACCGCGTAAGAGCGTCAGAGCTAATAAATGTCAAGTAATTTTAGTTATTATAGTATCTGTGGTGTAACCTAGAGAATTGGCCCCACTAAATTTAAAGTTCAAACTTTATTTTTGTAGATAAGTATTATCATATTTTCACAGAACGCGTCATTCAAAACTAATTTACTTAAAAATGACCCGCCAAGTGCGAGTTTCAGGAACTTCATGACTTAAATAAAGGTGTCAATTGATATTGAAAACTCAATTCCGAATCCATTAAAAAGAGTTGCGAATAACATCAGGGTGACCCGTAAGCAAAAGACAACCCCGGAGAAATTGAGAAATTAGGCCTCATCTTTATGAACATCTTTCTCTATGAAATTGATTTGATCAGAACAACTTTAATTTTAAAATCTTCATCGGTACATTGCCGTACATGTACTCGTATGTGTCACGAAAACTATGTTTTCCGATTTATCAGAATCGCTCTTGCAAAATGCCGCTTTGGCTCGTCGACGAACGTCGAGAGGCGCCGCGCCGCCGCGCCGGGCCCTAACTATGACTATTGCCATTCGATTCGTTGCGCGAATCGCGGCCCAGGCCAGTTTTTTGTAGTGTAGTGATTACTATAGATTCACCTTTCTCCAACACACATATGAGATCTGCGTCCTTTACTGTGGAGAGCCGGTGAGCTATCGTGATGCAGGTGCGACCTTTAGCAGCTGCCTCCAGGGCATCCGTCACCGCCTGGAAAAGTAGACCTTCATGTTACAAGGGTTATGTTATGGTCCAGTATGTAAACTTTGACACTAAGGGATTATTCAAAATACAATAGCCAATATTTGAACCGACGACGATGAGAAAATATCCGTCCCAGCTAAGGCTCTAAAAAGGGGCAGAACCGGAAGCACAACAACCAACTAAAACAGACAGCTTTATTTTATGCAGCTGGTAAATATAGTAAATCCCTGTTCTAATGCTGGCCAAAGACTTTTTTGAGTACAGCCATGATTTCATTTCTTTCTTTCTTTCAACTTTGGTCTTCAAACTCTTCGCACGCGAATCAGAAACTTAATAGAAAGAGGAGGTGATCAGGCTAAGAACAACCTTTTGACTGTTAGCGTCGAGAGCGGAGGTGGCCTCGTCCAGCAGCAGCAGACGCGGGTGTCTGATGAGCGCACGCGCAATACACACGCGCTGCTTCTGACCGCCCGAGAGCTGCGCGCCGCCTGACCCCAGGTCCGTGTCGTAACCCTGGTGAGACATACCAAAATATCCAGCCTTTGCTCATGTCATTGTGTCGTGGACGGTGGAGGCACACAGTTGCTCGTTATTTGATATTGCTTCTGCAGTGAAATTAGGTTTAGTTGACTTGTTAGCATTACCAAGAAACAGTTAATAATCCATCCTTCAAAGAACTGATGTAAATATTAAACACGATTCCGATTTCCAGCAAAAAACTCGGTAGGTATACAGGGTGACATTTAATTAGCTGACCATATTTTGGGGAATGATAGTACCCATCATTGTGAACTACTTTCCTTATGAAACATATGGTCGCAAACGAAAATAAATTTTGGGTCTCCCATAGTAACTTGAAATCAGCTGATCGGGGCAATGTACTGGGGGACGAAAAATGTTTTTCATTTGCGACCATATGTTTCATAGGGAAAGTTGTTCACAATGGTGGGTACTATCATTCCTCAAAATATGGTCAGCTAATTTAATTTCACCCTGTATAGTAGGAAAGTGATGTGTAAGGAAAATTATGGTCACCAGAATAGAGGCAAGCCGAGACGACGATGGCGGGACGAACTGGACAGTTTTGCCGGACTGTGTGGAGGTGGCACAGCACAGGGAGGAATGATCTGAGATAGGAGAGGGCTTTGCCCAGCAGTGGGACACTATGCAGGCTGAATAAAAAAATAAAAATAGTAGGAAAGAGGGGGCTCTCCGAGATGTGAAGGTCTATTGCTTAGTTTTATAAAAAAACCTACCGACATGTTTGCTAGTGAACTGTAAAAGCTTCCAATCTATGTGGTTATAGGTTTCTTAAGATAAGAAAAAGCAAAGCTTTACCTTGGGCAAAGACACAATGAAGGAGTGTATATTAGCAGCCTTGGCGGCAGCGATGATCTCCTGCATGGAGACCTTCCTCGCGTTGTCTCCGTAGGCGATGTTCTCGGCGAGCGAGCGGTCGAAGAGCACCGGCTCCTGCTGCACCACGCCAAGCTGGCGCCGCAGCCGCGCCAGCGTCAGCGCAGTGCGCGAGTCACGCCCGTCCAGCTCCTGCACCGCGCAGGCCACGACAAGTCACAACAGGAACCGACAGAATCATCCATGAGCCTCCAGGGGCCCACGGAATGCCAGAAAAAGGACCACGTATTCAAGTCATAACTACAACCGATAGAAATGCTCCTAACTTTAATGCTGCTAAACTTAACCCGTTGGCTTGCTCCCCCGCGTTTGCCTCATTATGGCAAGTCGGAAAGAGATTGGAGGTGGGACATGACCTGTATGGATAGAATACTCCACGAGCCTCCAATGGGCCCACGGATGAGTGACCTTCCTTGGTCACATTTCACCAGACGGTCGTTGATGTGATTTTTGTAACGACGGAATTCAAGTGTAAGTCCAACGAATTTTAATTATAATTTGGCGAGTGTGTAACAGAGTTTCGGAGAAAATTACCATCTATGGGCGTTCAGTTACAGTCTATTCGTAATAAGAATGCAGTGAAATTTAAATTTAAATCTGTTAACACACACTCACAGGACAGGACACAACCTTCGCGTTCGAAAGTTTGCCTTCAACTTGGATGGGTACTCTGCACTTTTGGCTAAAAGAACCTTCCGAGCCCCCGTACCCCGTGTCAACTCTCGCTTTGCAAACCGTTTTGGTATCCCGGCTGCTTTCCACACCTTACAACAAAGTACTCGAACTCTGTGACATCAAATCATACTCTGCACTTGAATGCAAACATTCAGTCACAAAATGGCTAAAAACACTGAGTTATGACGAGACGGAAAAGTTGCTAAAATAACCTAAGCAAAATCAATAGTATTATCATCATCATCATATTCTTTATATGTTTATTTATTTATTTTATTGTATCCTACATTTACTTATTTATATACATATAAATATGTATTCAATCATTTATATATTTTAGAAGTACCTACCTTAATATTTTTACTAAACTAAACAAAAAAACATCAACCACATTACCCTAAACTTTACATGATTTTTTATCTTTTTTAATCTTAATTTTTCTTACTTAAATAAAATTAACGTTTGTAAATTGGAAACAAATAAGCATGTACCTACCTACTTAAATATCTTTGTCAACTGTGGTATGAATTCTTATTAAATTATCATCAGGCCCTTACGATACAGGCTTGCCTAGTGTAAGGACCACTGGATAACATACCGTGATGTCTCGGCAAACAGTGGACAAACCAACCATGTAACTTATACCTAATAGTGTTCTGTTTTACCTGTGTACTGTTTTTAATAAACTTTTTCATTTTCATTTTCATTTTTTTCAACTGGTGACTGTGAACTTGGCTTGATAATTGGAAACGATTTGATTGGTTACGGGGCGTGGCTAGGCCGCCGGACAGTGATGACTTTACTGCATTCTTATCACGAATAGACTATAGTGCTTAAATAATAGATATAGAAAAGAACTTCTACAAATTATTTTGTTTTTCCAAGTTAATGTAGCCACGTACAATATTGCCGCTGTCCGGGTCATAGAACCTCTGCATCAGCTGCAGCAAGGTTGACTTCCCGCATCCAGACGGCCCCACGAAGGCCACCATCTTGCCAGCTTCCACCTTCAGGTCGAAGCCACGTAGGATGCGCTGATTGGGTCTCGTCGGGTAGCTGAACTCCACATTCTTGTATTCAAAGTCGCCAGTCGCTCTCTGTGGTGAAGATGGGTTACAAGAGTTAGCGTGCCGCCCGAATCATAAAAGAAACTTGTGAACCACCTGTTTGATGGTCCGGCGGTATCATCAAGTCGACGGTACGTATCTCGTTGAATAAAGTTCGCACAGGTCCGCGTGGATTGGCTTGATGGAGTAGAGGCCTTTGCGTACCTAACTGTGACTCGGAAGTTGATGATGGTGATGATTCTTATCAAAAAAGAAGCTTCATCATATTACCTCTCTCACAAAAAAGCTTAAAAATTCAATATCTTCTACTAACCCAGTCTTTTTTGTCCTTCGCGCTGTCTTCAGTTTTGACCAGTGGGTCTCGTTGAATGGTACCTAGAATCCTGGCCCCACTGGCCTTAGCCGAGTTGAAGCTTGGGGCGTAGACCAGGGACTGTCCCAGCATGTAGGCTCCATACATGATTGCTTGGGTTACCCTTAAATTAATCAAAGCATCACTATTTAAAAAAACTGACTTTAGAACTGGCCATGAAAGTCAATCGGTGATCGAAGAAAGGGAACTGCAGTTTTATGTAAAGAGTTAATCATTAATCTTACTTCTATGACCCTAGTTTTGAGCTCCGACCATGAGTTCTATTCAGCATATTGCGAAAATGTAGCAAACTCATATCGGCCCCAGAACCTCATTGTAAGAAAAATCGTGTTTCGGATTACACGTTAAGCTGTAGGTCCCGGCTACAATCGCTACTCGGTGGTAGTAGTCGTAAAGCTCTGCCAGAGGCCAGAGGCCCAAATAGGGCGGCATGATATCTTCTGGCAGTCAGTTTGGCGACTAGCGCTACACCCCTCCATCAAACAGTACTGAGCTAGCGTGGTGTAATGGTAGCCAACAAAGGTCCGTGCCTCTCGGTGTGGAGTTGTGGACATTAATGGGCTACATATTACATTGTATACTTACATCAAAACCACTTCATACTTGACGCCCTCGTAAGCTATCAAGTAGACGCCGTAGACCACAGCGCTGCAGAACGCTAAGAACGGCACGTAGATCCCCATACCAAGCACCAGGCCTCGGAAGCGTGAGCTCTTGGTGAGAGCTGCGATAGCTTCTGTCAGGCTCTCCTCGTATTTGTCCAGGAATACTTTTTCGACGCCTATAAATTTATGATACACGATGATGATGTTGTGTGACCCGTCCGATGTAGGTCACTTGATTGTGGCTCTCCAAAAGCCAATGAAATCCCATCTTCCTCGTAAACACGATATACGATAGTGATGGAAAATATCGTGAGGAAATATTTCTCTAGCGCTGCGGCGATGGGCTATACCCCATGTGGTTACAGTTTTGTAAAGTGACGTTTGACATCATAGTGATTGATAGGTCATCAACAATGGAGATAGGCATTTTTCTAGTCCTCCACTAATGGTGAATGCCGTCACTTATTTCAAACTTTGTGTACAAAATGTACAAAAAAATATTTTGAGATAAATGTTCCCTAGGTGAAGGTAAGAGGAAGAAATGGTCTGGATCTGGTGAGAGAAATGTAGAAGAAGAACAAAGCATTCATCTGTTTTGAATGTGTTGACACCCACCCAAGCTCTGGACAGTCTTGATGCTGACCACGGCTTCGGTGGCGGAAGATGTGGCCTTCTCCATCGCGGCCCGCTCTTGCTGGCCAGACTTCTGACCCACAATGCCTTCTAGCCAGATGCTGCCTACCATCTGCAATAAATCACATCAAGTTGACCATCTGATGACCCTGATCTTTGACTGTGACTTTGACTTGACCTGTTGATAACTGTATCGAAATGTTCAAGTCAGAAGATCTGGAGTTTGTTTACCAGCCTTTTTATTGATTCTATCACAGGGTGCTCATCCCATACAAACCATAGTAACCCTTCGTAAAAAAAGAGATGGCGTGAGAAGTAAGATTGTACTTTAAACGCCATGGTTTCAGATAACATACTTCTAGGTGGCGCTAATCTTTGAATAAATCCTATATATCTTAGCGCCATCTCGTGGTATTTGCAATTTTTCGATGGTGCTGCACCAAGCGATAATGGCCTCGAACTAAAGAAGCTTCCGTAGCATCTCAGTTTATTCATCTCAGTTTTCCGTAGCATGTCATATTTTGTTCTAGGTGGTGTATCTGTATTAGTATAATATTATAATAGGTCGGGTAAAAAGTCTTTTCGTATTTTATATATATCTTTGGATATATTAATTGTATCTGGCTGGTTTTGATGTCATTAAAAAGGTTATATTTCAAAGAATGAATAAATATAATAAAATAATGTTTCCGACAATTTTTCATTTGTTTTTCTTTATGTCAAAATGAGTAAATCGAATGGAGAAATTCAGTACATTTTAAATTGTAGATAATTGAAACAAAAAGTAAACTTTAGAAAAAACCGACTTCCACAAACCCTATTTGATAAGATTGAGTTTAATACTAACTGTAACCCCTTATCCCCCCCTCCCTTGGGGAATTAATTTTGTCAAATGCTATATCAGTGCTACCCCACGCGACTAAGGAACCCCTGTACAAAGTTTCATGGCTCTAGGTCCACCGGTTTAGGCTATGCGTTGCCTGTCCGTCAGCCACGCATTGTATTTGTACCTAGTATTGAGCAGATCTGGTGGCCATATGTGGTCTTCATCAGCAGTTCCGCATCACAATATTATGCTTACCATGTGCATTTGCACGAGTTATTATGAAAAACACAAAAATCACTATAGGTCTGCCTATAATATTTGAAGAGTTCTCTCGATTTCTCCAGGATCCCATCATCAGATCCTGACCTGGTGTCAATGGGACCACCCTTGAGGTATTACCTATACACCGAAAAAAGATTTGTTCAAATCGGTTCATAATTGGCGGAGCAATCGCGTAACAAACATAGAAAAAAAAAAAAAAAAAAAAAAAAAACATACGGGTCGAATTGAGAACCTCCTCCTTTTTTTGAATTCGGTTGAAAAAAAGGAAGACATGCAACGATGGCCGTGAATTTTTTTTATGATGTTTATGAACTTAATACAGTGTCAGTAAACGTAGCATAAAGTTGGTTTAAGCGTTCAATCCGGAATTTTTTAAGTCAAAGAAGCACCTTTTTGTTCGAGTCGTTACGGATGGTTACGGTTCTCATACAAAATACGAAGAAACTTTACCCGACCTAATTATACTTTTTGCGCGTCACTTACCAATGGCAAAAATGCAGTCCCAACCAAAGTCAGCTTCCAGTTATACGATATGGCCATCAGGAACCCTATGATGATGGAGCTGACTCCCTGCAAGATCAGTCCGATCCTGAGGCCAGTACCACCCTGGACCTCTGCAGCATCACTACTCAGTCTTGAGCAAAGTGCGCCGACGGTATTGTTACCTTTGTCGAAGTATCCCATTTCCTGGTGAAAGAAGTAAGTACTATTGTATTGTCGATATTAACGGATCGCATTATTAAGTACCCTGGATTCTGGTCAAAGATGATTTAGGCAGACAGCTTGCTGGTACTTGAATTTTGGATAAGCAAAGGAGAAATGTAAAAACCTGTCTAAGTAGACTGCTGAAGTACTGTATGCGTAGCCTCGAGGTCATCTTCAGGCCAGCACTGGTGAAGGTGAAGCCCTGAAGGAACATGGATACACCAGCAATGCCTGCCACGACGACGAACAGTCCTGAGTAGAGGTCAGCTTGGCGGAGAACCTCGACAGTGTCCGTCATGGAGAAGATCTGACAATGAACAAGAGAGCTTTTATTTATTTACTACCTTTTGCCCGCGGCTTCCCCGCGTTGTATCCGTTTTTACGTGGTAATCATTTAAATGTGCCAGAAAATGATCATTTAGCCCTACATCGTATACTTGACGGCAAACTAACATTTCAAAAGCACATTGAGAACATCGTGGGTCGCGCGTTTCGGAATCTTGGCTTTGTCATTCGTATCTGCAAACCTTTCAGCGACCTGGGATGCATAAAGCTGATCTATTATACTTATGTCTAGAGTATTTTAGAATACGCATCATGTATTTGGTCCCCGAACTACATTACCTACACCCAGCGTATTGAGCGTATTCAGTCCAAATTCCTGAAACACCTGAACTATAGATCCCGTATCCAGAACCGCTCGTACGATGAGTCCTGTCACCAGCATCACTTCATCACTCTCAAAGATCGTAGAGTATTGCTAGATATGATAGTACTCCCTCGATACTCCCCCGCTGCTATCCGAATTATCTTTTTGCGTCCCACAGCGCCGCACTCGCCATACATCCAATAGACTATTCTCCGTCCCTCTCGCTCATACCAATTATGCCCAAAATTCTACCATGGTTCTATCTATTCTCATCCTCCAAAGCCAAATTTCGTCATGAAATTATAAAAGTCTTGATAGACGATAAGGGAAACAAGTGAATTAACACACAAATACACATCCTCTCACACTCACACACACACACACACCCTCTCTCTCTCTCTCTCTCTCTCTCTCTCTCTCTCTCTCTCTCTCACACACACACACACACACCCTCTCACACACACGCACACACCCTCACACACACACACTCACCCTCACACACTCACCCTCACACACACACACACTCACGGACCCTCACTTACCCTTACACAAACAATACAAATATACTCCTCACATTCTCGTTACAAACTTGAGAAATCAACACTACAACACAAATTATTATGTTCAAAAGGGGTAAATAAAAAATAAAACGTTATTTATTATTATCATGTAGTCGCGGCGCGGCGGCGGCACAGACGTAGGCAACGCGGTAGCCACTAAATCGGCGGAGACGCCCGAAGTGGCGCCGAGGTCAGCCGAGCGCGGAAAGACGGCCATCGATCGAGTAGTCAACCGGCGGCACCCGTATGAAGCGCGCGGCACGCGGCAGCTGTGATATCACGTGTGTACATAATATATTTTGAGCGACAAGATTGCCACATTGTGCCGTAAAACATGTCGGCAATGTTCAACGAGGAGCTGGTAAATGTCGTGAAGGACTTCCCAGTGCTGTATGCGAAGAGTGGGAGCAGGAAGCTAGCGGAACGAGACCGTGCTTGGAATACTGTTGCGAAGCGGCTCAATAGAAGAGGTAGGTACAGTATGCTAGTGTTAGCTAAACATCGATAGTTTGGGATTTCGATAGTATCGATGGTTTTACGGAAAAACTATCGATAGTATCGATAACTATCGATAGTTTTGTTCATATATTCTGATTATTTTTCTATTATCCTAGCTAAGGCTATTCGCTCTTAAGGCTTAAAATATTTTTCTACTATCGATAGTATCGATAGTAGAAAAATATGTGTCTTAGTGGTAGAGGCCAGTTTTAACAGAAAGAAAGAAGAGTCTTGCAGCTAGACAAATAAATAAGGGTGAGTTATGTATGTCAATATGAACCTCTACTATTATTTCACATATAAAAGACAATCTGACGTGATGACGTTATCTGATCAGTGATCACAATGACTTGTTATGAAAAACAGGAAATAAATTGGGTCACAGCTATTTCTATTGCCAAATTTTCGAAGTTCTGAGCGATAAAGGCCTTGCAGATGGCTTGTAGAGAGTTGTACAAAGTTTGGTCTTTCCCTGCCATCGCTGCGTAAAAAATCGAGGTAGTCCGGGGATTCCCCGTTAGTAAATAGCAAAAAAAAAACGATAGTATCGATAGTTATATCAAGCTATCGATAGTATCGATAGTAGAAAAACTATCGATACTATCGATGTTTAGCTAACACTACAGTATGCATTTCGCATCGCCCTAGGGAGAAGTCATATTATAAGCATTTATTTAATATCAGTTTTTAGGGTTCCGTACCCGAAGGGTGCCAAACGGGACCCTATTACTGAGACTTCGCTGTCCGTCCGTCCGTCCGTCCGTTCGTCCGTCCGTCCGTCTGTCCGTCTGTCACCGGGTCCGCCTGCACGAACCGTAATAGCTAGAAAGCTGAAATTTTCACAGAATGTGTATATCTGTTGCCGCACCAACCACAAATACTGAAATACGAGAGATATTACAAATTGAAAGTGGTCTCGGTACAAGATACGTCTTCACAACACGCTTGAAAAGTTTATACCAAGGCCATTTTGTTTTGGTAGGTAAGCCTTCTTTTAATGAAACTAAATTTAAATGATATGGCAATGTCGTCCCCGGACTTCTACAAAGACTTTAAATATTAATTGATGAATTACGACGTCTCTATTTATTATGTAGAACTTTTAGAAAATAATTATAAAATTAATAGTTTTTAATTACTTTTGTTTTCATACAAATCTCAGAGCACAGAAATTAATTTTTTCCTTTTGGCCACTTCAAGTTTGGCTGCCAGTGATGTTTTAATTAAATACTCTTTGGTGCGTTGAAATGATGTTTTGCAGTCTGCATGACATTGATATAATGAGTGAGTGAACCTCATTGTACGGAAATTGTAGATGGGTGTCTCACGTTTTCCAGTAGGAGTAGGTTGTAGACAGTGCTGCTTACGGCGGCGTTTAGTAGGTACTAAAGGCCCTGAAAGCGCGGCAAGCTTTGAATCAATTCAAATGTTATTTTTCAACTAGCTACAAAGTTATTCTGACATAAGATGATAATTTGAACAAAACTTTTTGGGTATTTCATGAAAAATACAGTTACAGATCACACATATACAGGGTGGAACAAACAAATGGGCCCTGGAGGGAAAGTACCTTAAAATCTCAAGATATCCGTCCGTCCGTCTGTCTGTCACCAGGCCGTATCTCATGAACCGTGGTAGCTAGACAGTTGATATTTTCACAGATGACGTATTTCTGTTCCCGCTATAACAACAAATACTAAAAACAAAATAAATTTAATATAAAGGGGGCTCCCATACAATTAACGTGTTTTTTTGCGGTTTTTTTAACCGACTTCCCAAAGGAGGAGGTTTACAATTCGTCCGGATGTTTGTTATTTTTTATTATTTTTTTATGTATGTGCCTCGATAGCGCCTAAACGGATGGACCGATTTGGAAAATTAGACCGATTAGACCTATAGTGATTTTTGTGTTTTTCATAATAACTCGTGCAAATGCACATGGTAAGCATAATATTGTGATGCGGAACTGCTGATGAAGACCACATATGGCCACCAGATCTGCTCAATACTAGGTACAAATACAATGCGTGGCTGACGGGCAGGCAACGCATAGCCTAAACCGATGGACCTAGAGCCATGAAACTTTGTACAGGGGTTCCTTAGTAGCGTGGGGTAGCACTGATATGGGATTTGACAAAATTAATTCCCCTGGGGGGGGGGGGATAAGGGGTTACAGTTTGTATTAAACTCAATCTAATCAAATAGGGTTTGTGGAAGTCGGTTTTTTCTAAAGTTTACTTTTTGTTCCAATTATATAGATAATGGTACGGAACCCTTCGTGCGCGAGTCTGACTCGCACTTGGCCGGTTTTTTTTTTTCATAAAACTGTTTTTTTGTCGCTGTCACGTGTCTTGTCCGTGCCGTTTATCTGACTTGTCTGTCGAGTGGGGATCGTTTGTCCCAAGTCCACGACTCGCGATTTTCAACCTACCCACATCGAGATAAAGTTTAAAACCTAAGAAAATACCTTAGATAGGGTATCCCAGATATGGAATAAAAATCCGCCAAGTGTGAGTCGAACTCGCGCACGAAGGGTTCCGTACCATTGTCTATAAAAAATTGGCCATGTGCGAGTCGGACTCGCCCATGAAGGGTTCCGTAGTAGCAAGTAATTATATAGGACTGGATGTTTGTGTTGTTACTTTAAAAATCGTAAAGCGGTTCACAGAATACATCTACATACCAAGTTTCAACTGTGTAGTCGTAATAGTTTTGGAATGCAATTACGTGACATACGGACGGACAGACACACAGACAGACTTGACGAAACTATAAGGGTTCCTTGTTTCTCTAACGGAACACTAAAAGGGCTAAAAAATCATGTCTGTTGTATGGGAGCCCTCTTAAATATTTATTTTATTCTGTTTTTAGTAGATATTTGTTGTTTTTTTATAGCGGCAACTCACACTTGGCCGGTTATTTACCCTGTGGGTACGGAACTGTAAAAACAGAACAAAAGATCGATGTATTTTGTGCACGTTGGACGTTTGAGTACCTACTTATGAATCATAATAGGTAATTTGACTTGATTCAAAGGTGTTCCTAATTTAGTTTTTTGTTTGCGTTTCAGAAGCCGAATGCAAGACACGTTGGAAGTCCCTCCGTGATAATTACTACAAGATTATCAAGAAGCGAAACATGGGATTAACCTGCGACTTTTTAAGCTATCTATATTTCGGTTTTTTAGACGAAAACCTTGACATCGAGCATTCAGAAAATAACACAGAAAAATCTGAAATTGTGATTCCAGAGGACAATAAATACGTCCACAGACATTCGACGTCAATTTCAGAAAAAGATTGTAACATGGATCCTCTAGTTCCTATTCACCTGGAGGAGGACACCGAACATGACATGAGTGTAATAATGCAACCAAAAGATTGTAACATGGATCCTCTAGTTCCTATTCCCCTGGAGGAGGACACCGAACATGACATGAGTGTAATAACGCAACCAAAAGATTGTGTTATGGATTCTCTAATTCCTATTCACCTGGAGGAGGACACCGAACATGACATGAGTGTAATAACGCAACCAAAAGATTGTGATATGGATCCTCTAGTTTCTATTCACCTGGAGGAGGACACCGAACATGGCATGAGTGTAATAACGCAACCAAAAGATTGTGACATGGATCCTCCAGTTTCTATTCACCTGGAGGAGGACACCGAACATGACATGAGTGTAATAACGCAACCAAAAGATTGTGACATGGATCCTCCAGTTTCTATTCACCTGGAGGAGGACACCGAACATGGCACGAGTGTAATAACGCAACCAAAAGATTGTGACATGGATCCTCTTGTTTCTATTCACATGGAGGAGGACACCGAACATGGCATAACGGTAATAACTATAAAGCAACCAAAGACTCATGACCTACCCCCACCGTTGATCAAAATAGTGAAACAACCCAGAGAAGAAAAGCCCGTCGAGGTCAAAGATAGAATCACAAAAAAAAGCAGGCAGGACATGCCAATAAAGAAAAGACTTCAGTCGCTGAAAAAGCTACAAAATGCAAATTGGACACCAACACATTCGTTCTTTCGTGCTATGGCTGACGTAATTGGTAAGTTTCCCCCGGAAAATATTGATAATGTTAGCAAGAGTATTTGTACAATAGTTACCAGTGAAGAGTTGAATTGTATACAGTCAGTCACTCGTGTCGTTAGACCATAATAATATTAGAATACTGCGAAGACTAAATGAATACAGACTGGTGTACTACTAAGAGACCGGTGACCGCGTGAATTTCCCATACAAACGTAATACAAAAATGATTTGAATTTGAGAAATAGTTTAATGTATTTAGACTGTTAATCGGATTTATACACTGTTTACGCAGGTTCCTGGTCTGTATACCAGGGTTCCTCTTCAACCAATTTAAAAACATTTTTAAGTAATTTAATCCGATTAACAGCCTAATTGCTTTGAACTAGTTCTCAAATTCAAATCATTTTTGTATTACGTTTGTATGGGAAATTCACGCGGTCGCCGGTCTCTTAAGTGATCAAGGGAGGGATTATCAAAGTTTGAGCTGATTTTACAGAATTAAAAAAAGTTATCATAAATTAAGGTTAAGTTTTGTATGTGTTTTGTATTTGTTAGTATGTTAGTTATTAGTTATTTGTTTAAAATTAGATATTATAGTTTAAAAGATAAGATGATATTTTTGGTAATAATCAGAGAATACAAGTAATGAATAAATGAGGTTATGTGATTAATTGTCTATTTATTTTATCTACATTATCTCCAAGTTCAAGTTCAAAATTTTTAATTGACAATAAAATCATACACATTACTTAGTCAACGCCAATATAATATTAATATTTTTGTATACTACCGCCTGTTGGGAAGTTGTGGGCTGAGGGATGGAGCAAAGAAGGGCAAGAAACTCCCCCGTACCATATCAGAGCCTTAAAAATACAATGTTAAGTATTTCTACTTAAGTCTAAGGAAATACACCGAGGAGAGACGTACTATCGTGCGCTGAGATGGTAAAGACCATGCAGTTTTGTCATCTAAATATTCTTTTACACTGTAATAAGACTAATAAGACTTAAATAAACCGTTTTGACATAGTTTTTGAACCTCCTTTCTGGTAGGTCCGCTGGTCCGTTGCTTCATTCATGACAAATCATAATCGTTATCATTGAACAGCGTCTAGGAAACCGGCCGTCAGTTTCTGAAAGAGTGGCCAAATGTAGCAGGCTATTGAACTAAGATTAGTTCAAAAATCACGTACCGCTAGCACGTGATTGGCTGAAATGTCTTTGAGATGAGATCAACAGTCTTACATTTGATCGCTATTCCAGAAACCGGGCATTTTACATTTTAATTAGTACACTGTGGCCGATTCTCTAGGTTACACTTACTAAAATTAGTTGACAATATTAAGTCCGACAGCTCTTATGAGGTCGCCATAGATTCCATTTTCAAACTTACTTTTGAATTATTTTAATTTACTGATGAACTAATTCAAAAGTGAGTTCGAAAATGAAATCTATGCCAACCGCGTAAGAGCGTCGGAGCTAATATTGTCAAGTAATTTTAGTGTGTGTGCCCTAGAGAATTGGCCCCAGTAACGACTTAACTCGCCGATGATGGATGACGCATCACGCAAGAGGTAGCCACTCACTGTACTTATTAAAATTTAAACCGAGCCTTAGTGCCACTCGCAAGAACGTGAGTTAACGCTCATTACGAACTTGCAATGTGATTCAGTCTAAAAAGGATTATTTTAAAGAGATCATTTTAGCGTTAGCTCACATTTTAGCTGGTAGCACTTAGGTTCTGAAATGAATCGACACATTTACTTACATTTTTGAAGTAAAACTTCTTAGGGCACGGGGGTAAAATTTATTTAACCTCTCAACTGTGGGTTATTCATATATTTGCTTTTCAATTGCTACTAGCCGGGTGCTTCACGAGTGGCTAAGAAATGGTAACGGAAATTCGAAACGGTGACGTCAGGGTCGGCTGAAGACTTTTAAAACCGCAACTATTTTCAATACGGTTTTTAACTAATCAGATAAGATAATAATACATTCGTACAATAAAGAATGTTAATTAGTGAGAGAAAAACCTGATGAAACGTTAACAAATAAAAATTATTTTAAGCATTCTTCCACGAGTTCTTGATTTCCGGTATGGCCAAGATGGCGCCGCCGCCGCCGCCGCCGCTGGCTGGGACAAACAAAACCAGTGACGTGACCAAAAACTACTTCGTTCAACCTCTTTGTTGGAACCGGAACTTATGTTTGACAGCTGTGCGATGCGATCCATACAGTTTGTAAGAAAAGAGTTTCATCAATGTCACACGGGTCGATATGGATTTCTAAAATGATGAACGAATCGTTTTGTGGCCGGTAACTATGGAATAGGTACCTAAAACGCGCTGCGTAGTCGCGCAACGGGCATCTAGTAATCGCATAAACTCACTTAGAATCATCCAAATGTTTTCAAGCAAATTCCGATGTGATGGATGGCTGCATTAAGACTTCTTGAAAACAATAAGTAGGTACCTAGAACTGTTCTAAAGCCACTTTTTATTATATAGTGCAGTTCAAGGCACAAATTAGCAGTTTAGCTACTAAGTACGTGTTATACCTACCTATTTAATGTTTATCTGTAGTAAACGGCCAAAGCGAGGTCTACAGCTTACAGAGCCATAAGTTTAATGGCTTATTGTTTCGCTTATTTGTTTGTATGTAATTTTTGTAATACATATTTTAAAGTTGAATTGTTGTTATAACTGTTGAAATTATACGATTTTGATTTTAATAAGCTTTTGTAATTTTAAAGTTAATGCTTCATGCCAGTCAATAATGTTGAAGTAAAATATAAAAATCGAGGTATGTCGTATGGCGGACTAAGGAAATGTCAAGAATAAAATTAAATAAGAGTTACGTCATCGCTTCGCGATGAAGTAACCCTAAAAAATCCTAGCAAAGTAGGTATGTATAGGTTAGCGGGGGTAGCATAAGGCACGCCAGTCACCCCAGCCACGCATTTTGTCACAATTTAATGTCATATCATAATGAATGCGCGCTATTTTATGGAGAAACATGATTGAGACGCGAAAGGAGTTGGCAATTTGGCAAAAGGACTGCCCCAGACATGTACAAAGACTTCTCAACAGCCAATTAATAGCATTTAAATATTCTCTCATAAATTACTGCGTCTTTAGTTAGTTTGTAGAACTTGAAGGAAATGATTAAATAATTAAGAGTTGTCACTTCATACTCTATGATTCCGCCATTGATTAGTGACTTTTGCCATCGTTAAAAATAACATGCAACATAATTGCCAACTAGCAAAACTGTTGAAAACAGGAGGTTTCCAGAGGAGTGGCTAGATGGCGTTATGTTGCATGTTATTGCAAAATGGTGCTTATTTCTAGCGACGGCAAAGGTCACGGAATCATATTGGAATCACGGAGTATTGAGTAACAACTCTTATTTACCTATATTTAAATATTTTTTTTTCTTCAAGTTCTACAAACTAAATACAGACGCAGTAAATTAAATTTATGAATGAATATTTAAATGCTATTGGCTGTTGAGAAGTCTTTGTACATGTCTGGGGCAGTCGACCATATATTGATTTAGCCATCTTCTTTGTCATTTATCTGCGCGACTGAGGTGAGTGGCAAGCCTTATGGTAGCCCCGCAGGTACACATTAACTTGGAATAGTTGAAAATACGTACTCGATCAATTAAATAAAGGGACTGGGCACAGAGACAAGCAAAGCAATGCATACATTTGAGCGAGACGGCTTAAAGACGTGACGTCAGATGGTATATAATCTGAGCGAGATGCAAATAGTAGTGACACTATTGAATGAGTTAAGTATATCACCACGAGCGCGACAAATTGTAGATAAGGAATGGTGGGAAATAAATGACATGACGTATTAAAAGTAAGTACAAGTATAAAATAATTTCAAATAATCGGACGTCTGAAACTTAAAAGTAACTTGAAGCAGAGATTGGATCTCAAAATTGGAAATTTAAATCTCTTTTAGTATAGGTAGGTATAGGTGTATAGTATAGGTACCACTTAATGATCTAGCTACAGAAGTTTTACTTCTAACACGTGTACGGTGCTACACGCGTATTATTTTTTTACTACCTACCAGTACCTACCTTGCCAAGCGATGCAGTCTAAAGAGCCCTGCAGCTCGAAACACGCAGCTTCCGATAATGTACAGACAAATTAATTATCTCATTGGTAGGTACATGGTAAGCACTGGAATTTGAACCTGCATCCCCGGGCTGCGTGAGAAGCAAGGTGAAAGCTACAATGCCTAAGACGTGCCAAAACAAAGGCCCCATACTACTTAGGATGATATCGAAAGATTTGAAACCTATTTACCTACCTATTATTGAGAATTTAATACACTACCTAGCTAGACTAGTTTCAGGTGTTGACTAGGTAGGTACCTACCTCAAAAATAAAATATACAATTAGCTTATTTAAATTTTAATTCCACAGCAGATTCCTACCTTGCCAACATTTTACATGATCCATCCGTCCGTACCTACCTACTTATGATAGTTATGATTCTAGCTAGATAAGTAGGTATGATGATAAACACCTAGATGCACAACCGAGCACTCAAATTTTGACGAACACTCAAATCACAGAAATGTTCATGCTTGTCGGGGGGTAGGTAGGTATGACATCTAAGTTGCACTTCATTTGAGCAGTCTAGAGTTCTAGAGTTCAGTTAGATTACCCATAACGATAGCTAGATTAGATAGGTATCTTCATCAGTTCATCACACCACACGTACGTAACGTACACGTTTGTCAGATATGCTAGAAAGCGATTAAAATTTGGGGATAACTTAGACGAATATTATTTTGAGAAAACGGCCCTATTGAATGCTTGCGAAATCTCGGGCAAACGAGCATTGATTGTATCATACCTACATGGTTTAGATAATCGCACTATACGAGCAGGTGCTTCATTAGCTTGATTTTCCAAGCCTGAGGATTTATTCAAATATTTGAAGGTTTGTAAAGATTGTTAGGAAAAGGAGACGGTATACTACGAGATACAATAGTAGATACACGACAAAATGGGAAAGCTAGTGAACAGATTTAATGAACACGTTGAGAAGAATCAGGCTCGCCAAAAAGAGAGTGATACTGATAGTGACAGCACAGATGATGAACCCAAAAATCATAAATGAATCTTTATAATTTGGATGATAAATGTATCAAAGTGTGTTTTGATGATTTACGAGCATAATTTAAATTGAATGTGTAATTTACATAGAATGCATAAATTACATAGAATGTATAATTTGAATAGAATATTTGGAATGATGGTCAAGGTTATGAGACCCTGACGTTCTAATATCCCAGTTTCATAGTGAGGGGTCTGCTGCAGATACGAACACTGAAGATCTGAAAGTCTGATACGATTCATGAAACTGTGGTCATTGTACTATAGATTCAGGAATGAGGGATCAGGTGCAGATATTAAAACTGAAGATCTGGAAGTCTGATACGATTCATGAATCTGTGGTCATTGTACTATAGATTCAGGAATTCAGTGATTATCTTTCAGGATAAAATGTAGCCTATATTTAAGTCAGGGTATGATCTATATACATTTAAAAATTCATTCAAATCCATCCAGCCTTTTCAGCGTAGAAGACTCACAAACATATAAACACACACACACACAAACTTTCACATATATAATGTTATTGTGATTGAGGATATAGAAAAATAAACTAATCTTACTTAATCGTAATCAAGTAGATAAGTATGAAACATACAATAATATGTAATAGTCAATCAGTCTTATATGAAATAAATCAGTTAAATACACATAATGCTCCTTATTCCTAATTCAGGAGCAGGAGGGAAACAAGGTGAAACAATATAAGTTTTTTGACGTGACAACGTCTTATAAATTGGTTTGCCGGGTGACACTTCAAGAAACTGCGTTACGCTCCGCTCACGTTATGCGCTCACAATGAGAGCGAGTGAGAGGCACGCGTCCCTTCCACTCGGGCATGGTTAGCCCGCCTAAGAGCGAGAGAGACAGACATAAAAAGTGAAAGGCACATTGTTACTATTATTTCATCCTTCTTCCTACTATACCAATGAATATTCACATTAAAATTATTTTACCACTCAAAGTCGTTGTCACGTAAAACTTTCGCCCGTATACCGACTTTACAGGCAACCATTTTTTTTTTATTTATAATGGCAACTAAGGATAGAGTAACTTAACTGTAACTTACCCCTAAAGTGAATCCGAAAATGACAGAAAACGCAGGGAAGCAGGCGCCCTGAACGAATGCAGCAAGAGACCCTGTAGTGATCAGAGGCCACTCGGGACCGTTGAGCTTCAGAAGGTCCCAGCTGCCGACTGGTTTCACGTCCTGTCATAAACATCATTGTGTCGCTCAGAAACGCTTGATATCATCAAGATTTGAAATAAAGACGTTGGATATAAGAATGTAACAGAATCATTAAATAATAAGACATAATTTAGTAATATTATATGAATTTAGACATGTAAGTATGTTGTCAGATGTTGATGATGCTTTTAGAAGAGTGTCCTAAATACAGAAAGAGGTGCCATCTTGGATGCACTTTTAGAACTCTTACTCTGAGTTGCACGGAATGATGTCGCCTTACTGATTTAAGGGCGGTAGGCTTTCATAGGATTTTATTTTAATTTTATTGCCGATGCTGATGCTAAAGATCTTATATTTGTTACGTAAAATGTATGTACTTGTACACGCACACAAAACATTCACACCCTGAGTATTCCATCGTATCGTCTTAAATAATGAGTTGACCTTTGCATGACTAAAGGTGTCTATAGATCTCGGTTTAGAACTATGCGTAGTTAGTTAGTAGCTTTATTTTATTTTGTAATCGGTTTACATTAGGTACACTTTTCTATAGTAAACATGTGTATGACTTGTCGTACGATACTTTAACAGTCGATCGACTTACTTCGTCATCCTTATTGTCTTCTTCGTCGTAGTCGTCCCCATAGTTGTATGAGAAACTCTGTGGTCCAAGAGATATCACCGACGATATTGAACCACGCGGCGTCACCCAATCGTTGGAACCTAGAATGAAAAATTGGAACGTGTTACTAAGAAATTCCACCCTTTAGACCCTTAACAGCAAGCATCCAGTTCTAAGGAACATAGTATATGTGTCGCAATTGGTTGGTTAAATCAGACACTTAACTAACACCCTAGACCTTTAATTAAAAAACGACATTTAACCAAGTCACTAGCATTTTGATTTAAATAAAGCATCGTCGAAAACGTTTAACAATTTGTCTTACCGTAAGCCGGTTGGTTAAATCAAGAGGGCGTCACGACAACAGCTGATTACTTTCAGAATCTATCTTTTTGGCAAACGTTGTGCAACGTTGATTTGTTGTGTTCAGTGGTTTTTGTTTAAAATTTGGTCTTTGGTGCAATGGTAAACATGTTGTCGACTCCCCACCATGATTATTTCATTTGTTATTTCTGTGTGATCGGAGCGGAGCGGAGCGAGGCAACCCCATGTAGTTTCACAAAACCGAATTAGTGGCTTTAGGTTACTTTCTGTGCCAATACATAGATTTAGGTCACAACTTTATGAACCACCCGCAGCCGAGCAAAGCGGAGCGGCGCGAGGCGACCCCATGTAGTTTCACAAAACCGAATTGGTTGTTTATTAACCTACCAAAGTTGAAATGCGTCTTGTTGCCTAGGAACGCGTTTAGTCGTTAATTTCGTTCACTCAATTATCTGACGGAACTTTAGCGACTTGGTTAAATGTTGGTCTCTTTTGTCAAGACGAATCAAATGAGCCCAAACACGATAGGGTTGCGTCGTTTGGTAACAGAGTTCCCATGGCCACCTTCCGGCTCCAGCATCAGATCAGCTCCATGTCATAAAAATATTCTAGGGTCAAAGTACTTGTCAAGACAAATCAAATGTGCCCAAACACGATAGGATTTTAAGGGTCTAGGGTGTTAGTGTCTGATTTAACCAACTAACCGCGACATATGCACTGAACTGGACTTCTAATAATGTGAACTTGTCAAAAAAGAGATGCAGTATGTGCTACAGAAGTTTTCTATTTTTATAATGGAAAATTTCCGTACGCACTTGAGATTGCAGTACTGAGTAGAGAAGTAAGTTTTCTTCACACAAGACGTAAATCGGAAATCTCACCTCTCTTCACCGAATGATGCCTACTCAGCCTCCTAGCAGACCGCCTCACGACTTCATTCCTCGTCGGCACAACCGCCACTACACTCTCTGGCGGGTCGTCTGCTGTAGCGGTCTCAGCATCCCCAGCACCTTCCTCGGTTAACGGCTCGATGGCAGCCGGCAAGTAAGTCTCGTTGCCAGTGGTCACGAGTTTCCAGTAGAAACCTGGGGAATCACAACTTGATGATAATGCTGTAAAGGAAAAAACAAGGTTGTGCATCTTTTCAATACCCATCAACTTTTTTACCCATTTTCATGATAAGGTCACAAAATAAGAGTCCTTGAAGGGCCTATTTTCAATCATATTTTTAAGTTATGATAGTGTATATCGTGCTGTGGACTTAGTTCCCAAATAAACAAGTAAACATTTTCTCCAATAGCTTTTATGTGCTTCTAGGTAAGTGTACTTCTTGTGTGGATGTTGCTTGGAAAAAGTTATGTGTAAATCATAATAGACATGTTCAGAATACCTCCTTTGGCCAGAAGCTCTTCATGAGTACCAGACTCGACAATCATGCCTTGGTCCATACAGACGATGCGGTCAGCGTTGACAATCGTTGACAACCTGTTGAAAGATCGCATCATCAGTTATTAGATTTTCTCAGTTAGTATTCGGGTGCGCAGCTGCTAGTCAGCTGTGTGCGGATGTGCGGCTACTAGTCAGCTGTGTGCGGGTGTGTGGCTGCTAGTCACCTGTGCGAGACGACAGGCGTGGTGAGGCCCTAAGCGGCGCGGTCTAGCGCGCCCTGCACCTGGCGCTCGGAGTGCGACGGCTAGTCACCTGTGCGAGACGAGGAGCGTGGTGCGGCCCTGCGCGGCGTGGTCTAGCACGCCCTGCACCTGGCGCTCGGAGTGCGGCTGGTAGTCAGCTGTGTGCGAGTGTGCGGCTGCTAGTCACCTGTGCGAGACGAGGAGCGTTGTGCGGCCCTGCGCGGTGCGGTCTAGCGCACCCTGCGCCTGGCGCTCGGAGTGTGGCTGCTAGTCAGCTGTGTGCGAGTGTGCGGCTGCTAGTCACCTGTGCGAGACGAGGAGCGTGGTGCGGCCCTGCGCGGCGCGGTCTAGCGCGCCCTGCACCTGGCGCTCGGAGTGCGGCTGCTAGTCACCTGTGTGCGAGTGTGCGGCTGCTAGTCACCTGTGCGAGACGAGGAGCGTGGTGCGGCCCTGCGCGGCGCGGTCTAGCGCGCCCTGCACCTGGCGCTCGGAGTGCGGCTGCTAGTCACCTGTGTGCGAGTGTGCGGCTGCTAGTCACCTGTGCGAGACGAGGAGCGTGGTGCGGCCCTGCGCAGCGCGGTCTAGCGCGCCCTGCACCTGGCGCTCGGAGTGCGGGTCGAGCGCCGACGTCGCCTCGTCCAGCAGCAGCACGGCGGGCTCGCGCAGCAGTGACCGTGCGATGGCGATGCGCTGCTTCTGCCCGCCCGACAGCGACGCGCCGCGCTCGCCGATCACCGTGTCGTAGCCCTGCGAAAAATAATGCCTTGTTCTGCGAATGTCTGTTTGCTTCTTGTTTATTGATTTCCGTGACACATGTCCAAAATTGTCTGAGTCAGGAATCTGAAATGTGCTGAAGGAATTTGAAAATGAATAAATTAAATAGGTAGGCTTTACCTTACTTCAGCAGTCGTCTACATGAAGCATTGTGCCTACTGAAGGATGTCAGAATTAAAGCACCCACCTTTGGTAATTGTGTGATGAAATCATGCGCATACGCGATCTCGGCCACCCTCTGCACCTCTTCGCGTGTTGCCTCCGGTGCGCCCAGGGCGATGTTCTCGTGGATAGTGCCACGAAACAGCACTGGCTCTTGGCCTACCACGCCTGGACACGGTAAAGTTTAGATATTTTCAACGGGTTATGGCTTGCTTCATAATGTCCAGATGTTAAGAAATTGTGTTTTTTTTTTTGCGCAATTGGATGCTCGAAACGGCCAAGTATTGAAAATAGTAAGAAGACTTGGAGGGACTCATAGAATGAGACGTGACGTGACGACAGTAAGTTAGTAATGTACTGTTATGTTTCTCTGTGCAATAAAGAATATGAATATAAGCTATATAAGCTTGCCTTTGTTCTTGCCTTTTCTGTATTGTTTGTGTTTTTTTCTGATATGTGCAATAAATATATACGAAATATACGTAAAAAATATATGTAAATAATTAAAACAAAAAGTAAACTTTAGAAAAAACCGACTTCCACAAACCCTATTTGATTAGATTGAGTTCAATACAAACTGTAACCCCTTATCCCCCCCCCCCCCCTTGGGGAATTAATTTTGTCAAATCCCATATCAGTGCTACCCCACGCTACTAAGGAACCCCTGTACAAAGTTTCATGGCTCTAGGTCCACCGGTTTAGGCTATGCGTTGCCTGCCCGTCAGCCACGCATTGTATTTGTACCTAGTATTGAGCAGATCTGGTGGCCATATTTGGTCTTCATCAGCAGTTCCGCATCACAATATTATGCTTACCATGTGCATTTGCACGAGTTATTATGAAAAACACAAAAATCACTATAGGTCTGCCTATAATATTTGAAGAGTTCCCTCGATTTCTCCAGGATCCCATCATCAGATCCTGACCTGGTGTCAATGGGACCAATGGGAAGGTAAACCCTTTCAAACAAAAAAATAATTTTCCAAATCGGTCTATCCGTTTAGACGCTATCGGGGTGTGGACATAAAAAAAAAACAAACATACGGACGAATTGTAAACCTGCTCCTTTGGGAAGTCGGTTAAAAAAGAAATGAACAGAGAGATTGAGATACAACACACTGACCTAAAGACGACCTCAGCCAGCCAAGGTTGAGATTCTTGACGTTCTTCCCGTCCAGCTTGACGACGCCCGAGGCAGGGTCATAGAGCCGCTGGATCAGCTGCAGGATGGTGGACTTGCCGCAGCCGGACGAGCCAACTAGCGCCACCGTCTCGCCGGCCCGGATGTGGATGGAGAAGCCTTTCAACACCTGGAAAGATGGAGATGGAACTCGAATTTCATCTGACCAATACATACAACAGCAAAAGATTTGGAAAATATTTCTAGGGTTCCGTACCCGAGGGGTGCCAAACGGGACAATATTGCTAAGCTGTCCGTCCGTCCGCCCGTCTGCCTGTCAGCGGGCTCTGTAGCACGGATAATATTATAGTATCTGTGGTAATAGCTAGAAAGATGAATCTTTTCACAGATTGTGTATATCTGTTGCCGCTACAACAAAAAATAATGAAACTACACGAAAAAGTAGGTAAGCGTGTTTAGAATAAAATACTCGTCGTATTTAGTCAATTTTAATACAATTGCTCGCTAGGTTTTGGGCCTGACTGGTGTATGATTAATCAGAAATAGACATCTGCCACAAGATTGGTGGTGGTGGAAAACTGGTTAGTTTTTGGAAAACTGGACTGTTTATGGAAAACTGGACAGTTTACGGGAAGAGGACTCAACCTTGATCAATTACCAAAGAACTCATCATTATGATCGATCGAGGAAAAACTGTTTAATTTAAGTGAATATAGACGAGAATAATCGATCACCTTGACATCAGGCCTAGAAGGATAATTGAAGCAGACGTCTTCCAGAGTGATCTCTCCTTTGACCCGACGAGGGGAGAGGCCCTCTTCGTTCAGACTGTCGATGAGCGGCTCCCTATCTAACAGCTTGAAGATACTGGCGCCGGCCGCTCTCGCACCGGAGAAGGATTCACCGTGCGGCACGCAAAGGGTTATTGACTGAGTAGCCATGTAGATGTTGAATAATATCTGGGGATGAACAAATTGCATTTCATTGAAGGTGATTTTATTTCCATTCATTTGATCGTCATCATCATCATAATCATCATTACACAATTAGTTATTTAATTTTATCTATTGCAAAGAGGCATTAAGGAAAGATGTCATGACATGAGGATTGTCTAATTTCTTATCATGCCAAAACTAAGCGGCCGAAGTTTCGCAGGATACGCAGAAATTACGCGACAGAAATATCAGTTTCCTACGCCGAATGCGTCCGACCTATATAGTACGGTTGTACGCCTAACTCGGTAAATCTGCTAGTAAGTACTTGACATAGCATTGCAAACGTTACCACGCGAAACCTCGGTTGCGTAATTTCCGCATATTTTGCAAACTTACACTGAAGATATCCCCAACCACATAAGCGCGCTCGTCGGTTGGTTTGTCCATGTTCTGTATCACCAGCCGGCTCCCGTAGGCCAGGCCGATGGCGTTCAGGGTGTAGGTGAGAACCCAGTTGAAGCCGGTGCCAAGGCCGGTGTAGAGCCCACGTCGCCGACCGTACAGCTCAGCTGGTTCGAGGAGTCGCCGGTATCTGGGTATGGACATGGCGAGCGATGTAACACCGACTACTAACTACTACTACTTTTCTCTTTATAAATATAATATATTTGATTTGTTTTTTTTTTTTTTTTACCATTCGTTTAACAACTGCTTAATTTGACCGATTGTTCAATACATGCATTGTCAAATTCTATTCGTGGTCATGTTCGACTTTAGTCATGTTCTTTGATTTTTGGCGTACATGCTCATAAGCAGGCGACGCAGACAACGCAGGTAATTTTTGCAAGGTAACAACGCAACATGCGCGTTACCCTGACTTGCCCTGCCGCGCAAAATCTGCGTTGTGGGCCTACATCGTCGCCTGCATCTCATTATACGCCCATACTGTACTGAATATGCTTGCTCTGGCTTGATATTTTTTAAGAAATTTATGATGGGAAACGGAAAAACATTTCATATTTTTATAGTTTCATGGCGCGTCGCCAATTAGACAATCACACTAGATGCGATAAAAAACGCGGCTAACACAAGAAGCACTGGGAATCTGGGTATGCTAGGGCCACTGTGAATCTTCGAAAGGGCCTTCAGTCTGTTCCAGTGTTTGCAGAGATTAATAATCGACCATGCTAGTAATCATCATCATAATTTTATAACTACAAGCGTTGAAGTTTATTGTCGTCTACTATTGCGGGGATAAAGTGATAACTGATTGATAAGGAACGCTAAGCAAAGGTGTTGAGCGTGATTGTGCAAGCATGCGTACTGATTTAGTGACTAGTTTAGTAAGTTATGAAGCAAAATGGATGACTGTGGGTAAGCGTGGGTACTGAGTATAAAGCACCATCTTGATGATGTAAGGAAAACGAAACTAGAGATTTTGAGCAATCCCTTTGACAATGTGATGTCCACCAACAATAAACAGCCTTACCTGTCAATTTCCTTATACTCTCCACCGAAGGCGACGACAGTTCTGACAGACTTGAGCACCTCTTCAGCCTGCTTGCCAGCCTGACTGTACGCTTCCATCTCCCGACTCGAAGACCGAGTCTGGTACTGTAACAGACACGTTTGCATTCATTATCAAAGCAGCCATGGTATTACAGAGCCTTCGTGTTCTAATGACAGACAATCGCCTATCACACTGGAGCTGCTGGGTACAATTTCCAATCCCTTCATTCGCCAACGCCATCTTCAGTACACTCGGACTAAAGATGGCGAATGAAGCTAAACAGCCTTTTATGAATCTCAAATACGCAAAATAGGAGAATTAAAACAGTTGTTTCTAAAAATAAGCTTGTTGATCACGAGTGCAGCTTCCATTCGGTAGGTAACCTTCGTAAAACGTACCTACTGATTTTGATTATTTTTGCTCGATAGAAAAGTCTCCCAAATCATAAGCTAATCCGCAAATTACCAACAGTTTTAAGTTTAGACAAGCATTGAGATTAGGTAAACTATTGGAATGGAATGGAATCATGATGGAACAAGAATGATGGAAAACGATTGATTGGAAAACGTTGAAGTGGTGATGCTGATACTTTGATACTTGTTGATTCGTTAGTATCCCTCATATAGTCTGTGTTTGACAGATTGGGATGTAAAGCTGAATCTCTATAAAGTTTGTGGTGACTCCGCTGATACTTACGTTAGACAGAATTACGGAGGAGCATATGGAGAAGGGAACGACACTGCAGCAGGCCAGCGCCAGCTCCCAACCCTGAGGATACGCCATGCAGAAGCACAGGATGGCCGTGCCGGACAAGTTGCCGACTATTGAGAGCTTCTCACCCATACCATCCTTCAGTTTTAACATATCCCTGTAAAGTAACAATGTGATACAGTCACGCACGACAGTAGACATTTTCTTTCTTTCTTTTACACATACATTGCTTCTGGCCCCACACTAGGATACCCTGTGTCGTGGGAACCAAAACAGTGGCACCACAAACATGTAAAAATCCAAGACCTGGTTTTTTTCTTTCTTGCTTTCTATATCCCTAGCGGAGAATCAATCTTGCATGGTAGGCTGAGCCACCACCGCTATGCCACAGAGGTACCACACACAATAAATATACTTAATAATAATAATAATAATAATGCCGTTTATTCATGTTTCACATTAAGCAACTATGTCCTAATTACGTACATTCCAAATTAACTAAATATATTATACAATTGAATTACACTGAATATAAGAGATTGTTTGAATTGAGATTGATTATTGTCATGCAGAATAAAAATTAAATTAAAAAACATTCGAATAAAATTAAGAAATACAAAATCACAAACACACAGAAAATTATATCATTCATTTCCCATTCCTTCAATGCCTTTTTCCAAAATTCGGTGAGTACAGTACATAGTCGAATAAATATACTTTTCACTTCTCATGCTCGTAAAGTTCGTCTTTATGTCGGGTATAGCCAGCATAAAATCAAATTTTATGTTCTAGAGCATAAAGTAAAATCTTCGTCTAAATCTCAGACTCTGACAAAGGTCGTCAGGTAAACAGCCACATACACCTATGCTAAGTGCCACTGCGCCGGCGGCCAGAGCCGGCTGCGGAGGCACATCCAAAAAAAAGTTTAATGGCGGGAAGTCCTTATTTTTTCTCGGTAATTTCAATTTGCAATTATTTCATAATATTTACTTTTTTTGCAATATTTCTGTTTAATTTCCTCACAATCGAAGTGAAAAGCAGAGTGTATAACTCGTACATAAAACCTATTTTACCCTCGACTACGTCTCGGGTAAAATGGTGCGTTTTATGCCCTTGTTGTACAATCTACTACTAGTGGCTCTGTGAGCTGTAGACCTCGCGAGTATGTCGGTGGGAAAGCTGAACTGCTAACACACATAAAAAAAATAACCCAAATAATTTTCTTTCGATAACACATACAAACTTATGAATGTACCTGGTTACGTACATACAGTATGAAAGTAGCCGCACCAATAACTTTGTAAACTACATTTCGCGATCTTTAATACAACCTATTGACTTTTTACTAAAATTATATAGTCTGTTTCACTCTCATGGTCTTTACGAATCCAACGACACCTCATTTGTTAATATCCATCGAGCCGTTTGGGTTGTAGCGATTTTTTTACATTTTAAAACCCCATATCTCCGCCATTTTGAAAAAAAATCAAAAAACTGGCTCGAGTAAAAAATTCTATTTATTTTTCCAACCTGCTCACAAAATTTCACGAGAATCGGTTCATAAATGCGACCTGTAGAGGAGAACAACCGGACATACGAAAGCATTTTTGCCCAAACCTGAAACAGAGACGCTTCGCTCGCTTCGCTCGCTCGGTCAATAAACGTATAATATTATAGTACCTGTGCTTAAACTTACTCAGACATTCTGGATGCTAAGTTGAATGTCTTGTCTGTATCAAACCACGTCATGTCTTGCCTCAGTACTGATCTCAGGAACATCATTCTAATTCTCTTGATCTGCAAAAACAATCGTAAAACATCTTCAGTAAATCGTAAATAAATAAAAGTAATAAAGTTGTGTCACATTATATCTTCCTACGAGAATTTAGTATATAATACACATATTACAGCCTGGTCAAATTAACGAATTCAGACTAAATAATTCGTGTAGGAGTTATTCTTTGTTATAATTTCGTTATTTCTTACTTTTGATTTCACTTGAAGTCGACTTATTTTTTTTCTTCGGAAAATTGGGTGTAGCTCGACTTACTGGATGAACCCTAACAATATCCTAAAGTTCGGAAGATTCTCGAGGTAGAAAGTACTTGACAGGTAATGTAAGTAGAGATTTAATAGAGTACTTATTAATATCACATCATAAATCTAACAAGACAGATAGCATTGCCAGCAATAATGCATCAAGGTTACCAATCAAGACAAGTGGCCAGTATTGTTTCGTTTCAATATACAGTCCATGAAATCAATCAAGAGAATTACTATTTTACATTGACAGCGCTGTCTACGGTCCATAATAAACCCACTACCACAGAACAACCATTCTATTCGGAGAGATAAGAACTCGTCGAATAGCGTCACACCTTTTCCTGTATGGGTTGGCTTGCCACAACTTAAGTCTAAATAAATAAATATCACTCTTCCGGAAACCGGGCCAGTCTCTTCCTTCCTTCCTTTCGAATCTAGATTTTCCCGAATATTACTAATTTCGACGACCCCACTGACTCATGCGCCATTTTCCATCTTGTTTTATTGCCACTTTCCCATTATCATCTGTCTAATGATCATCATTAGCCTGAACAATAATAACGGAATGGATCAGTATTTTCACTCTCACTACATACTTAAGTAATATGTAAGTAGAGATTTTATAATTTTGTGAACATGACAGTAAGGCTGCCCGCCCACGTCCAATAATCGGTGACCGACTTTTTGTAGGAGGAAAATAGAACGTACTGATTGCAATAGTATAACGCACACGTCCTACAAAAAGTCGGTCCAAAATAACACCGAAAAAATATTTGCCCGATTATCGGTCCTACAAAAAGTATGACGTGGGCGGGCTGCCTAATTCATCCCATAGCGGTAAATACTATTATTTTGGTGCTGTATACTTCGCTCTAGCATCCGCACCCGGATCTCTTATTATAAAAACTGGAAAAAGTCCGAAAAAAAATATCGGTTCTTCACCCCCCCCCCCCCATCCTCAAGTTTGCACAAGTTTTATTTGTTCGGAATATTGGGTGCAGCACTACTGAATGAACACAAACAACATCCTAACATTTTTTTGTCAAATTCGGAATTTTCTCGAGGTAGAAAACTTGACGACTGGAGTACCTTTACAAAGGAGACGATGAAAATAAAAATTGTGATTATCGTGGCATTGTAAGACAGATCAAGACTCATGGCCGTACCTGTCTTAGAGCGCTCCAGTTGACAAGCGCCACAGACGTGGAGCTTAATGCAATAGATACGGAGATGGAGATTGCCATACCAATGCCCATGGCTGCTCCATCCTCCATCAGGGCCTCCATATTCTCCACATGGGACGCGTTTGTCCTGGAAAAGGTTGCTTTTCTTACTACTTATCTTATCCTTTCGAGTAAGTGCTAACAAAAATACAACACAACAAGTACTTTTTTCTCTGATCATTTTTTAATTGTTTTTTCTGAAATTTCTACCCTGTTCTAGGGATCCCTTGATCCTAAACCCATGTTACATTTTCGAGATATTCCTGAGGTAACAGACGAGGTTACGTCATCATGTACTAATGTCCCACCGCATTCTCATTCTTTTGTCGCAACAAGAAATGGTGCAGCCAGTTGTTCAGGCGTGTGTAACATGTGAACATAATTATGTCTATTATAATATAATAGACAGTCAGAATGTATTACTGTCATAACCAGGCAGGTCTCAGATCATCCAAATTGCAGTTAAAATGTTGAGTCTTATCCTATCGAATGAATAAGTAATGCTAAAAAGGAGAATTATAAGAAAAGTAAACCGTACAGACGTCGTCCACCGCCGAACAAAGAGAGCAGCGGCATGTGACTGGACGTGCCTTCTCTGAACGCGGTCCTCTGGACGAAGGCTGTGCTGAGCTCGCCGAACTGAACCAGGTTGTATGTGACTCCGATGCCGCTCAGCATGGCCAGGATCACGCCGAGGAAGGTCCCGCATAACTCATACCAAAGTCCGTAGCGGAACTGTGGACATATCATCATCTAAGTGCCTCTTTTGACATTCCCTAAATGGAGTTTAATCGCCGTGTACAAGAGGCCACCCTGTTTGCTGCCAGCCAGGTACACACTTAACATCTGCGTTGTATTTATATATCGCATTAAACTCCATTTAGCGGCTGTCAAAAGTCTGGTGCAAGTCCCACTAAATCTATATGTAGGAGTTTCTAAGCGCTTCTTCTCCCACAGTGGAGAAGGGATGTCGTAAACCATATATATTTTCTGACTGGCTGAAAATGAGCAAATTGAGCCTCACCTCGTTTTGGAAAAGGCGTGACGCTATGTTATGTTCGGTTATTTTTTCTGCATATAAAAAGTAACTCCTTTAGCTGGAATAAGCTGGGCATTTGTAGAGTTAGACCCCCCTATCATCATCGATGTTGACATCTTTTGACACGACTTGCTGTGTAGATGTTTCTGATTGTGTAGGATGATTCATTAGTTGGTATATTATATTATCTTTGGGATGATTATTGAGTACCTTGCGAGTTTATATACAGTAAGTATAAACGGTTATTTTAATATCAACCAGGATATTTGGGGATTGATTGTACCCATCATTATGAACCACTTTCCCAAAAAAACATATTGCCGCAAATGAAAAAAAAAATGATAAACTCTCATTGTAACTTGAAAACAGCTGATGGGGTCAATGTACTGAGGGGCGAATTTTTTTTTTTCAATTGCGACCATACTTGGGGAAAGTTGTTCATAGTGATGGGTATCCGATCCCGATCCCCAAAATATCCTGGGTGATATAAAAATAATAACCGTCTGACGGTACTAAGGCATACTTACAATTTTGAAGTAAGATATTCGGTCTGGTTCTTCGTGTTTTGGGCTGAAATAACAAAATTAAAATTGTAAGTATTTTTGATAAAATAGACAAAAAAAAATCTTCTTTAGTTCCGCTGCTAGGAAGTAACTCTATTTGCGGCTAAACACAGCTAAACAGCTTTACGCCGGAAAATTACAATCGTTTGAGCTAAAATCATAAAATGTCGAACAGCATTTTTTTTTTTAAGTAAAAATTATTTATTTCACAAATGGTTTTAACACAATACAAATTGGTTCCCTGTCTCCCTAACTAGTGAAATACTGTATCTAGAGAGACAGTTCTTCCCTATTAATGTTCGGTATAACATTTATGATAAGTTGCTTAAAGTTTTATTCAGTTGGTTGATAGAATTAACATGTTTGATGATTAAAAATACAGCTGAAACAGATAACGATCATATTGTACTGGAATCCTGAAAATAATTACATTCGGCTTCATCCGGTTTTTGAAAGAAAAACTGTCTGTGCTGCGAGAACTTGTTAAACATAATTTTAACCGACTTTTTTAGCATGTTTTCTTTTATGTTTGTTACATAAAAATTGGCACTATTTATGAAACGATTTCCAAAATTATTTCTTCGTTCGAAAGGGTGACCCAATAGATTGGTCACAAAATGAAAATCAGGAATCGGTCCAGTGGTTAGGTTAGGTTAGACATGGCAAAAATTGTGAAGCTCATTTTGTTTTTACCTGGATGACATTATACATGACTTTCCGTGACTTTTCGGTGTTTATGATCATTGTCACGAGATAAATTCTGGCTGGGAGGATCATAATATGTTCGTAATACATATGGATCCGTGTCAGGAGACAGATTTCGTGGGCTTTTTTCGGTATAGACTTGGTATAGACGACATTGGTTTGTGTACCGGGCGGGATTTTGTTTCTAACAGGTCATGAACTCTGTTTTTAGGGTTCCGTACTCAAAGGGTGCCAAACGGGACCCTATTAATAAGCTCTCCGTCTGTCTGTCTGTCAGTCTGTCCGTCTGTTACCATGCTGTATCTCATGAACCGTGATAGCTAGACAGATGAAATTTTTACAGATGATGTATATCTGTTGCCACTATAACAACAAATACTAAAAAAACAGACTCTAATAAAATATTAAAGGGGGCTCCCATATAACGGACATGATTTTTTTGCCGTTTTTAAAGATAATGGTCACCAGGCTGTATCTCATGAACCGTGATACCCAGGCAGTTAAAATTTTCACAGATGATGTATTTCTGTTTCTGCATAAAACAAATACTAAAAAACAGATCAAAATAAATATTAAATTCACAAATTGCAGTGTTGCCACTTCTGAACTAAAAGGGGGCTCCCATAGAACAGACATGTTTTTTTTTCCATTTTATACATATATGTATAATGGTACGGAACCCTTCGTGCACGAGTCCGATTCGCACTTGGCCGGTTTTTTTAAGTTCTAACTTGGTGAATTATAGACACTCACATTCGGCTATTTCAAATTAATCGCCTGTATTATTTGGCGAATGTTTCAGGAACAGAGGGGCAAGGCGTTAAAATATTTAAAAAAAAAACTAAAAAATTTAATTAAAACCCGTATTATCTTCAAAACTCTGTTTAATCGCAGTTATCAGGTGTATAAGAGTAAACAACTCTCAAGTGTTTAATGAGTTAGACTAGATGCGGATTACGTGTTTGTCCTAATCTTTTTCATGGCAACTGTCATAAATACTTATTACCTCATTAAATCCACGGCAACAGCACGCAAACCTAGCGTATACCTAATGCTCGATTACACCAACAGTTAGGGGACACTTAGCTCTTTTTTGTAGCTGTCTAGCGTTTGTTCTGGAGGTCGGACACTTAAATTTAGGGGTCCCCTAGTAGCCTAGATGACTCTTAAACTTAGGTCATAGCAAATCAACCACTAGGTGGCCCCTGAAAAAAATAAAGTGTCCCCTAATACTAACTGGCCCAAGTAGATGTATTCGTCGTTCGTCGACATACTGTATTTCCTGCCCATCAACCCCGGCCCTACGTTTCGTGCTATTGGTCATGAGCTGCGTTTTTGTCCGATTCATCATTAGTCCGACCTCAAGGCTTGCGGTGCTAAGGTATTGTAGCATTAATTGTAGTTCAGCTGCCGTTGACACGAACAGGACAATGACATCGGCGAAGCGAAGGTTTGTGAGCCTTCTGCCACCAACAACAATGCTCTTGTCCTGATATTGGACCGCTAGCTGTCTAAAAACCTCCTCGAGGGTGCTGGTAAACAACTTCGGCGATAGAGGGTCGCCCTGCTTCACACCTCCATCTATAGTGACTGCAACTTTATACAGGGTGTAACAGAAAGGTGTAGTCATATTTTAGGGGGTTGTTAGGGACATCATTCTGAGCAACTTTTACTGAAACCGATTTAATCAGAGCAACTTTAATTTTCACTTCTCTATACAAATCAGCTGACCGCCCCCGGACCTAAAAGTATGGAGCAATGAAAAATAAAGTTGCTCTGATCAAATCGGTTTCATAGTAAAATGTGCTCAGAATGGTCTTCCTATCAACCCCTTAAAATATGACTACACCCTTCTGTTACACCGTGTATTGGCAGAGCTATTGTTATATATCCTTTGATAATGTTATATATCTTTTGATAAAAAATATGTTCAAAGGCGAGCTTATCTCTAATAAGAGATTTCTTCCAGCAAACCATGTTGGGTGGGAGACGGAGATGATAGGTATATAAGGGGAAGAATTGCGCGTACAATAAAAATATTCTAGTATAAAATAAGTTATGTTCACCACTTGAAATAGGTAAGTATTATAGGATAAATATTATTTTCTTGCATAACTTAAGTTACCTTATTCGATGAATTAATAGAAAACTGAACTTACCCAGAAAACACAATATATGAGTCCTATTCACTACTTTACAACAACGTTATCAGTTTAACAACCTGTCTAAACCTCATAAGAGTTATCTATTGTTTGGATTACAAACACTTGAATTAAATCATTGTAGTACGTATCTTTCACTCTTCCGCGTTGCTGATTCTATTATAAATTTATAAGTAAGTAGGTACCTACTTTGATTTAACATAATTAAAACAAAAAGTAAAACTTTAAAAAGCCGACTTCCACAGATGGCTATTTAGAAACTAATGTCAAGTGCTTTTTGAGTTTAATACAAACTATTCCCTCCCCCCCCCATGGGGAATTAATTTCGTCAAATCCCATCTCAGTGCTACCCTACGCTACTAAGGAACCTCTGTACAAAGTTTCATGACTCTAGGTCCACCGGTTTAGGCTATGCGTTGCCCGTCAGCCACGCATTGTATTTGTACCTGGTAAATTCAGGCAGTTCTGGTGGCCATGTGTGGTCTTCATCATCAGTTCCGCATCACAACTCACGCACTACGCATAGCAATTCTTTTGGTCCAGCAGCCGGTGTTGCTCTCTAGGTCCCAAACTATCCCTTTGCATAGCAACAGCTTTCAATAACTCAATGCTATATTTTCGTTCAGCCCTCGGTAAAAAAATATTTATGAATAATTTCTAAGGCATAAAAAGTTTTGGTTCACATGCCTTAGAAATGATTCCCAACGCACAGATAATCCAGTCCACAACTAATTATGTACACAGTGGACTCAAAAAAATTCGCGCCACATAATGTTAAATTAATCGCAAGCTTTGCAATCGCTGCTCCACGTCCTGATATAAATTAAAATAAACTTACCGCTCGTTTTCTTTTCGCGCCATATTTGAGAGAACTGTCACGCGCTGACTTTACAGTATGCTGAACGTGAATGTGACGCACTTCTGTTCAGACAGGACACCGCACGACGACTGCAGTCTGGTTTAAAATAGATACTCTACTCGACATACTTATAGGTAGGTAATTAGAAAATACATATTTATACCTGATTCAGTAAAATTGCGATGATGCACATCGCAACCGCGACCTTAATACTGAACGTCGTAAAACCTATCTACTATTGATATTTAGAAGGTCCAATTCTACAGTCGTCAAACATTATTTATGTTGACGACCTAAAGATACCTACCGATAGATTAGGATCTGATGTTGTTTACACATAGATTTTTAAAACTTTTTGATAAGGTTTTCGGCTTTATGATGGGAAAAAGGTAAAAATCTGAAAACGGCAAATGGCATTGGGTAATGTTGGCGTCGCTTTGACGTTTCCATAGAGTTTGGTCGATTTTGAGTACCTACTGGCGGCCACTCATGAAAGTTATAAGTTTTGAAAGAGCAATTAAAAATAAGCTAATCTTACAAGCTGGATTTTACCAACAAAAAGTTATACGGAGAATCCCGGACTATCCCGGGGATAACTTGTATGACAAATGACATTTCAAAACGAGGTGATCTGATCTAGGTGTCACTGGTGTCTATGAAAAAGTTATCCCCGGGATAGTTATAAATTCTCCTTATAACTTATTGTTGGTAAAATCCAGCCTGAGGCTGGATTTTACCAACGAAAGAGTAACTTTTACTCGAGAGTATCTTCTTCTTTTTCATAGTGACACCCAGATCAGATCACCCCATTTTGAACTGTCATTGTCATACAAGTTATCCCCGGGATAATTATATTCTCGTATAACTTTTTTTGGTGAAATCCACTCTAGAGTATATGCTAAATAATTTCGGGGCTGAGATATCTCACCTTAACCCTATCGCTCACAGAAGCACTGTAAAGTGCTTGACTTTGATAGTGACTACCAAGACGTCAATTAATGTCTATTGCAAGGGGACGAGAACTTAATTTCCCCCAATTTTAATAAGTTTTTTCAGTACAATAAGTGTTACTTGAAGCTCTATTATCTCAGCTTCGAAATAGTTTACAGGAATGCTTCCTCGTTAAATTAACTAGCAATGTTACCCACACTACCCTGTTGAGAATGTTTTAATTAGTGTTGATGATGATGATGATTGATGATAACTTTTCAAATAAATAATTCACAAAGTTAAAAACTTTAAAATAACCGATATTGAGACCTATTACTACTCATCTAAAAAATATAAATCAGTAGTTTATGGGGGGTGATGTATATGTCACTCATCATCAGTCAAAGTATCGTTGTACGGCCGGTCTGTTGAGGTGTGAAGATTGTAAATAAATCACAAGGATATTTTTCACTTGACTTTATTTCAATTTAAAATACAGCAGGATATTTGAAATGTTTAGTAAATACATACGCGAAAACTTAGATCGACAGATAAAATGCAGTTAACTTAAAATAAAAGTGCGAATATAAATTAAATAGAGATGTGTTTGTACATAATTTGATGAACTTATCATAAGCAGATTTTCATGTAAATTTCAGATTTCAGCCTAAAACGCAACAGAACAAAATAAATTTATATTTTTGGGCTGCCTCCGGTTACGTTTTTATTTATTTTTCTCCGTAAGAACCTTGCTAACGAATCCAACGAATAGTTTAAAAAAAGTTCATCCAAATCGGCCCAGCCGTTTGAGATTCGCGCTTACCACAATTAGTGATTAATTTTTATGTAATATCTGATTATAACGGTATGTAATATAATAAGTAGTTTTTACTGTAATAGTGTAAAAAATTGCTCTCAATTTATTTTAGAAATTCATCGAAATTAATTCCCTTTTCGTTCGACAGACAAATGTTTACAAAGACAAATCACAACTCATAATTTCAGTTCATATCTCAAGAATTTTCGGCATTGCATACCTCGATAGACTTTTAAGACAAATTCACTATTATAAAATCTAAAAACATGCGACAAACATCTTAGGCTAGCGAGTGTTTCTCTATTATAAAATCTAAAAACATGCGACTAACATCTTAGGCTAGCGAGTGTTTCTCTATTATAAAATCTAAAAATATGCGACTAACATCTTAGGCTAGCGAGTGTTTCTCTATTATAAAATCTAAAAACATGCGACAAACATCTTAGGCAAGCGAGTGTTTCTCTATTATAAAATCTAAAAACATGCGACTAACATCTTAGGCTAGCGAGTGTTTCTCTATTATAAAATCTAAAAACATGCGACAAACATCTTAGGCAAGCGAGTGTTTCTCTATTATAAAATCTAAAAACATGTGACAAACATCTTAGGCAAGCGAGTGTTTCACTATTCACAATATAATGACAAAAAACAACAATTCATACAAAAACACATTCACCGTACAAAAACGTAACAACAAGACACTTCGTAACATCATAGATTTTGTAATTTTCGTGAAAAATTCTAGATTCAGATGTATGAGATGAAGTAAGAAGTGGCATTCAGTAGGTGATTCCACCGTCACTTGGTACTCCAACATGATTCAAAGTGCCAAACAAATGCTAAGTGAGAGTGATAGCGATGGGAGATGCGAGTTGTTGTTCTAGTTTTACAGAATCGACGTACAGTAACGGTGAACATGTCCGAGGGTAAGTGACATCTCGGAGCTCGGAGCGTCGTCGCCGCCGCAGCAATTTCGGAGTATTTGGAGCGGCGGTCCGACGCTCCGAGACGTCACTTACTCATGTCTGAACATCTTTGACGCTCCGAGCTCCGAGTCGTCACTTACACATGTCCGAACATCTCTGACGCTCCTAGCTCCGAGACGTCACTTACTCATGAATCCGAGACGTCACTTACTCATGTCCGAACATCTCCGACGCCCTGAGCTCCGAGACGTCACTTATTCATGTCCGAACATCTCCGACGCTCCGAGACGTCACTTACACATGTCCGAACATCTCCGACGCTGATACGGAACGGATAAAAGAACATAATTATTTGGACGCAGCTCTAGAATACGGGTGTGTGCGGTTATTTGTGTTCCGTGGGTGTGGCTATGGAATCAGCGGTTTTCATACAGGGTGCGGTCTGATCAGCTCTGTTTAGTTCTGTTGCCGTACAGGGTGGCGTCGGAGGTCGGCGAGCTCTTGCAGTCTCCTTTCGGCGCCCCTTCGAGGGCTTGGCGGTCCTGCCGACGGATATCTCCTCCTGAAATAATAATAATTTCGTCGTTTAAAGTCCAGTTTCACCCCTCCACCCTTAGCCGTTCACACTTTTGTTGCCCCCTTTCCGTCATTTTTCGTCGGCTGAATGGGGGGCCCAATTAGTGGACGGCGAGTCACCACCTGCCTATTTTTGATCATTATTGAGACTTGATTCAGGCAGTTGTCCGTAGTCTCAGAAATATCCTGGAATTACCTACCACTGAAAACGCAAACCCATAGCCCATTCCTTAGTTTCCCCTTAGTTTTTGCAGTAGACCTGGGATGTTCTTTGAGTGCACTTTTGATGTGGGTGTATTTGGGGACAGGCCCAACGTGTGCGCCACATTTCATATTTGTGTCTAATAAATTGTCTGAAAGGGGCCTCTACGTCCCTACGCAAGCCTACAACAAGGACCGGGACAGCAATGTCCCGTGAATTCTTAAATCAGATACAAAATAATAATAATAATTTATTTATTCATAAAATCTTACAGCACAAAAGTGTATCACAAGAACTTATATTTATACAGAGAGGCTACATTATTTTCATACAGCAGACCAACAACCAAGCTAAGCATTAAAATGCTTGTGTTATGATCACTGGTTGCTCACATTAACACCGTTAGAGTCTAAACTTTAGATCTTAGAAACAAGTGTTGTTACAGTATGAGAGCATAATATGTAATGTGTCCCTGGGTCGATGAAAATGCGTGTGAGTTGGGAGAAATGGGAGAAAGATGTGTTAGGGTTCCGATCCTTAAAAGGAAAACAATAATTGAAACAAAAAGTAGAACTTAAAAAAAACGACTTCCACAAACCTAATTTGATAAGAAACCAATGTCCCGCTATCCCCCCCCACCCCCCTTGGGGAATTATTTTCGTCAAATCCCATCTCAGTGCTACCCTATGCTACATAAGGAACCCCTGTACAAAGTTTCATGACTCTAGGTCCACCGGTTTAGGCTAAGCGTTGCCCGTCAGCCACGCATAGTAGATTGTATTTGTACCTAGTGTTGAGCAGTTCTGGTGGCCATGTGTGGTCTTCATCAGCAGTTCCGCATCACAATATTATGCTTACCGTGAGGAAATGCACGAGTTATTTCGAAAAACACAAAAATCACTATGGGTCTGCCAATAATATTTGAAGAAGATTTCCCCAGGATCCCATCATCAGATCCTGACCTGGTGTCTATGGTACCAATGGGAAAGTAAACCCTCTCAAATAAATAAATAAATAATACCGAATCCGTTTATCCGCCTAGGCGCAATCGGGGCACATACATAAAAATATCTGTTTATTTGTTTGTTTATTTGGGAACTGAGCCCACAGCACAATATAAAAAATGTACAGCAAAATGAATAACTTATACCTAGGCCAATTAGGGGCTCTTATTACTAACATTACATTTTAACATTTTTCAAATACCGTTCATACATTTTAATAAAAGTTTTAAGAGATATTATCTAGAAGTTAAGAGGGAGGGGGAGGTGTGAAGTGTGTGTGAGGGTGTGTGTGCGTGAGCATGTGTGGATGTGTGTGTCCCGACGAATTGTAAGCCTCCTTTTGTGAAGTCGGTTAAAAAAGTGCGGGTGGTATTCGCACTCGAAGGGTTCCGTACCTCCGTACAACAAAACCTAAGCACTGAAAGCAACAAATCACAGACGGACGGACAGCGGAGGCTTAGTAGGGCAGCTTGATAACTTCTGACAGACGAATTGACCACTAGCCCGACACCCCTCCACCAACCCGCACTGAGCCAGCGTGCTGGAGTATGGCTCAATCTTACTCGTGTCCGGGTAAAGGCCTGTGCCCCTCGGTGGGTACATTTATTAGTCTTACCTGTGCACCCTCGATGCCGCGCGGTGGCTCCCTCTGGTGGCTGGTGCCGGGCGTCGCCGCCGCTAGTTGCCGCGCGTGCGCCGGGCTGCAACCAACAATTTAGTCAGTCGAAGTCATTTTTTTTTATTGACCATATAATCATACAGATTGCTTAGTCAATATAATATTAATATTTTTGTATACTACCGCCCCGTTCGGAAGTTGTGGGCTTAGGGATGGAGCAAAGAAAGGCAAGAAACTCCCCCGTACCTCTTTTAAAATATGTGAGGGCCCTACAAATACAATTTTATGTATTTCTACTTAAGTCTAAGGAAATAGTGTTGTCATACGATATTTGTGCAGGGGCCCGTTGCTGCTCTGAGAAACGCACTTATATTGGTTCGCTATCGCATCTAAAACACCCAAAATGGCACATTTGGTATGCTCCTGATTGCAAGCAGCAAGATTGCAAGCAAAGCGTATACGATTTGCTTGCAATCTATTTACGATCTATTTGCGATTCTTTAGGAGCATACCAAATGACGCCATTTTGGGTGTTTTAGATGCGATAGCGATCCAATATAAGTGCGTTTCTCAGAGCAGCAACGGGCCCCAGTTTGTGTGAAACAAATTATGATTTTATCAAATATTGAGAGGCATAAGCGGGCCTCTCACACGCTCGCCGTCTAGGGTCCACCGCCCGACGGCACTAAATTCCGGTTTTGGCTTCTCGACGACGACGGCGCCGAGACGGCTACAAACAAACCTGTATTTTGCGCCCTCGGTATAGCTATGCGATTCGCGTACAGAAACCGGCCCCAGGGTATGTGTAGACTACAGGCGGCAGTTCGGTGGGGGGTTTACAGGAAAACAACCGTTAGAAGCAAGTGAGTTACGTATGCGACCGTTTTCAAAATATTTTGAATATTGTATAGTGTACGGAATTGAAGCCTCTTCACCCCTATATTTAACTCCTAGTAATTTTAAGTTAATGTTAAATGTTAGTACATACATTCAAGTTACCGTCGCCTGTGTAAAGTTGGTCAGCAATTTGCTATGTGACAAGTGGCAGGCGCTTATGTATGCTCTTTCTCAATAGATATAATTGAAACAAAAAGTAAACCTTAGAAAAAACCGACTTCCACAAACCCTATTTGATTAGATTGAGTTTAATACAAACTGTAACCCCTTATCCCCCCACCCTTGGGGAATTAATTTTGTCAAATCCCATCTCAGTGCTACCCCACGCTACTAAGGAACCTCTGTACAAAGTTTCATGGCTCTAGGTCCACCGGTTTAGGCTATGCGTTGCCTGCCCGTCAGCCACGCATTGTATTTGTACCTAGTATTGAGCAGATCTGGTGGCCATATGTGGTCTTCATCAGCAGTTCCGCATCACAATATTATGCTTACCATGTGCATTTGCACGAGTTATTATGAAAAACACAAAAATCACTATAGGTCTGCCTATAATATTTGAAGAGTTCCCTCAATTTCTCCAGGATCCCATCATCAGATCCTGACCTGGTGTCAATGGGACCACCCTTGAGGTATTACCTATACGCCGAAAAAAGATTTGTTCAAATCGGTTCATAATTGGCGGAGTTATCGCGTAACAAACATAGAAAGAAAAAAAAAAAAAAAACATACGGGTCGAATTGAGAACCTCCTCCTTTTTTGAAGTCGGTTGAAAATATAATACGTGTGCAAAGTGAGTGTTTCCTTTCTTCTACCGAAATCTCCAAAAATAAATTGGCTAAATTCACAACATACAGGTTATGCGTTGGTGCGATACGCCGGAAGACTGGCGGGCCAAGCCAGCAGGGCTGGCCGTGTGAGTTACAATAGTGTGTGTGTGTAGCACACAGACGCACCTCGTATTTAATAAAGAAATCTTAATTATTTCAGTTGTGGGTGAAAATAGGTAAGCCTAAATTATTTTCATTATACAAGGTGAAAAATTAATTAACGCAAAATGAGAAACTACTTTGTTTGGGACATCATTCTGAGCAACTTTCATTATGAAACCGATTTTATCAGAGCAATACGCTAGTGGCCTCCATTGGGAACATTAGTTAATGCCATACTTTAATATCTGATTAAAACCAAGAAAGTATTATGTCAACAAAAGTACACTATTTATATTGTGTATTTTGCGTTTTCAAAAACCAATTCAAATTCACTTCGGAAACGGTGAATTCTGTAATGGCGTCTTGAGTGACGTTACGGAGTTGCAAATAATCATTGTTGTGATCTCGACATCACAGCCGTGATGATACGACTAGAAAAGCATTAGATAAAATCTTATCGCGTTTGGATTCTTTGGAAGAAAATAGCAGTTCATCAAGGCCAAATCGTGAGGCTTGGCGGGAGTTATGCAGAGGCAGGGCATCGGAGCTTCTCAAGCGCAACCAGGCTAAGCAAGATGCTTATGCAAATCAGCAGCGACAGGCACCCCGTGTTTTCAAAATTGATGACCTTGTGTTTGTGATTAAATATTCACAGTCAACAGGGAAGCTTGATTCCGGGATGAGAGGACCATACAAGGTGGTGAAGGTCCTCCCGAGTGGACGATATGAACTGAAACTGTTGGCTGGTTGATGTGTGATGTTGTCATGTTAGTCAGGTGAAGAAAATTGCTCATAATGTTTTGCTCTAAATTAGCGTGCACAGTGCCCACCGTGCGGCACGTATGTGTGCGTGAGCGCGCCGATTCATGTGTGAGTAGCGCGCAAAAACCTAAACACGACGCCGGCGCCATCAACTATTCCCCCTTAACATACTTCTAGGTGGCGCTAATCTTAGAATAAATACTATATATCGTAGCGCCATCTCGTGGTATTTGCAATTTTTTGATGGTGCTGCGCCAAGCGATAATGGCCTCGAACTAAAGAAGCTTCCGTAGCATCTCAGTTTACGCCGGTGTCATATTTTGTTCTAGATGGTCTGTCTGTATTAGTATAATATTATATATATATTAGTATATATATTTCCCCCCGCGCTTCACAATCACAATGGTGAGAGCCAGTATCTCACCTGCAGTTGGGTGTCGGCGGCTGGCGGTGCCTCGGCCGTGCGAAGCGCAGGTTCAGTTCCCGCGCCGGGTCCACAGAGCTGCTTGTCGCTCGCGTTAGCACGACGGCGACGTAATGCTACAGACAGAGAGCACGCGTTACTAAATACTCGGCATTGCTTTATTACCAGTAGTGATCGCATTACCATTATTAATGTAGAAGTAACTAAAGAGATATCTCTAATAGTTTTCGAGATACAAGCAAAATAAAACTTCCCCCTTCTCCCCCTTCTCCCCCGCCACCGGCTCACCCCTCCTCACCCTCGGGGACTTTTAGTATGTTCATCTGGACACCTCAAAGAATAATTCTGCCAATTTTTAAAACTACACGAATTATTTGGTCTGAATTCCTTAATTTTCCTATGCTATTATTACTTACCAACACAGTTTTCTTTAGTGGCATGACTTTGTTTTGGTGTCTCTTGCTCTTCTGATTCACTGTCACAATTCCAAAAAGCATACGCGTAGCTAAATACGTTTTTGTTTATTTCTGGAATATTTGTAAGTTACATATTTAACTAAATCTATAAAGACATGTGTTTTTAAAAAGTTTGAAGTACAAAGATTGTTATACCTTTGACTGGCGTTTCAGGCTTATTTGCTTTATTACTTTTCTTTTCCTCAACAACTTTTGTAGACTTTTCCTTCTTTTCCTCAAATTTTGTAAATTTTTCCCTCTCTATTACATTACTACAGTCCTTCATTAGTATTTTGTTTGAAACAGCTTTTTTCTTAGTTCTGTCCTTACTATGAACAACAAATATTTCTTCATCTGTATCAGTGTCACTCATTTCGCCGTCCCATCTACGTTCTGTCTGTGTGTCTTCACTTTTTCGGCCAATTTCTGATTTATGTGCAGTTGCGTTCATACACTCTGGTGGCACTATTTTGCGTCTCAAAACCAGAAGGTTGTTGTCTTCATTGCTGACTTCTCTACTCAGGCATGACTGATTTGTGAAAAATTTACGAGCTTTTGTCTTCTCTTTAGCTATAGTGCTGAACACATTTGTTTGTGGACTGATAGGGGATGAACTGTTATGGTTAATGTTTCTATTTTCAGTGACGTCCAGTGTTTGTGTGAACATTTTTCGCTTGATAAAGCTTGGTCTGGCTGAAACATCACTGGTACAGCTCTGAAGTATCTCAGAATGTTCATTATTGATTGTTACCTCCTTTGTTTGTTCGGCATTTGAGTGGAGTTGAGATCCCAAGACCAAAAGAGGATTTTTTTCAGGTACAGGTTTACTTGGTTGAGTGTTCTGTGGAGTAACTTTTTCATGAGTTTTAGGGTTTGAAGATTTTTTTATTGGCAAAACATGTTTGGCAAACACAAAGTCATTATTGGGCTTCTCATTGTTCTTATGACTATTTACTGGTTCTTTAGCTTGCATCTGTACTCTTTTCTCAGTTTCTAGCGAATTCTTGGTGTTCTTATTTTCAGAACAAGGGGAATAATCTGAGTTGTTTAGAGTCCTCTTTTTTTGTGTTTCATGTTGTTCCATGATACTTCTATGAGCCTCCATTGGTTGGAAGATGATGTCATCTTGCTCTTTACTCTCACTACTTTTGGAGTTTGTATGTGTGTTTCTGTGTGAAACCTTTTTGAATCTGCTGCTTGGAAAAATGTGCTTCTTTTCTGGATAATTATTTTCACTGCCTTCTTCTGGTATGGGCATGACTGTGCTTGATTTTGCAAACCTTTGTGAAGGTAATAGAAAGCTACTTTTAAACCTTTCTTGTTGTGTTGTTGTACCAGAGGGCATGACTGTGCTTGATTTTGCAAACCTTTGTGAAGGTAATAGAAAGCTACTTTTAAACCTTTCTTGTTGTGTTGTTCTATTTTGTGTTCTGTTGATTGCAGTACTGTTCAAATTTTTGTACCCAAGACTAAAAAGATTCCTGAAAGAGTCCTGTCTAAGGTTGTTTGAGCAATCTCTGTACATGCTGTTGTCTTGTATGGTTTTCCTTATGTCAATAATATTTGATTGCGCATCATCACTTGTCCTGCCACTCTTAGCATATTTCTTAACAGACTTCATGTAACGGCTGTAGTTTTTGTTTTGTGTAAAGCCGGTTTTTGTGTCATCACTACTGTTTGAAGAGTTACTGGCCTGGTCACCAGAATCATAACCTGATCTTCTGGCACCTTTCATTAACAGTTTCAAATTTCGTCTTTTTTCTATTCTCTTAGGAACATGGCTCTTTACAAACTTGTTGTAGGCTTTTTTTAGATTCCTTAGTTCATATTTGTTGAATTTTGTGCTTTTGAAAGCAGTTATTATATCTGTAATAAAGAACTTTGAACTTTGAACTTTGTCACTGTGACATTTGATCCTAAAAATATACAAAATTAATGTATTGTAATGATTTTCAAAAGTACAAGCTATTGGAAGATTATGTTTTTTTTTTCCTTAATGGCAATGTACGTCTGGTACTTTTGCCAGCGTCAAGTTTTTTTTTAAGATTTTATGTTTTGTATTTAAAGTTAGGGAAACGTATAAGATAAGGGGAAAAAAACGGAAATGATACGGAATTTGGAATAATAGGAATTAACATCAGTTTGTAATATTTACATAACATATATTATTATTTACATTTAAGGACATTTTATAATATATATTTTTTTGTTATGAGCCTGTAATATCCCACTGCTGGGCAAAGGCCTCTCTCCCCCTCTTAAAGAGTGGAAGGAGACCGCTCAGGATCGAATTTTATACATAAGTATAGATAATTATGAATAGGAAATATGTATTCATATTTTAATATTATTATTTTTTAAGAATTTAACAATACATTTATAAATATTTACATTGAAATTATATAAAAGGCAGGACACAGAGGATGAACTCCGAGAGAAATGAGCGTTGCAATAAAAGATGAAGACTGTTTATAAATTCTAATTTGTAATTGATAAATTTGTTATTACTGGTTGTTTGTGTACATAAGTTTGAATCTTATTTTGTTACCTATGTATTATGAGGGAAAGGTATATTATGTATTGAAATAAGGTCTAGTTTTGGTTGTTTCAATTATTATTGTTTATGAGGGTATGTTTGATTATTAAAGTATTCAGTTTGTTCCTGACTGGCATTACTGCAGTATCTTTTATGTACTTTAAATGCCATGGTTTCAGTTAAGATACTTCTAGGTGGCGCTAATCTTAGGATAAATCCTATACAGGGTGACATTTAATTAGCTGACCATATTTTGGGGAATGATAGTACGCATCATTATGAACAACTTTTTTGACATGACATGACAATCACTCTTAGAGCGAATTTTAACAACGAAAGAGTAACTTTTATTCGAGAGTATCTTCTACTTTTCCATAGACATCAGATCAGATCACCTCATTTTGAACTGTCATTGTCATACAAATTATCCCCGGGATAGTTATTCTCATATAACTTTTTGTTGGTAACATCCAGCCTTAGTAAGAAAGGTATCTCTATTTACCTGTGCTTCTCACAGACTTCGGCGCCATGGCCCTTGTGTATCCGTTGACCATCGAGCTCTGAGCAAAGCCACAATGTCGAAAACTCTGTTGGAGTCTTGGGGGTTGCATTTCAAAGACACTGCAAGAACTGTCCATGGACATAGGCGGCACTTCCCGCCGGCCGACTGCACCGCGCCCATGCACTCTGAACCTCTGACGATCACCGAAATTACCCGCTGTCATAGACCCCGCAACATTAGCGTTGTTTAAGTTCTTGTTACCTTCCAAATTGGGGCCTGTGAATGTGGTTTGCACAATCTGAAACGTAAACATAAACATTTCCATACAGGCACATTAGATTGCTTTTGGCTCACACTAGGATACCCTGTCATGAGAACCAGAAACAGCGACATCGCAAACATCATCCAAGTCCTGGGGGTTTTTTTGGCCCCAGCTGGGATTCGAACCCGGGACCTCTCGCATGGTAGGCAGATGCACAACAGCGCAACCGCTGCGCCACAGGTGAAAAAGTATAGGTTAGGTTGTTTGTACAGAACACAGCATTAAAAATTAGTTTCTGACCTACTCGCTAGGTCGTACAAACTTTTTTAGCGTATAGTTGGGGTCATTTATTCATCTTCCTGAAAGTTTCAGGTTGCGGAATTTAGTAGATTTTAAGATATGATTTTTTGAAAATCTGAAAATATTAGTCTTGTGTCGGTCATGTCCGAAGAACGATTAGGAAACTTTATCGTGCAATGAACGAAAAGAAACGTTTCCCTACGCTAGTCGCTAATCGGACATTCGGTCTATTAGGACATGACCGACCGACCGACCGAGCGAGAAGGAGAATGGCGGGGCGGGCGGGAGCCATTCATAACATTACATTTATTCTTATACTTAAATTTAATAGAAGTGACATCTTGACTAGAATGTGCTAGAATGACAGTCCTAAGCCTGTTTAGGTATGAAGGAAAATCTAATATTATTTAACTTTTTATTTCTGCAATGCAAACTGACACGTACAATTGTATAAATATGTTAATACAGAGTATAATATTCCTGAAGTTTCTGCTCTGCACGAAAAGAAAGGTTAATCTAATAGCTCCATTTTTTATTCATCCAATCCAACGTCCTAATAGTACCCAATAATAAAGCTGTTAGAGCTTACTGGTACACCGACTGAAATGTCCTAGTACGGAGCGCTCTCTGATGACCGAGCAGGCATATTGTTTTATTCATAAGATCCAATGTACTAATAGAACCTAATAGAACTGTTAGAGTGTACTAGTACACTGACTGAAATGTACTAGTACGGAGCGCTCTCTCTGATGACCGAGCAGGCACAAGACTAGAAAATATTGTAAAATTATGTAACAAAACGCAAAAAATATGTCAAAATCTATGGTCTGTGGTCAAAATACTTTACTTACGTTTCGTTGTATGCATATTTGAAAAGATGAATCTATTTTAAACGTAAAATATCACTTTTGATAAATTAAAGTTGTAATTTTTGTGAAACGGAATGCATTTGGGGTGTTGTCTGTCCGAGTTTTTGTTGGTTGGGCGGCCATTTTGTTACTTCCTGTTTGAAAACTAAAGATAGGTTTGTTAGGTACACACTTATAAGCAGAACCGGGAGCCGGAGCGAAGCGGAGCGGAGCGAGGCGACCCCCTACTCCTGGCAACCCCCCCTCCAACCCCTCATCCCCTCCAACTCCCCCGCCCAACAATGCAAAAAAACTTCAAAACTCAAAACTTTAAAAAATCATATCATGAAAATGAGCAGATTAATACCACTTTTCAAATCCGGTAGCAAGGAAGACCCTGCGAACTTCAGACCTGTATCTGTTTTGCCAGTGTTGAGCAAAGTGTTTGAAAAGGTGATACTGAATCAACTACAATCTCACTTTAACGCATCAGGGCTACTCCACAAAAAACAATTTGGTTTCACTAAAGGCAGATCAACAACTGACGCCGGAGTAGCACTAGTACAACACATCTATAGTGCGTGGGAGGGATCACAGGATGCTGTTGGTGTATTCTGTGATCTTTCCAAGGCCTTTGACTGTGTGGATCATCAAACCCTTCTGCTCAAACTGCAACACTATGGTATTAAAGACAATGCTTTAAAATTAATGGAATCATATCTTGGAGACAGAGTACTAAAAGTAGATATAAATAGAAATAAGTCTACCGGAACGCATATGAATATTGGTGTCCCCCAAGGCTCTATTCTGGGTCCGTTCCTTTTCTTAGTTTACGTGAATGACCTGCCGTATATGGTGGAGAAAATGACTCAGATTGTACTATTTGCTGATGACACATCCATTATCTTTAAGGTGAAAAGACAACAAGAAATTCTAGACGATGCAAATAGTACGCTCTCTCATGTGTTAAGTTGGTTTAATGTAAACAACCTTTTATTAAACTCGAAGAAGACAAAATGTATCAAATTCTGTTTACCGAATGTGCGGCAGGTGGACACGAGTGTAAGCATAGGAACGGAAAGACTAGACCTCGTTGAAGAAACAATTTTCCTTGGAATCACTATAGACTCGAAACTTCAATGGGGTCCTCATGTAACTAGTCTCTCACGAAGACTTAGCTCAGCTGCTTATGCGGTCAGGCAAATCAGACACATCACAGATGTAGGAACTGCCAGATTGGTTTACTTTAGTTATTTCCATAGTATTATGTCTTACGGAATACTGCTTTGGGGGAGAGCGGCAGATATAAACACAATATTTGTCTTACAAAAAAGGGCCATTCGGGCTATCTATCAACTAGATGCTAGGCAATCACTAAGGGATAAATTCAAAAATATCAATATACTTACTGTTACCTGTCAATACATTTATGAAAATATCATGTATACCAGGAAAAACATAGGTTTATTTAAGACTTTAGCACTAGAAATAGAAATAAGATTGCTATGCTCGCGTTCAGACTCAGTAAGGTTGCTCACTCTTTTATGGGAGTATGTGTTAGTTTTTATAATAATATACCTAATGAAGCAACGGACCTACCAGAAAGGAGGTTCAAAAACTATGTCAAAAACGGCCTATTGAAGAAGTCATATTACAGTGTTAAAGAATATTTAGATGACAAAACTGCATGGTCTTTACCATCTCAGCGCACAGAAATCCAAAGAGGGGCGATGGACTGAGTCAGTACGTCTCTCCTCGGTGTATTTCCTTAGACTTAAGTAGAAATACATAACATTGTATTTTTAAGGCTCTGATATTTTAAAAGAGGTACGGGGGAGGTTTCTTGCCCTTCTTTGCTCCATCCCTAAGCCCACAACTTCCGAACGGGCGGTAGTATACAAAAATATTAATATTATATTGACGTTGACTAAGTAATATGTATGATTTTATGGTCAATAAAAATTTTGAACTGAACTGAGAACTATCTCAGCAATTAGGCATTTCCGCGGGGGGGGGAGAAGTAGGGGAGGCATCTACCCCCCGCCCCCTTCCCCCCTCTCCCCCTCAAGGTCAAGGTCAGTAGGTCAGGAACTAAAGTCCTTATATTATGTAACCTCCAAAAATTAAAAAAATCATATCTCAGAAACTATGCAGTTCCGCGCGGGGGAGTAGTACCTCCCCCCTCCCCCCCTCCCAAGGTCAATTTCAGTAGGTCAGGAACTAAAGTCCTTCCCATAGAAATTCGATAGGTATATGTACTCACTGAGCTACTGATTTCCTTGCGGAAACCAAAAACATCACAATCACTGTCGCTGTCCGACATTTTTGGACTATATGATTTATGAATGGCAGAGTATCACGAAATCACGAAACCAGCATGTTAAGTGCTATTTCTTTCACATATAAACACTACAGACTTATTCATAAAAACTTATGACAGGTTTATTGGCTTGTTATAGGGTTGATCATGAAAAACACTATTCATAAACGATCAATAGCACTAAAACGTTCTATAAACCTTCAATAAAAGCTTAATAATTATATAAGTTATAGAAGGCCGGACCCTACTATAAACCTCTAATAGAGAGTAAAATGGCCGACTTTATGAACAGCTGATTGTCATGTCAGATTTTCAGATCAATGAAACTCTTTATTTCTTACTCCATGGTTAGGTTGGTTGAACTTGACGTTTATGACCACACTCAAGGAGTAAAAAAGTAAAGAGTTTCATTGATCTGAGATTGTCAGATATTTTATTTTTTAAGGTCGATTCACACATATCAGGGATCCCACCTATCCGGCACAGTTCCGGCACAGGTCCGTGTCAGTGAAAAATATTCTTTCATACATTCTCTATGAGAGTAACCACACTTGTCAGACCTTGCCGGACCTGTGCCGGATCGGTGGGATCCCTGATATGTGTGAATCGACCTTAAGAGCGTAATTAATTGACTATGGTTTCGTCAGAACGACAACATAATAACGCCAAAGTATCTTATAAAGTCATGTTAGCTATTAGAGGTTTATTGAGCGTTTATGAATAATGAATTTTATGATACGTTTATTGGAGCTTTAGAGCATTTTAACTATTGAACGTTTTAAACCTATTATAAGGGATTTTTATGAATAAGACTGTAACAGTCTTATTCATAAAAAAATATACGCGTGTAGCACCGTACACGTGTTAGAAGTAAAACTTCTGTAGCTAGATCATTAAGTGGTACCTATACTATACACCTATACCTACCTATACTAAAAGAGATTTAAATTTCCAATTTTGAGATCCAATCTCTGCTTCAAGTTACTTTTAAGTTTCAGACGTCCGATTATTTGAAATTATTTTATACTTGTACTTACTTTTAATACGTCATGTCATTTATTTCCCACCATTCCTTATCTACAATTTGTCGCGCTCGTGGTGATATACTTAACTCATTCAATAGTGTCACTACTATTTGCATCTCGCTCAGATTATATACCATCTGACGTCACGTCTTTAAGCTGTCTCGCTCAAATGTATGCATTGCTTTGCTTGTTTTAGAAATCCATATCGACCCGTGTGACATTGATGAAACTCTTTTCTTACAAACTGTATGGATCGCATCGCACAGCTGTCAAACATAAGTTCCGGTTCCAACAAAGAGGTTTTTTGTTTGTCCCAGCCAGCGGCGGCGGCGGCGGCGGCGGCGCCATCTTGGCCATACCGGAAATCAAGAACTCGTGGAAGAATGCTTAAAATAATTTTTATTTGTTAACGTTTCATCAGGTTTTTCTCTCACTAATTAACATTCTTTATTGTACGAATGTATTATTATCTTATCTGATTAGTTAAAAACCGTATTGAAAATAGTTGCGGTTTTAAAAGTCTTCAGCCTACCCTGACGTCACCGATTCCAATTTCCGTTACATTTCTTAGCCACTCGTGATAGCACCCGGCTAGTAGTAATTGAATAGCAAATATATGAATAACCCACAGTTGAGAGGTTAAATAAATTTTACCCCCGTGCCCCAAGAAGTTTTACTTCAAAAACTTATGAGAGCCAATAAACCATTGGCTTGTTATAAGGTTGATCATGAAAAACATTATTCATAAACGATCAATAGCACTAAAACGTTCTATAAACCTTCAATAAAAGCTTCATAAGTTATAGAAGGCCGGACCCTACTATAAACCTCTAATAGAGAGTAAAATGGCCGACTTTATGAACAGCTGATTGTCATGTCAGATTTTCAGATCAATGAAACTCTTTATTTCTTACTCCATGGTTAGGTTGGTTGAACTTGACGTTTATGACCACACTCAAGGAGTAAAAAAGTAAAGAGTTTCATTGATCTGAGATTGTCAGATATTTTATTTTTTAAGGTCGATTCACACATATCAGGGATCCCACCGATCCGGCACAGGTCCGGCACAGGTCCGTGTCAGTGAAATATATTCTTTCATACATTCTCTATGAGAGTAGCCACACTTGTCAGACCTTGCCGGACCTGTGCCGGATCGGTGGGATCCCTGATATGTGTGAATCGACCTTTAGAGCGTAATTAATTGACTATGGTTTCGTCAGAACGACAACTTAATAACGCTAAAGTATCTTATAAAGTCATGTTAGCTATGATTGGTTTATTGAGCGTTTATGAATAACGAATTTTATAATACGTTTATTAGAGCTTTAGAGCATTTTAACTATTGAACGTTTTAAACCTATTATAAGGGATTTTTATGAATAAGACTGTAAAAATACCTAATCGGGAATTGTTTGCCAGAACGAGAGCGTCAACATACAAGTAAAGTACAATGACAAATATTATATTGGTTTCATTTTGAACTTTTGAAAACCACAACGAACTCAATATTTTATTTATTTATGGCTGTTTGGAGCGACTTTAACACTGTATTATAGTCCATCCATGAACCTAAATTCCATTTCGTTCGTTTCCGTTTGTGTTGAGCTAGTTGCTACAGCAACAGCAGGTCCGACGAAGCGCCTGCGAATCGATTACGGCAAGAGGCAAAGACCTGCCTTGTGCTAAATATTGCCGCGCCTTAGGGTGCAACAAACTTAGGCGAGTTAGGAGAGCGATGTAATGAATGACGCATGAAACAATCAGAGGAGCAAACTAAATTGGATTGGTTGGATTGATTATTATCTAAGGTGGATCACATCATTTTGTATTGTATCACATTAGTAACTTTGCAGAATTTTATACTGTTTTGCAGGTAGGTATAGTGACTCCGCGCAGTATTCTTAAAGCGCTTCTGTAGTTTAATTATGTTCCAGTAGTCTCTATATCCCAACAAAAACATGCATACGCATATACAAAAAAGCCAGTCTCGCAGCCTGCGCAGTTTATTCTACCGTAAAAAGTTGTGAGATCTAATTTTAAACCAAGTCGGTTAATTTAACCAGTATCTGTGTATGGTAGAATCTTTCCAACAACTTTATTATCGTATACTGTTAAGTACCTACCTAATTAGTTAACTAATAACATTTATAGTGATCGGATCAATATAAGACATCTTTATTTCTTCAATAATAATTAGAATGACTTGGCAATCGCACAATACGGTGGCGTCAGGGTCGGCTGAAGACTTTTAAAACCGCAACTATTTTCAATACGGTTTTTAACTAATCAGATAAGATAATTAAAGATTCGTACAATAAAGAATGTTAATTAGTGAGAGAAAAACCTGATGAAACGTTAACAAATAAAAATTATTTTAAGCATTCTTCCACGAGTTCTTGATTTCCGGTATGGCCAAGTTGGCGCCGCCGCCGCCGCGGCCGCTGGCTGGGACAAACCTCAGAACAATAACTGGACAAACAAAACCAACTAGCATGACTCAAACTACTTCGTTCAACCTCTTTGTTGGAACCGGAACTTATGTTTGACAGCTGTGCGATGCGATCCATACAGTTTGTAAGAAAAGAGTTTCATCAATGTCACACGGGTCGATATGGATTTCTAAAACAAGCAAAGCAATGCATACATTTGAGCGAGACGGCTTAAAGACGTGACGTCAGATGGTATATAATCTGAGCGAGATGCAAATAGTAGTGACACTATTGAATGAGTTAAGTATATCACCACGAGCGCGACAAATTGTAGATAAGGAATGGTGGGAAATAAATGACATGACGTATTAAAAGTAAGTACAAGTATATAATTCACCAAGTTAAAAACTTAAAAAAACCGACTTCATGATATATCACCAGTGATCGGATATTCGGATGCATATTTACCTATAGTTCAGGGTGTTGGCTAATATGGAATGCACTTTGCTATCGAAAAAAACCTGCTTTAAGTGACCAAAACAATAGTGATAGATAGTGATTAATATGGTACTAACTGTATAAATAAATACCTATGGAAACAAATATTTTTTTTTCCAATTTTATCTGTTTTTTTTTTCAAACACACCCTCTTGTACCCTTACATAAACACATAATTGCATCAGGGATAAAAAATAACATTAAATAAATATGCATCCGATAAGCTACAATATCGGGATACCTTTTAACAGCGTTTTTTTTTAGATAATTTATATTAAGAAGCCGCTTCCATACTGTTATAGCTAAAAACAAACTTTAGGTAAATATGCATCCGAATATCCGATCACTGTATATCACTTAGTCCTCCCCGCTCGGTACACGAATGTCGTCTATAGACCCAAAAACGAGCCACCGAAATCTGTCTCCTGACAGTGAAGTCCATACGTATTTCTTATTATAAACGAATATATACGATCCTAATAACCAGAATTTATCTCGCGACAATGACTTTATACACCAAAAAGACTGGCTGTATATGTCATCCAGTAAAAAACTAATTAAACGTCACAGTTTTTTCAAATACTGGACCTTTTCATAATTGAAACAAAAAGTAAACTTTAGAAAAAACCGACTTCCACAAACCCTATTTGATTAGATTGAGTTTAATACAAACTGTAACCCCTTATCCCCCCACCCTTGGGGAATTAATTTTGTGAAATCCCATCTCAGTGCTACCCCACGCTACTAAGGAACCTCTGTACAAAGTTTCATGGCTCTAGGTCCACCGGTTTAGGCTATGCGTTGCCTGCCCGTCAGCCACGCATTGTATTTGTACCTAGTATTGAGCAGATCTGGTGGCCATATGTGGTCTTCATCAGCAGTTCCGCATCACAATATTATGCTTACCATGTGCATTTGCACGAGTTATTATGAAAAACACAAAAATCACTATAGGTCTGCCTATAATATTTGAAGAGTTCCCTCAATTTCTCCAGGATCCCATCATCAGATCCTGACCTGGTGTCAATGGGACCACCCTTGAGGTATTACCTATACGCCGAAAAAAGATTTGTTCAAATCGGTTCTTAATTGGCGGAGTTATCGCGTAACAAACATAGAAAAAAAAATAAAAACATACGGGTCGAATTGAGAACCTCCTCCTTTTTTTGAAGTCGGTTGAAAATAATTTTAAATAATCGGACGTCTGAAACTTAAAAGTAACTTGAAGCAGAGATTGGATCTCAAAATTGGAAAAAATCTCTTTTAGTATAGGTAGGTATAGGTGTATAGTATAGGTACCACTTAATGATCTAGCTACAGAAGTTTTACTTCTAACACGTTTACGGTGCTACACGCGTATTTTTTTAAAGTAAGAATTATATTAATTTATAGTGACAATAAGTATTGTGTTCCATCCATTCCAGAGTATTTGTTAGAAATAAATGTTTATACATGTACATCATTTTAATTGTTCTAATAGCCCGTTCTAACAAACTTTTATCATTCATTCAAAAACATTTATTGGTTCAGATGTTTGATTTTATATAGCAGAAACAAAAAATAAGTAAAATAAGTGTTTATTTCAATACGTCATATCTTTTACCAATAAATTATTTACAATGTGTAATTTATAAATAGCCGTTACGCCTATAGCTACTAAGTAATTCTAAGTGCTTCTATCCTCTAAGTAAAGCAAGTGGTTAATAACACTAGTTTACAAATATATTTTTTTTCAATACCCATAGACAATTTATAGTAAATTTGATTTGTGTCGACCCTCATAACATTATAACTTAAGCCATATATTTTTATAATGTCACATTTTTTTAAATATACCCTCAAGTTGTTTTATGCGGATTTATATTTCGTGTCTAGTTTGGTACCTACTATAATATTGTAAGATTAAAGTAATCTTTGAAAGTGATTTCCTTTTAGATATGTCTTCAAGACAGTGTAAATTAACCAACAACAGCTCTATGATATTAAAACACTTACTTTATGTAACTTCGGTGTAGAAGTGGGAAACAGATCATGCGGGACGCTAATGGATGTGGATGAATCTGAGTGCACCGGGGATATATCCTGAAAAAGAAACTGATCTGAAATAACTATCCTGCCACATTTGTGACCACTGGTCATAAGAAATAAATTTTCTTTGTCACTATTTTCTTTCTGCTTCGTTGGACTCTGTAAATTAAGTATTTAATTAAATTATTATAACCCTTCAGGCAAAGGTCTGTACCCCTTTGTTGGGGCATCAATGGGCTACATTTACTTTGCTTGATAATAAGCTAGAATGATGAATGATGATGACGGCAAATTAGTAAATTCATGAAACAATTTGCACCACCACCACCACTTGCACTTTAATCATAAACAGTGGTGGCAAAACTTTACCTCTGCTGCATTGGTAATTTCTTCTTCAAAAAGGAACCTCAGGTACCCATCATTACTGGTTGCGAGCGTCCTGAGTTCTTTAACGTCTTTGATAACATCTTCACACTTGGAACAGATCTTTTGTGGCAAGTTGTCTGTAGATATCACCTGCAAATGAATATAAATATTTTGCATATTCCGCAGATTGTTGATGGTTTACTTTCACTTTTATACATATTACGTGCAACCACCGTGCAACTGCCTGAACACCCACTTAGGAATAAAATGATAGCAACAGGATATAGCAAAATTTTGTTACCCTGACTCCTGTGTAGGCAAAGATATCTTCCGACAAATCACTTTCACAGATTTCACGCTCCCCGGGTTTACCAAGACAGAGGCGACATAATTCGTAGAACTTTGTTTTTCCTTGAGACATTATTAATCTTAGCTATAACAAAACACATGAAAGTTGATGAAAGTGAAAGTGAAACAAATTAACAAAACAAAACTGTCAATGTCAACCCCCGTTCCGGTGCGTGGTGGTCATAACCTGTGGTCATAACCCTCCAGGGTTGCCAGATGCCGGATATTTTTTCTCGTACCAGGGAAATATAATATCTCGTACTTTTAGTACCTAATCTTTCTCGTACAGGTATAAAGAAAAAGAAAACACATGAATTCCATAATTTACGGAAGCATTACGCCTTGCGGATTGGAATGTAAAATGAAACAATTTATTCATATTATTAATATAATTATATTTCTACATCTTAATAAAACAAGCTAATTACAAGTACACGTACACACTGTCACTACTCATTATGTTCAGTTCAGTTACTCTTCAATAATTAGATAGAAAAGACAAAACACACTTAAAATTTAAAAACTTTCAACACTTATGTAACAAATACATTTCCCACCCTACGCGTATTATTTTGTGAGATAAAAGAGATTTGTCGATGTAAACATTAGTGCAATAAGGACAACAACAAGTAAATACACAATGCGGGGATTCCCCGCTCAAAGACAAGGGCCAGACTTAGTTTCATTTAGTGATGTGGTAGTGAATCTAGTGATGTGCTCAGTCGATCGTTTGTGGCAATAATAGGTTTACATGATTGATATATTTTTGGTTGGGATTGGGATACATGGCTGGCGCAGCCAGTGAACATTGACAAAATCTCGTACAAAAGTGTACGAGATTTTTATAACCCTCGTCAGAGTAATTGTGTTCTGTGTCATATCATAACCTGTCATAACGACGCGACGGCCAGTGTTGCCATGCCAACCTGTGTTGCCCGAATTACGTCTTTACCCTAAAATGACCGCACACTCCGTTAACCGTTACATATCAACAGATTTATTAGTTTTGTAAGGTAAAAAGTGGCCAAGTGCGAGTCGGACTCGCCTATGAAGCTGTAACTTTGTTTTTCATAGTGTTATGTATGTAGTGTTAGTGTATGAATGACAAAGTTATCTGCGGTTTTTAATAGGGTCCCGTTTGGCACCCTTCGGGTACGGAACCCTAAAAACACCGTAATACGCACTGAAGCATTTGAAGGTCCTATTTGTCCTATTTTTCAGTTTTAGGTTAGGTTATGAACTTATGACAATGACAAAACGAGGAAAAAGCGCCAACATGAACACAGGTTATGTTTCAAAATCTGCTCTGGACACGACTTTGTTATTAACCGACTTCCCAAAGGAGGAGGTTTACAATGGGGGATTTTTTTAAAATCAACTTCAGTAGTTCCAAATTCGTCACTAGATGTCGTAGGCCAGACATGAATTGCCAGTCCAAATAATAAGAACCGAAGAACATACTGCTGGCTGCGTTGGCAGTCAGACGATGCCACAGACGTCAACATGGACGTCACTTACTCTATGCCAAATGATGATTTTTGTGTTTTGCGTGCCAAATAAAAATTTCATTTGATAAAGATGACCCTACATATAGTGCGACATAAAAGAGTAGAAATTAAATGATGGCAACATTCACAGACTACTGCGTGTTTTCTTTATTGCCATATTTGGATTGCTCTAATATGTCACTTATGTTGCCATTATTTATTTTCTACTCTTTTATGTCACACTATTAGATATTTCCTCGTTTCTTCAAATACATTAATCGAGAGAAACACGGCTAAAACGAAAATAAATGGTCGATTTCATCCGAATTTTGAGGTTAAGCGTTGGGCGAACGTCTGAACACCGTTTGCTGCCGTCAGCCCGTCACCCTTTGATTGGTCACTAAAAACCGACAAGATATGGATTGCCGGCCAACGCCCGCCGTGGCCAACCCACAAAATAGGCAAAAAGGCTCTATTACACGTTCGGCCAGCGCGTTGGCCGTGCGCGTTGGCCCAACGTGTAATGCAGCTATATGGTAGACACACACGGCAGACCAAAGAGTTTGCATCCTCCTTTCTGATGCGGCAGACAGTCTATGGGCTGCGTTCAAGATCGGTAAAAAATTACTTACTCTGTGACTGTGTCATATGAATTCATGTCTATACAAAGCCATCTGTCGGCAGCTTTCAGAACTATTTTTAGCTGTCAAAAAATCCCCTTTTTTTCGTCCGGTTTTTTTTTTTTGTCTGTTCCCCGATTGCGCCGAGACGGATGGACCGATTTGGAAAATTATTTTTTTGTTTGAAAGGGTTTACCTTCCCATTGGTCCCATTGACACCAGGTCAGTATCTGATGATGGGATCCTGGAGAAATCGAGGGAACTCTTCAAATATTATAGGCAGACCTATAGTGATTTTTGTGTGTTTAGTAATAACTCGTGCATTTACTTACGGTATGTATAATATTGTGATGCGGAACTGCTGATGAAGACCACATATGGCCACCACAACTGCTCAATACTAGGTACAAATACAATGCGTGGTTGACGGGCAGACAACGCATAGCCTAAACCGGTGGACCTAGAGCCATGAAACTTTGTACAGAGGTTCCTTAGTAGCATGGGGTAGCACTGAGATGGGATTTGACAAAATTAAGTTTATTTATTAAGGGGGGGGGGACAAGGGGTAACAGTTTGTATTAAACTCAATCTAATCAAATGATGATTTTTGTGTTTTGCGTGCCAAATAAAAGTTTTATTTGATAAAGATGACCCTACATATTTCCTCGTTTCTTCAAATACATTAATCGAGAGAAACACGGCTAAAACGAAAAACAAATGGTCGATTTCATCCGAATTTTGAGGTTAAGCGTTGGGCTAACGTCTGAACACCGTTTGCCGCCGTCACCAATTAATTCCCTTTGATTGGTCACTAAAAACCGACAAGATATGGATTGCCCAGGAACTAGGAAAAAGGCCCTATTACACGTTCGGCCAGCGCGTTGGGCGTGCGCGTTGGCCCAACGTGTAATGCAGCTATAAATGGTAGACACACACGGCAGATTTGTTGGTCTGCCGTGTGTGTCTACCATCCTCCTTTCTGATGCGGCAGACAGTCTATGGGCTGCGTTCTAGATTCTAGATCGGTCAAAAATTACTTACTCTGTGACGCGACAACAGACTGTGTCATATGAATTCATGTCTACACAAAGCCATCTGTTGGCAGCTTTCAGAACTATTTTTAGCTGTCAAAAAATCGTAGACAGAGAAAGGAACTATACTCCCTTTACGCCTATAGTAAATGCTCAGAACAATAACTAAAGCTAAACTAAACTAAATGCCATGTAAATGCAAAGTTGTTCTCCCTCCTGCTGTCACTGTCATGTCAGTCAATGTCAAAGAATGTGCGTGAGTGAGGTTATGTTTTCCAGTGCTGTAAATTGGAAATTATGTTAGAAACACAGAGTACAATGTATAAATATGTTAGAAATCAGCGGTAAAATGAATAAATACGATTTATAAGGGAATCTCTGCAATAAGTACCCTTTACTAATCACAATGGCATGGTTTATCAGATTCAACGTCGCCAGAAAGGCGCTGTTTCCGGCGAATAACCTTGCTATGCTAAATGCTTGGTATTCTTCTGCTACAGGATCTAAAACTACCCATATTTCTGAGCTTACTGACTGCGTTCAGACATCAGACATCATGCTTGTCAAGCACGTCGTCAAACATCTTCAAGCATGATCATGATCAAGCACGCAGATTGCTTGACAAGCATGGCCGTAAACCATCAAGCATTCTTGACGACATACGTGGTTGTCAAGCATGCTTGATCGTCTAAGGGCCCTTTTGATGTTTTCGTGTCTGTCACCGACCGAAAACGGGGAACGCAGACTCAAATGAAATGAACGGAACGATATCTCCAAATTGGGAATGTATCCATAAAATCCGCTTCTGTTGACATCTGTCAGCTGAACTGTCAACCAAAATCAATTATTCGGGTGAATCGAAACCGAAAATGTTGATTTGTCATAATTTAATGTTATAAAAACCGTATCAAATAATAACTATCATTATGAACCGTCTCTTAACTATTAAATCAAAGCCTATTAAATCAAAGCTTGCCGCGCTTTTAGGACATTTAGTACGTGACTTGAACGCCGCAAGCAGCACTGTCACTGAAAAAAAGGTGAGACAACCATCTATTTCCGATATATAGTTGTAATCTGTGCTCCCTCCTGTCATGTCTAGGGATGTATGAAACGATACCATTTAGGTATCGATACTTTTACTCGATACCGTATCGTCATGAGGTATCGATACCTACTCGGTATCGAACAAAAAGTATCGATATGTACCTACTTGTGTCGGTCAGTTTTTTTCGTAGGAACTAGAGGCAAAAACCAGCAGTATGTACTTTATTTTAATAAAAATACAAAATATTAAGAAAAAATGGCATTTTTGGATGAGCTCCCTAAAAATAATAATTTTTCCAGATGTTTCCCCGTAAATTGATTCCTGGCAGAAGTCACAGAGATATTTAGTGACTTTGCAAACAAACGAAAACAAAACAACACACGCACGCACGCTGCTGAGTGAATGAATGAATGCCGGCGGCCATGACGGAAATCACAGATTATACCCAAGTGACCGACCGAGTACCTACCGATACGAGTACTTTCTTCACGATATTACTTGGTTGGTCCTCAGTTCTAAAGTATCAATGCCAAAAGTACTTGGTATCGAAAGAAAAGTATCAAGTAGGTACTTGTATTTACTTGTATCGTATCGTTCATCTCTACATGTAAAAAAAAAAGTCATGCATGTCCCTGCCCTGACCTGAGTCCCTGCCAGCCACCTGCCAGTGTCAGCTGTCAAACAAGTTTGGTTTTATTCTCTTCCCGCCCCGCCGCCGCGCCGCCCCGAACGAACGAAACGAATGTGAAAAGTTTTGTTTTGTGTTGCTGTGATGTGATTTCGTTTGTGTATCTTCTCACCTTAGACTAAAGCTTCTCACATTGTGCCGCCATCCAGAAAATCATCAATGGACCTGAGGGAAACTTTCCTCAAAGCTTTGGAGAATGTAAAGGGCGATCTAACATGCGGCGTTTGTGCCAAACTCCTAATCCATCCTGTTACTTTGAGCAAGTGTTTCCATATGATTTGTGGGGAGCATTTTGAAGGTCTGCAAAAATGCCCAACCTGTCACATTTCCCTGGATGACTGCAAAACGTACGAAGAAAAAGACCTAACAAATGTAGTGGACGCTACTAAAAAACTCGATGCAATTTTTGAGCCCTTTAGACATACCAAGGAACACGCTGAACCTAGCAGCTCCAGAACCATAGGAACTCTTCCTTCATCTGCAAGTGATGTGAAGAAAACTTTTGTGGTACCAAGTCCAAAAAGGTTGAAGCAAAAGTATCCAATGAGGTTAGAGTTTTCTAAAACTACTGAAGGTTCAAGGACTGCTGGTATCCAGAATGCTCACAATAGCTCTGACCAACTTAATATCTCCGAGCAAATTAATATGTCACACATGTCCAATATGAGCTCAAAGCCCAACAAGACACTTGAGAAAAGAAACACTAAAGGAGAGACCACATTGCATATTGCATGCCGTTTGGGAAAAATAGACAAAGTTATGGAACTACTCAATCAAGGTGCTAACACTAATACTAAAGATAACGCTGGTTGGACTCCACTGCATGAAGCTGTACAAAATGGTCATTTAGACTTAGTCAAAGTCCTTTTACAGAATAATGCACTTATAAATGTACCAGGACAAAGTAATGAGACTCCTCTCCACGAAGCCATCAGATATGGACACAAGGATATAATCACAGAGCTTGTGGTCAATGGAGCTGATGTCAATATCCGCAATATAAAAGGAGAAACTCCTGCTCAACTTGCAACTGGAGAGATGAAGAAAATTCTGAACAAGGCAGCCAAAAACATTGTTCAAACACAAACAGTCAACATCACCCATATATCTGAGATGCATTCTGAACTAGATTTTGAAGATATAAGAGTGTATTGTGTCTCACAGTTCCGTACAGTCCACAGCAAATTGAAGACCCTGAGCAAACACCATGAGACCTTACATGTAGAGACTAACTTCACAAATAAAGTTACTCATCTAGTTGTGGACACAGAAGATGACCTCACTTGTATGTCCAGCCTAGACATATTGCAGGCTATTGTCAATGAATTGTGGATTGTCAGTTCAGACTGGATTATCAAATCATCTGTTGATAAAATAGAACCATTTGCAAAGTATGAAGTGGCTGGAGTTGGTAAAACCACCCATAATGGCCCTAAGAATGCCAGATACAACAAATATAAACTACTGCCTCGCCTCTTCAATGGCTGCCACTTCTACCTGCATAATTTATTATCATCCAAGCATATTGTTCTTACTAATTCCATTTTGACAAAACTGATAACAGATGCTGGTGGTGTGGTGTTGAGACAAGCCCCAAACCCAGAACTGATACCAGAATCTGAAAAGCAGGTTCCATATCATGCAAGCAAAGACAGCAGTCTAGTGCACTGTTCGCATTACATAATCTTCAAGGACATGTATGAACCAAGATATAATATGAAGTATTTGAAGGCACTCCCCATGTTTTGGCTGATAGAGTGTATTGAGAAATATCAGCTTTGTGAACCGTCATAGAACTCATAGAAGTGCTAATGTTAAGTATATTTTTATCTAACTTCCTCAAAACAAGAGGAATATTTTTTCTTGTAAGTTTTGCACTTGCATAATGGCAAATAAGGTGCCTGCCTGATGTTTTTTTCTGTTTTCGGTACTTTAATTTATCTATTTAGATTTAGAAACCTAGGAAGGTAGTTACATAACATACTACATAGGTATTAGTTGTTTAAGTTTTTGGTTATTAATAATAATAAAGCCAAGATATAATATGAAGCATTTGAAGGCACTCCCCATGTTTTGGCTGATAGAGTGTATTGAGAAATATCAGCTTTGTGAACAATCATAGAACTCATAGAAGTGCTAATGTTAAGTATATTTTTATCTAACTTCCTCAAAACAAGAGGAATATTTTTTCTTGTAAGTTTTGCACTTGCATATGGCAAATAAGGTGCCTGCCTGATGTTTTTTTCTGTTTTCGGTACTTTAATTTATCTATTTAGATTTAGAAACCTAGGAAGGTAGTTACATAACATAATACATAGGTATTAGTTGTTTAAGTTTTTGGTTATTAATAATAATAAAGCCAAGATATAATATGAAGCATTTGAAGGCACTCCCCATGTTTTGGCTGATAGAGTGTATTGAGAAATATCAGCTTTGTGAACCGTCATAGAACTCATAGAAGTGCTAATGTTAAGTATATTTTTATCTAACTTCCTCAAAACAAGAGGAATATTTTTTCTTGTAAGTTTTGCACTTGCATATATGGCAAATAAGGTGCCTGCCTGATGTTTTTTTCTGTTTTCGGTACTTTAATTTATCTATTTAGATTTAGAAACCTAGGAAGGTAGTTACATAACATACTACATAGGTATTAGTTGTTTAAGTTTTTGGTTATTAATAATAATAAAGCCATAGAATTCTCACGTTTCAATTATGTTTTCCTAAATTAGCCCTACCATTAGGTAGGTAGGATGAAAGGAGGATGCAAACTCTATGAGTAGGATACATAAGTAGGTACCTACAAGCTTTACATTAGTAGATATAGTATTGTTAACTCTCCTTACCACAGGACATGGGCAGGGGGACGTATATAGAAATGCTACTTCAATACGTCTCCACCGGCGGCTACGACGAACTGAGTTAGTATTTTCTAACGATACACACGGGTCAATGCTACTCCAATGCGTCTCAGAGGGTGATGTACTGCAGTAGGATTGCTAGGTTAAATCTACGACTAGCAGATAGGTAACGCCATCCACGACGACGCGCGACGTAGCTATTTGCATCTTTCTTTTTCATCGAGGCACTCTTCTGAAAGACAAAGATGCAAATAGCTACGTCACACTTCATCGTGGACGGCGGTACCTATATACATAATAGTGTTTGACTTTGACAGTGACTACCAACCTTCTGTTCCGCGACGAGCTATCAGCGCTATCATCGCTCACGTGACGTCACGACCATCATGACCGTTCCGAATGGGAAATCACGACCACCAGCGTCTATCAGAGATATCCATTCGGAACGATAACACGCGACGGTAGACGTCGACACTGACAGATGTCAAACCATTCTAACCAAACTTTTGTAGAATAACAATTTAGATCATCGGTTTGAGCTGGTTTTGATTGAAAGTGAGTGAGAACAGGCTGCGGCTGAGAAATACTAATAATACGACTTCAGAAATGAATTAAAGTTATAAACAAACAAACTTTTCACCGCCGCCGGTAAAGAATGACAGCTGTCACTTTGACCGATCTATCAGTGCTCACCATCTCACGCTCTCGACGATGGTCGTCGATGGTCGATGATATCCCAATATGGCGGAGTTGATGATGTCATTCATGACGTCATGGCAACCATTTTGAGATATCGTTGTCACGTCAAAAACTGATTCGGAATGGCATTGTAGACGCTGTAATCGATTATGGCGCCGATGGTCGAAGTTACGGAACGCGGCGCAAGACGTCAATTAATGTCTATTGCAAGAGGATGAGAACTTAATTTCCCCTAATTTTAATGTATTTTTGTTTCCTTTTCGGCCAGGAGAATGACAATCTCTAGTCTGAAAAGGTACGCATTTATATGTACTAGAAATCCTCATCCTATTCGTCACCTCGCGTGACGTGTGAGCATAGTGTTTTTAGCTAGTAGGTACTTGAATCATGAAATTATCTTAGAAATGTCTATCTTACTAAGCACTCCAGTTTGTTGCTGATTCGGAGATAACTGTTATCCAACATTTACCTCATATGGGATACCCTAACCTAAGGCATAAACTCTTTATTAATCTGTGTCATAAGTTAGATTTTAATTCAATGTTTATTTGCCCTCTGTTTGTCTTTGTACTTGTCCTCTTTGTAACCCAATGCATAAATAAATAAAAGCTAATGCGATACGTCTATATGCAGGCATAAGTTTTCGGTTGATTTAACTTGTAACTTTTGGGCAAGTTAGATATTAGAATAGATAGATAGACAATGCGCTCGCAATGATGATTGATCGGCGCGCGCAGAGCATAAACATAACATAGCGTCACGCCTTTTCCATTACCGGGTACGTGGCAGAGGCACTTGTGCCCACTTTTACCCCAGTGTTTTGCGTGACGGGGCTTGCCTATCGCCGCAGCTATGGTGTAATGAAGGTTTCCTAACAATGTTTTCCATCAACTTTAGAACGTGCGATAGAAAAAATGCATTTAACATACAGTGTGCGTGTAATAGCAATATCTGCATAGGGACTTATCGCATTAGCTTTTCTAAGACAATTTCGTGACCCTAACCTAACCATCTTCCAGAAAAAAAAATATGTTCAAGTCGTTCATTTTCCAACTTCTCAATCTACAAAACGAACAGAAGTACTAGCTAGAAATCCTACGCCAATACGTCACGCGAGGTCACGAATAGGATGAGGGTTTCTATAGTCTATTCGTGATAAGAATGCAGTATAGTCATCACTGTCCTCGTACCTTAATCCCCAGTCGCATTTTTCCCCACTAGCGTTTGTCTCTCTATTTGACTTTCTGTATAAAGGTAAGTAACGCCATCCACGACGACGCGTGACGTAGCTATTTGCATCTTTCTTTTTCATCGAGGCACTCTGCTGAAAGACAAAGATGCAAATAGCTATGTCACGCGTCATCATGGATGGCGGTACCTATAATCTTTTATGAAATAGAGGTTTCCGCGTCAATACTGATATCTATGTAATATGATGTGTATGAGTAAAAAATGAAATGCGATGGCTATTCTGAAATACTTTACATTAAACAGAAACATTTATACCACGATAAAATTTAATCGGTGATCGCTGATAATGTTCCAATTTTTCTAACTCAGTTTAATTGATGGCGGTCACGTTAAAGTCGTAATTACAAGAAAACAAACTTTTATTTCATGATAACTTTAATTTTGAAATCAAGTTTATCCTAAACTCCTTGTCACCCGACTGTGAAGCTTACAACCCCTTTAATAATTTAAGGGTAATGACAATTTATGAGTGACGTAGAGAAGTCGTTTGTTGGGTGATCATGTATCTAAGTGGTTATTAGTTTTAATTATGTTTAAACAGTGAGGTACATTGCGTGAGACCTCGCCTATTAGTTTTAATGTTTGCTAGATATTCATATTTTTCTACTCCTGGTCTCCGATAAAATTTCATCGTGTATACAGAGTGGAACAAACAAATGGGCCCTGAAGGCAAAGTAAAACAGAAACAAAACTGCATTCAAGGACTTTCTTAATTCATTTGTCTCACCCGGGAATCAAACCAGCTAAAATTATTTAAAAACAAAAAACAAAATGTCCTAAATAGTAGAATTTTTAATATTAATTATTAATTCAGTTTGAATTTGTATTTCAGTATTTTTAGGGTTCCGTACCCGAAGGGTGCCAAACGGGACCATGGTAGCTAGACAGATGAAATTTTTACAGATGATGTATTTCTATTGCCGCTATAACAACAAATACTAAAAATCAAAAGAAATTTAATAGGGAGGCTCCCATACAACAAACGTGATTTTTTGTGCTCATTTTTGCTCGATATTGTTAATGGTAGCAGGTAGACGCTTAAAATGTTCACAATATATTGAGTATATTATTTACTTAAAAAATAAATAATTAAATTAAAATTAAAATAATATTTAGGGGGGCTCTCATACAATTATTTTTTTGCGGTTTTTTATAAATACAATATAAAATAACCGGCCAAGTGCGAGTCCGACTCCACTATTTTATTTTGTATAAGTATATAAACAAATATAATATGAATATATTTAAATTTAAACGATATCTAAATCTTATTAGAATTACCACTTTAACTTCTTTATCTTTATTATTAAGTATAATTGCTTAGCCATGTATCTCCTTCACTAGAAGATAGTTACAGTACAATTTAATTTGCACCGTAATTACGTTTCTCTACGGTACTGAAAATTACGCGTAATTTTCAGTACCGTAGAGAAACTTTCAAAACAAAGAAATTAAATGATTTATTCTATTAATGTGTTTATTAGGCTTTTGTAGTAAACTAATGAAATTGAAGCAGACAAGATAGGTAAATATTCTTTTACAGCAAATGTATAAATAAATTATCTGACTTTTTCGGAACTATCAGATACCTTGAACAACCTTTTAATCAATCCAATCCAATCTAATTCAATCCAATCCATCCTTCCAATCAAAAATGATAATAAAACTATTGTTTAGGAATCATATTAGACTAAACAAACAAACATAGCGTCTTACCTTTCCCGTGGGGGGGGAGGGGCAGAGGCACCGCTCTGGTGCCCACTTTTAGCCAGTGGTTCAATACTCCACTTTGCGTGACAGGGGGCTAGCCCATCGCCGTAGCTTTGGAGTAATGAAATGAAATTCGTTTATTTCAGGCTTGAGCCCATATACATAGTTACAATATTACAAATTAAATTATAGGTACCTACCATAACATAACAAGAAAGAATTCCTACAGACATTTGTACATAAGCTTCACGCACGCATGACAGCACGGATCGGCCACAAAATGAAGAATGTATGAAGACAAATAAATAATCTACACAAATCACAGTAGTTTTCACATCAGTTGGCGCAGTATTGCAATAAATTAAAACAGTAAAATAATTCGCAAGCAACATCACTTAAGGGGGGGTCCATTAATTGAGCGATTCTGAGAAAATTTGCCATATTTGAAAAAGTCTCTTTTTCTGCAACTTTTTACGTCATTTCTATTCAGAATCATGAGCTCTTCTCACCCCTATGGATAAAAAAAGTGTCCCGAAAATTCCATATATATCTTTGTTTCCACTCAGGGTGAGGGGGTTGAGCCGAATCTCATCTTAACTCACTTTGGGGAGAGGGGGGGGTCCCGGCGAATATCACGCAATTTTTTTTTTTCGCAAGAAATTAAAGTCAAATTGCGAAAAAAATGGGTTAAATTACACATTAAACAAATTATTTGCATAACACTTTTATGGAGAGGCACATGTTTTACTTAATTTAACCCAGGTTTTTCGGAATTTTACTTTAATTTCTTGCGAAAAAAAATCTTGATATTCGCCGGGACCCCTCCCCCCCCCTCTCCAAAGTGAGTTTAGATGACATTAGGCTGATAACAAACTGACTGATAATGATAAGTTAAAATTAAAAGGGTAATCTGGCAGCTAAGCAGCCGTTTTACGTAAGTATTCATGTAATTTTGCAGTAAGTATTCTTTCTTTATGAAATACCATCCAAATGGAAAGTTTTATTTGGTTAGTATTGGCAAAATAAGTTTTGTATCTGACTGTCCAAAGCCGGTCTTTTACATGCGGTCCGAACGTCATTGAAAAAGACATTCATTTGGGACCGCGGTGCCAAATATTGTGGTCCCAAAACGTCACCTACCCAGCAACGGGAAAGGCCAGTGTCCTTCGGTGGGTACATAGACTATATTCATTTAGGTATTGCTGGAAGAGATCTCTTATTAGAGATAAGTTCGCCTTTGTACATGTTTTGTTCATTATTAAGTGTCTGTATTCTGTTTTTGTGCAATAAAGTAAAGTATTTATTTTATTGATCAACACTTATTAAAACATTCTCAACAGAGTAGTGTGGGTAACATTGCTAGTTAATTGCGCAGGCGACAGTGCGACGCTTTTCAATTGGTGCATAAATACCTAGTCGTCTCGCAACCTTCACCCAACCATTTCGCATATTTCATTACTTATTGGTTGTCAACGCAATTATTGCAAAGATTGAAACATCGTCGTCTAAAACAAACATCGTACAAATATCGTTTTTACAAATAGATTTACCAGAACTCAAGAACTCTATCGTCCTTTGGTTGTAAACGTCCGTATTAAAATACTTTAAAAAGTCGGTTAAGATTAGACGAGAGAAGTAGAGAGTATGCAGTAGTAGAGAGGCACTGAAAGAAGAAGAAGATTAACAGGGTAACATATCGATCCACGATTAGATAAATAGTAGCCACTACGGCCTCTTATGGCCAAAAGGTACCTTTTGGGCCAGAAATAACTGATGATTAAAATATAAGTCACACTTAGCGAGTGTTCACACACAAACCGCATGCGCGGTGGAGATCAAACGAATGCTGTTGTTTATGATGAGTGTTCACACTGAACTAGCGTAGGAGCTCACACGAATTACCCGCGTCGTAGAATAAGTTCAACCAGGTGACGCTACATACTATGGCAAAATTGTGTCTTGTTTTGAAAGCTCACTCTTTTTTAACCGACTTCCCAAAGGAGGAGGTTTACAATTCGTCCGAATGTTTTTTTTTTATGTATTTGCCTCGATAGCGCCTAGACGGATGGACCGATTTGGAAAATTATTTTTTTGTTTGAAAAGATTTACCTTCCCATTGGTCCCATTGACACCAGGTCAGGATCTGATGATGGGATCCTGGAGAAATCGAGGGAACTCTTCAAATATTATGGGCAGACCTATAGTGATTTTTGTGTTTTTCATAATAACTCGTGCAAATAAACATGGTAAGCATAATATTTTGGTGCGGAACTGATGAACTGTTGAACTGATGAACTGTGAACTACAGTTTGTATTAAACTCAATCTAATCAAATAGGGTTTGTGGAAGTCGGTTTTTTCTAAAGTTTACTTTTTGTTTCAATTATTATTCAGTACTATTCAGTACGTAATTAAAACTGTTAAACTGTTATCCTGGTATATCCAAAAATACTATATAATGTATGAAATTCACCATACCATTTTCTCCAAATGTATTAATTTCGTGCACCCCAATTCGTACTTTTGTCATCTGAAGTCATCTCCCATTTTTATTATTTTTCTTCGTCATTTTGCATTAAAAAAAAACGCGTGTACCACCGTACACGTGTTAGAAGTAAAACTTCTGTAGCTAGATCATTAAGTGGTACCTATACTATACACCTATACCTACCTATACTAAAAGAGATTTAAATTTCCAATTTTGAGATCCAATCTCTGCTTCAAGTTACTTTTAAGTTTCAGACGTCCGATTATTTGAAATTATTTTATACTTGTACTTATTTTTAATACGTCATGTCATTTATTTCCCACCATTCCTTATCTACAATTTGTCGCGCTCGTGGTGATATACTTAACTCATTCAATAGTGTCACTACGTCACTACTATTTGCATCTCGCTCAGATTATATACCATCTGACGTCACGTCTTTAAGCTGTCTCGCTCAAATGTATGCATTGCTTTGCTTGTTTTAGAAATCCATATCGACCCGTGTGACATTGATGAAACTCTTTTCTTACAAACTGTATGGATCGCATCGCACAGCTGTCAAACATAAGTTCCGGTTCCAACAAAGAGGTTGAACGAAGTAGTTTGAGTCATGTCAGGCGGCGGCGGCGGCGCCATCTTGGCCATACCGGAAATCAAGAACTCGTGGAAGAATGCTTAAAATAATTTTTATTTGTTAACGATTCATCAGGTTTTTCTCTCACTAATTAACATTCTTTATTGTACGAATGTATTATTATCTTATCTGATTAGTTAAAAACCGTATTGAAAATAGTTGCGGTTTTAAAAGTCTTCAGCCGACCCTGACGTCACCGATTCCAATTTCCGTTACATTTCTTAGCCACTCGTGATAGCACCCGGCTAGTAGCGATTGAAAAGCAAATATATGAATAACCCACAGTTGAGAGGTTAAATAAATTTTACCCCCGTGCCCCAAGAAGTTTTACTTCAAAAACAAAGATCGTCGTCAATGTATGTAATGTAATGTAAGACGAGATGCTATGTTGGCGGAAGAAATGATTGGCGGAGCCCAATTTGAGCTCCACCTTCATCATACCTATATAAACCTAAGGTCATGTCATGACGTAGGGATTGACCCGATAATAAGGTGGACTATGCTGGTGGCCGGCATAAGACAAAGGTCGTCAGGTAAACTGCCACACACACCTCTATGCGAAGTGCCACTGCCACGTATAACAAAATAAAAAATAAAGTATATTGGCGGGAAGTGCTTATTTTTTCTTTGTGTTCCAATTTGCAATTGTTTTTTGCAATATTGTTGTTTAATTTCCTCACAATCGAAGTGAAAAACAGAGTATACAGGGTGTAACAGAAGGGTGTAGTCATATTTTAGGGGGTTGTTAGGGAGACCATTCCGAGCAACTTTAACTATAAAACTGATTTTATCAAAGCAACTTTATTTTTCATTGCCCCATACGTTTTCATCCGGGCGGGGTGATTTGTATAGAGAAGTGAAAATTAAAGTTGCTCTGATCAAATCGGTTTCATAGTGAAAGTTGCTCAGAATGATGTCAACAACAACAACCACCTAAAATATGACTACACCTTTCTGTTACATTCTGTATAACTCGTACATAAAATCCATTTTACCCACGACTTGACTAGAAATGGGTCGTTTTATGCTCTTGTTGTACCTACAATCTACTATTGTCTACATAAGTATAGTCTACAACAGGGAATATTTTGTTTCATTTGTATTGTGGCTGAAGATAGCGTTGAGCCTTACTAGTAATGCTTATAAGCACGTGTTGTGTAATTGTGTTTGTGTAAATATTCGTTTTACATTCGCCTCGTGTTTTCAGATTAGCGTAGAGTGTATGACCTCTAGTCCACTATAATATTGTTTGCATCAAGTAATATATAATAGCAATGGTAGATTTTTAAGGCTAAATGTCTACTCTTTATGTTCATCCTGAGTAGTTGAACATAATTAATTGGCATATTATATATGTTGATATGCTCGCTGTAATAACTCAGAGCGAGTTTCATTTCATAATTATGTGCCAACCGACCTCATAATTATGTACCTACAACATCAAAAATATAATTATTATAATATATGAGTATGAGTATGAGTATGAGTATATCAATAATTGAACGCAGAACAACTGTTTACTCCAGGCGATGGGCCAGCCTCCTGTCACACAAAAAGGAGTATTTTCGTAATCTCTTTATTGTACTACACATGAATGACATAGAGAAACCTTATAATAGATAAATCATACAAGTATTAGTAAGTTGGAGTATTGAATCACAGGCTAAAAGTACAAAAAGCTTAAAGCACAGTCATGCCTCTACCACCCGAAAAACCGTGAATCTGTGTTATGTTAATTCGCTATCCTGAATACTTTCAAGGGAACCAAAGTTGTAACGCTTTGTCGCTTCAATTGGGCAAACACAGCGCGTTAGATTCTCCGTAGCCTGATATTACCTCACAGCCTCACACGAGCACTCACTCCCGGGATCGGCGCGCGCGCAAGTCTGCGCTGCGCTAAGCTATAGAAAAGATTTATCACGCAATACTGTGCTAAGTTACTGAAACACGAAGAAAATGGGCCTAGAAATGAAGCAGAAATCGACAGAGTAAGTGTTTCACCTTACATGCTGAGTGATTTTAGGTTTCGTTTATGAACGTAATAGCTGTTTTTATATTCGTGTTCGCAATGTCTTGAAAAATAAACGGGACAGAACTGTATAATCATTCATTTCTTGACGCCATCACCATACAGTTCAAAAATAAAAAGGGACATATGTATATTAGGTATTTCCGAATGAAATTGTACACTGATCCCTGGATCCGTTCAGAGTAGTAACTGATTCCGTTGTTTTGTGTCAATTGATCCCGGAATCCTGAAAACGGGATCAGTTGACCCCACAATAAATTAAAGTAGTGTCCACTATTAAGCTTAAAGGTGCGAACGCACTAGGCGGAACTGCACTGCAGCGGAACTGCGCGACACGGCGCGTCATTTTTTGGTAAACCGCACTTGAACTGCAGCGACGCGACAGTTTCACCCGCCATTTGAACAAAGAACGAAAGAGATAGAAAGAGGAGAGAGGGGCGGGGGCGTGAGGTAGCGTCAGTTTTGCCTAGTTGCCCAACTTTGCCGCGCAGTTCCGCTGCAGTGCAGTTCCGTTGCCGCGTAGTGCGGTTTGCTCCATATGTTTGCCTTGAAAGAATATTTTGTCGCGTCGTGTCGCTCAGTTCCGCTGCGGTGCAGTTCCGCCTAGTGCGTTCGCACCTTAATTCACTACATGAGGTTCGTTTAATTGAACAATGCTGGCGGCTGCGCGTTAACGAAGTTTTTTGTTTGAACGAATTTCCGAATAATACGTCATTTTAATTTGTTGTGTTTATTTCCATCTAACACGCTTGGTACTTACAGCCACCATAACTTACTGTTACCACTTTATTAATCTGTGCTGTTACTTATATCAATATAGGTAAACTTTAATTATCGAAATGAAAAATAGTGAATTTTAGTTAAAATACATTGTTGTTGTTGTGATTTTTGTGTTTTATACAGGGTGTGTGTGATTCTATGACAAACGTTATAGGTGCGTTTTGTCACAAAATCTTTTTGTCGGGCCATTTCCTTGAGTCGACTTTTCGTGTTTTTTTATCCAAATCCGCAGTTCAATCAGGCGGTGAGCCAGCAATTTCTTTTTTTTATCGTAGCAAAAAGATCCACCTGTCTCATCCATGACTGGTTTGCTGAAAGAGTTATATTATGTACTAGAGATAAGCTAGCTTTTGTACACTTTTACCTGTATTTTTGTCCTATGTATTTTTTGGTTGCAATAAAGAAATTATGAAAGCTTATGAAAGATAAACAGAAAGTCAGAAAGCTTTTGACTTTGACGTTAATATATATTTTTTGGTGGTTGACCATGTGTATCTCTCTAAGATGTATCTTATCAGTACGCATTACGATAGCTTTTTGGCCTTTAGCGATCAGTATAAGAAGAAGAAATATTTGACCTATTGTATTTATTGACCTACCTATTTGACCTAGCTTATGCCCGCCACTATATCAGCGTAGGTATTTTCACTATTTGATTTAATTTTTCCCGTTGCGATTGATATGGTATCCCATAAAAAAAAACTAAAAAAACAATCACAACTGACTGAATAGCTAAAGCTAAAGCAAAGCATCCTCATCCTCAGACTAATAATAACTTAGTAGCTTCCTTTTAAGAAGGCTGATCTAATTATTAGTAGTATCTAGTTTAATGAAGCCTATATATATTTTCAGCCTATTATTGGGTCCCACTGCTTCTTTTTTTCTTTTCTTTTTGCTTACAGAATATTCGAGAAAGACTATACAGTTTCATATTATCAATTGGTATGTAAAGCATGTTTAATGTTCTGTCAGGAATTCAGGATCAGAAAAGAATAATACCTACTAAGTTTAAGAATGAACCGCGAATACAAAATACCTGGATACCCTTCTAACCGATTGATGATTTAAATAAACGTTCAAGTGCGAGTAGGACTCGCGCACCAAGGGTTCCGATCACATTTGTCAGAGCGTAACACGTGTAGTAAGTAAAACTAATAATGTTATCCGTGTAAACCAAATCAGATTCTGTGAACTAAAGCTATTTAAGTTATTCCCTAAAATATGATCGGCCAAATAAATGTTACCCTGAAGGCCTACTTAAACAGTAGTGCCATGCTTTTTCATATACGTTTTAGTACGAAAAAGCAACGCAGTACTCTTTAGATCCTGCTTTAAGAGTTGGTTTTAGGCCTGCAGTTCAAGCTAGACATTTTGATCAGTTCCGCTACGCACGATGGTACGAGATCCTGGCGACCATTGTGGGGATCTTGCTGGGGCTGGCCAGCGGTGGCAGCGTCTGCTTCGTCCAGGTGCAGTTCGGTGAACTGACCACCGCCTTCGTGCAGCGGACTGCCCACCCCGAGGGCACTTCCAGCAGAATGCCCACCCTCGAGTGGTTCAACGGCGGACGGCGGCTGTAAGTATACCATTTTGATGATGATACGAGCTACCTGCTTGTTCACAGTGCAGGTGGCGGCAGAGATTATGATGATGAGGATACTGGATAACGAGGTTGAAAGTGATGATGGCGATATGCTGAGGATGAAGGTTAAAATAAAAATGTTGATGAGAAATGATAGATGACGAGCCTAAAGGCGATAATGAAAATATCATTCTGCGATTGGGGAAGGAACAAGATGACATAGATGTTATAGATATTGATGTAAATAAAGACAATACTATTTTCAAGTATTTTTATCATATTCTTATTCCAAGCGCTTCAATTGTCTACTTTAGTTTAATCCTATTTCATGTCTTTTTATAGGACAAACGCAAGCTATAGTGAAAATATGGATGCTTTAATGGAAGATGGCATCGCTCTGGCCATCGGGATGACAATTTCCCTGGTGTTTTCTCTTATTTGCATCTGGGTGGCTGTGATTCTAGTCAACTGGAGTGCTCTAAGACAGGTCAGTGGTTTTGTACTCACCCCTAATTTCCGAGAAAATGGTAAAAGCGAAGAAGTCACAGAAAAATATTTTCTTTTCGGAAAAGGCTTCAGTGTACAAATAGTTGTCAATCAAAAACCACGTGCAGCTTCTATAGTGGCAGTTCGGTCTAGAAATAATTGAAACAAAAAGTAAACTTTAGAAAAAACCGACTTCCACAAACCCTATTTGATTAGATTGAGTTTAATACTAACTGTAACCCCTTATCCCCCCCCCCTTGGGGAATTAATTTTGTCAAATCCTATATCAGTGCTACCCCACGCGACTAAGGAACCCCTGTACAAAGTTTCATGGCTCTAGGTCCACCGGTTTCGCCTATGCGTTGCCTGCCCGTCAGCCACGCATTGTATTTGTACCTAGTATTGAGCAGATCTGGTGGCCATATGTGGTCTTCATCAGCAGTTCCGCATCACAATATTATGCTTACCGTGTGCATTTGCACGAGTTATTATGAAAAACACAAAAATCACTATAGGTCTGCCTATAATATTTGAAGAGTTCTCTCGATTTCTCCAGGATCCCATCATCAGATCCTCACCTGGTGTCAATGGGACCACCCTTGAGGTATTACCTATACGCCGAAAAAAGATTTGTTCAAATCGGTTCATAATTGGCGGAGTTATCGCGTAACAAACATAGAAAAAAAAAACATACGGGTCGAATTGAGAACCTCCTCCTTTTTTTGAAGTCGGTTGAAAAACTAAGGACTTTTTTGTGCACTTAGTGAAAAGCCTGATTTTTATACCACAGCTAGTTCGTGTGCCTATTAAGTTCATATTTCGATATTGAGGAATGTTGGATTCGACCTGAGAGGCCCGTGCGGGATAATTTAAAAATGTGTTTTCCAGTTTTTCACGTTTCATTAAAAAACAGTCTATATTTGTAAAAAAAAACCAGCCAAGTGCGAGTAGAACTCGCGCACGAAGGGTTCCGTACCATTATCTATAAAAACAGCAAAAAATAAAACATGTCTGTTGTACGGGAGCCCCTTTAATTTATTCTGATTTTTAGTATTTGTTGTTATAGAGGCAACAGAAATACATCATCTGTGAAAATTTCAGCTGTCTCACTATCACGGTTCATGAGATACGGCGGCGGTGACAGACGGACAAAACGGACGGACAGCGGAGGCTTAGTAATAGTCTTCTTTCACAAAGTGCACAAACCATCCATGCAGAACTCCCAGTACTACAGTACTAGCTTTAGCCGTTAACAACTTAAATATAAATTATTATAATTTTCAGACCTCAAGAATTCGCTTGCTATTCCTGCAGGCAGTTATGCGTCAGGACATGGCCTGGTTTGACACTGACACCAACTTTAACCTGGCTTCTAGAATGTCTGAGTAAGTTTGGTCTGCGCGAGTAGGACTCACACACCAAGGGTTCCCATCACAATTGGTAAGCTTAACACGTGTAATTAGGTTTCCACATAAAAAAATAAGTATGATGTCATCCATTTAAACGAAATTTAATATTTTCGTAGAAAGACAGTGCAATTTTCAGATTTTCCCTTTACTTATGCTAAAATGTCATCCATTTAAACGAAATTTAATATTTTCGTAGAAAGACAGTGCAATTTTCAGATTTTCCCTTTACTTATGCTAAAATGTCATCCATTTAAACGAAATTTAATATTTTCGTAGAAAGACAGTGCAATTTTCAGATTTTCTCTTTACTTATGCTCTTAGACCTTGCGTTGTGCCAAATTTCATCATTGTAGTCCTAAGGGAATTACCCTATAGGTTTGGTCGTCCACGCAATCTTGAGACGGACAAAAAAGTGATCGAATAAGGGTTCCGTGTTTTAGGGTTCCGATCCTTAAAAAGGAACCCTTAAAGGATCACTTTATTGTCCCTCCGTCTGTCCGTCCGTGTGTCAAGTCAAGACCATTACAAGAACGCGTGGACGTATCAAGCTGTTTTTATCTCTCGGCGGCCGATCGTAGAATTGGGGATTCCGGGACTGGGTAGTCAACGTGATAAAATGTTCGACGGTTGGAATGTGCAGGTGTCTTTATGGACCTGATTGGGCATATCATGAAACGATAAAATCTCTTAAGGCAAACACTGCGGTACCTTAGGTGAAGACTAAAGGGGGCGAGCGCAGCGAAGCCCCGAATAGTCTTCGTGTTCGTTTGACATGTATTACACAAAAAACATCACGTAGTGCTGAATAAAAATGCTTTTAAAAAGACATGTTTTCGTTAAAACCCACCACTTCATGATGTGCCCAGTAATTTTTTGGGCATATCATGAAATGGCGGGGCACATGACGGCACATCATGATGTGATTCTACGCGATTCTACGATCGGCCGCCGACGTATCAATTGTTTAGGTCTGTGGTCGCATATCACTGTGAAAAAATCAACCTTCTAGCTAGGTCAACGTAATCGAACGCAAAATTGTTGGATTTTCATAGTAATCGCAAATGGCCCAAAACTTATAGGGTACTTCCTGTAGGACTACAATCATGAAATTTGGCACAAAGCAAGGTCTTACAGCACAAGTAAAGGGAAAAATCTGAAAACTGCAAATTTCTGTCTTTCTACAAAAATATTCAATTTGGTTTACATGGATGACTACTTTATTTTTTATGTGGAAACCTAATTACATGAAGCTCTCCAAGTGTGATCGGATCCCTTGGTGCGCGAGTCCTACTCGCACTTGACCGTTTATTTAGGACAAAGCACATAGGTAAATGTTACGTGTTTCTTATGTTTTTGTGCAATAAAGTATAAATGAATGAATAGGTAACAGATAGTCTTCAGAGCCCACCATTTCTCCACAGAGACATGTTGAAGTTGAAGGATGGCATGGGAGACAAGCTGGCCATCATCGGCAATCTGGTGGGCACGGCGATTCTCTGCACATGTGTGGCGATACCTCTCGGGTGGAAGCTTTCTCTGGCTTGTATGACTGTGGTGCCGTTCTCTATTGCTGCCTCGGTAGTTCTGTCTAATGTGAGTAGGTAGCTATTTTAAACGATTTATTAATCGATTGAAATCTTTTTTTTAACTGACTTCAAAAAAAGAGGGGGTTCTCAATTCAGTTGTATGTTTTTTTATCATTATGTTTAATGAGTGTTACATCGAAACTTCTTTTGTTTGAAAGGGTTACTCATAAGCTTGGTTCCATTTTTTCAAATAGGGAATCGGTCTAGTAGTTTGGTTACAACATGAAAATATCTGAAAAGTCATGACGTATTAACGGTAAACTAAATAATGTATTGTTTCCTTTCTGTGACCGTGGGCTGACCTAAGGGACCAATATTCGTCCATATTGCGTAATTTTCGTGTTTTTAGACGACACATTGGCAACGCGAGCAGAGAGGATTGAGTAATAGGTCTCAATATCGGTTATTATAAAGTTTTTAACTTTGTTAATTATTTATTTGAAAAGTATCTCATATTTTATTCCTGTTTTTTGAAAATTTGTAATCGAGCCTGTAGTTGTATAAATAGTATTTTTGTGACTTTGTGTTGTTTGTTTACATTAATGTAATGAGACGAATTCTGGCTATAAAGACACCGACTATACTTCTGTTGCAGTATCAAACCAGGTCTTCATTCCGGGAGATGGAAGCGTACAGTCAGGCTGGCAAGCAGGCTGAAGAGGTGCTCAAGTCTGTCAGAACTGTCGTTGCCTTCGGTGGAGAGTTCAAGGAGGTCGAGAAGTGAGTTCTCGTCTAGAAATTATGTAGAAGCAGTACCTAGTTACATGTGTAATATGCCCCGTGAAGATCGGTTGTCGGCACCATTAGGGCAAGTTCTGATCATTTAAAGTAAAATATGTATTGGACCAACGTTTAGGTTTAATGAACGGTGTTTTAGCAGCAAATATTGTAAATACTTATTACAAATGCTGAGCTCACGTTTGCCCATGCCGGTCAAACCAAGTGCGTAGTACATCGGCACACATAGTTTTGGGACTCACTATATCATATCAAACTGAACTGAATCAAAGATTTATTGAAAATCACAACCAATAGAAAGTCTAATGTAACAATTATAAATTATGATGATACATGTAATTGATATGTTCCAATAATACCGCTTTCAATCAAATTGAGCTGAAGTAAAGATTGGTACATATGCTGCGTCACCGTCTCAACTCAACATACGCCCACGCGACTGACTTAGCTCTGGCACAAAGTAGAAAAATATTACATAACTCCATATACTCAAAATTCCAGGTACAAAAACCTATTAGCACCAGCAGAGCGCTACGGCATTAAGAGGGGTCTCTACACTGGCTTGGGGACTGGATTCAACTGGGTCCTCACATACAGTCTCAACGCCATCGGCCTGGCCTATGGCACCAAGCTGGTGTTAGAGGACCTCGACAAACCGGTCGATCAGCGGGACTACGTTTTTGGAGATATTCTCAGTGTAAGATTATTTAATTGTACATTGATCGACATCTCTTATGACCCGAGCCATAGCTGAGACAACGTTTTTGGACAGATTGATCATAAAGAACTTGCACATGATAGTTGAAGTTCAATAGTCTGTTAGATCACTGAACGGTGGCAACGTCCACGTCCACACTGCATTTACAAGCACATTAAAGTCTTCCCGAGTGTTCAGACAAAACGGGAAATAATAGGTGGCGTTAACATGAAGACAATTAATCATTTGCTTCGTGTTTTTGCCACTACAGCTACGCTATCACGTATCACGATTATTTCCATTTCATTGCAGATTCTCTTCAACATTTATATGGCGACCCAGTCAATAACTTTCTGCGTGCCCCACGGGGAGACATTCTCCGCGGCCAAGGCTGCTGCAGGCACCATCTTCAAACTCCTGGACCGGGAGCCAGCGATCGACAGCCTCAGTGCTGAAGGGCTATCCCCACGGAGGGTTGTTGGGGATTTATTATTGGAAGATGTGCACTTCAGTTACCCGTCACGACCAGATGTGAAGGTATTAACATCGCCATTTCACGCTTTGCGTTTGTTGTTGCTTGTGTGTTTGCGATCGTCATATATTTTCTTCTCCTCCATCAGGGCTAAGATTCGCGTAATATTAAGTTAATAATCACGATGCTGGCACTAAGACAACGTCCGAACGTCATCGCGCCTTAACATCGGCTATTGCCTATCGCCCTATTGCGGCTCGGGAACGGCCATTGTAACAAGCGAATGCCATTACCATAATTTATTTGTTATGTTCGTGCCAAGGTAAGAGCATCACAAGAGCATTGAATGAGAATTGTGTACAAGAATTGGGCCCCAGAAGTGATGCGTGGGTGACGGACTGTACACTAAGCTCAAAATTGCGCCATGAAAGGGGGCATCTAACTTTTGAAAACAAGCAGTTTTTAAGATATAAAACATTTATTGAAAACCGCAAAGATGACTTTGTCATGAAACATACAAACAAACACAAACACAAACACACACAAACACTATGAAAACCAAAGTTATTATTTGCTGGTGAAGAATGATAGTGATATTTGGGCTAGGTGTATCAGGTGTATAATGATTCTACTACGGAACCCTTCATGGGCAAGTCTGACTCGCACTTGGCCACTTTTTTATGTAATGGACAAGACATTCGACTTATAATACTACTACCTCATGCTCGCTGCTTTGCTTCCGTTCAGTCAAATTGTTACATGCGTATTGACCGTCCAATGTCTATAAGTTTCACTAGTGCGCGAATGTTGTAGTAGTCAGGTTTTCGTTTTAGAACTAATCTTGTTCCAGGTGTTGAAAGGCTTCTCCATCCACATCCGGGCCGGCGAGACGGTGGCGCTAGTTGGCTCGTCCGGCTGCGGCAAGTCCACCATCCTGCAGCTGATCCAGCGACTCTACGACCCTGCCTCGGGCGTCGTCAAGCTGGACGGGAAGAACACCAAATCACTGAATCTCGGGTGGCTTCGTTCCTGTTTAGGTACATTCTCTTTCGAGAGAAGGGACTAGTAGTACAGTCAAGTTAAACATGAAGAGGGGGTCGTGCTTGCAAAAGGTCCTGTCATTCTGATTTTTTAGGGTTCCGATCCTTAAAAGGAAAAAAGGAACCCTTATAAGATCACTTTGTTGTCCGTCTGTCTGTCCGTCTGTCTGTCTGTCCGTCTGTCTGTCTGTCCGTGTGTCACGACCTTTGTATCGAGAACGTATCAAGCGTATCAAGCTGACATTTTTATCAATTCTACAACAATCGTAAAATAATACTATACCTCTGAACGACTTTTTGACAAACTTTTGTTTGACAGCGGCTACGTTCCAATTACAATCGAAATTCGGTTCATAAATGTGTCAAAACATTAGCGCGATTCGAAAAGTACCTAAAATTGCATTAAGTACTGTTCCGGATTCGAATTAACTTAGACGTTTCTTGATGATTGCAATTATGGCGATCGCAGGTCTGTGGTCGCATAGAACTGTGAAAAAAATCATCATTTCTATTTTTCTGCAAAACTATGTAATTTTGTTTACATGGATAACATCATACTTTATTTTTTATGTAGAAACCTAATTACACTATAGTTTCGCTCTCCAAGTGTGATCAGAACCCTTGGTCCGCGAGTCCTACTCTCAATTGACTGTTTATTTATACTGTTGTTAGGACCTAAACCAACATTAAAACCCCAGATTTGCAATTCCAAAGTGCTGTGCGAGCGGCGGGTGTACCCAAAAAACCATGAAATGACATTTAGCAAGCACGGTTGGTACATTTTGACTGAACCATAGATATTCAACATCCCATTTTCCTACAGCCAAACACATTGCTTCTAGCTTCTAGCCCCTCATTAGGATATCCTGTATCGTAGGAAACAGAAACAGCGTCATCCAGGTCTGGTTTTTTTTTATTCTAAAAAAAAGTTCTACAACAGTCGGGATTTAAACCCAGGATATCTCGCTTGGGAAGACCAGCCTCGACCGCAACACCAAAAAGTCCTTCTGAATATTGATTCAGTTGATTTTTCGACCCATCTCTGTCCTCAAGAAGGTAAATATTTTTTACTTATACGTATGTTATTATAATTGCCTCTATGCTTCACACCACCCAGGCGTTGTGGGTCAGGAGCCAGTGCTGTTCAAGGGCAGCATTCACGAGAACATAGCAATCGGGATCCCCGAAGCGACGCGGGAAGAAGTGCAGCGAGTGGCGGAGATGGCGCATGCGCACACATTCATCACCAATCTGCCGAAAGTAAGAACAGAAACACCCGTAGTAATAAACTGCCCTCAGTTGTGAGCACTGTTTCATGTCTAGCTTTCCAACGATCTTTTGGCTTGCGGTGAGAGGTTGAACTAATGCTTTTCGACAGGTTCGTTGCTTTAAGTTGTGTAGAGGTGGCGCCAATAGATCGTTATAAAACTGCATGTGACGGTTGCGCCAGATCGAATCTGCTTACACGCGCTTGTAATAGCCGAAGAGCTGAGAGCTGTTTATAATTACGGGCGTATGCAACGGTATAAGATCGCTGCTGCCTTATATGGTTGGTTAGGGTTGGGTTATCAAGCAAGACATCTCTGCGGTTAGCTCTAATCGCCTACTTACACATTTATCGGCTTAAAAAAAATGGTGCAGGTATAAGAACCGAGTAAGTGTGTAGTTGGAATAGTATCCTGGAATGTTAGAGAATCTCCGATAAAAATAATTACACATATATTAATTCTATGACGGATCAATCAGGGCTACGACACGGTGATCGGCGAGCGCGGCGCGACGCTGTCGGGCGGGCAGAAGCAGCGCATCGCCATCGCGCGGTCACTGTTGCGCGAGCCCGCCGTGCTGCTGCTGGACGAGGCGACCTCGGCACTCGACCCGCACTCCGAGCGCCAGGTGCAGGGTGCGCTAGACCGCGCCGCGCAGGGCCGCACCACGCTCCTCGTCTCGCACAGGTGACTAGTAGCCGCACACCCGCACACAGCTGACTAGCAGCTGCACTCCGAGCGCCAGGTGCAGGGCGCGCTAGACCACGCCGCGCAGGGCTGCACCACGCTCCTCGTCTCGCACAGGTGACTAGCAGCCGCACAGCCGCACACAGCTGACCAGCAGCCGCACTGCGAGCGCCAGGTGACTAGCAGCCGCACACCCGCATACAGCTGACTAGCAGCCGAACTCCGAGCGCCAGGTGACTAGCAGCCGCACACCCGCACACAGCTGACTAGCAGCCGCAATCCGAGCGCTATAGGTCTCACACAGGTGACTAGCAGCCGCACACCCACACAGAGCTGAATAGAAGCCGCATACTCTCATCATAGATCCGAACCAATTTCTAGCGAGATTAAGTTGTGTAGTAAACGTTTTTGGATTAACCCTCATCATTTTCTCAGGCTATCTACAATTGTAAATGCAGACCGTATCGTGTGTATGGACCAAGGAGCTATTGTAGAGCAAGGATCCCATGAGGAGCTTTTAAAAGCAAAAGGTAATCCCAGGTTCATTTAAATATCCTGAGTTGCACATAACGATTTTGAAAGAACATCGAACCTCTAAGGGATAAATAACTACTACCTAAATTCGCTATAATTAGGCTTTTTTCGTGTAAATCTATAAAACATGTCCATGGATAAAAATAAAAATTACAAACACCAAATGTTCTCTGACAAAATGTAGTAAATAGTAGCTTTTTTGAGATAATTCAGTTTTAATAAATGACTAAATTGCATATTCAAACTGAATTATCTCAGAAACGCACGACATTTTGTCAAAGTTTTTTTTGTCCGTAATTAAATTCTCTTTCGATAGACATTTGCTTTATAGGTGTACACGAAAAAGCGAAATTTTCGGGTATGCAAGTACCCCAGCATACAAAAATGTTCGATGTTCTTTGTCACTTAATTAATTTCTTGGCGAGAATTTCAACTCGGGGCTAACCACCTAAAAGATTTCCATTATTCGATAACAAATTGTACTCTTGATTAAACTAATTCCAGGATTCTACTGGAACCTAGTATCAACGGGAAAAGATGCACAGGAACCAGATATTATCGAGACTGTGGACGAAGAAGCTGGCGATGAAACCAAGCAGACAGAGACAGCCCTGGTGCCTCGATCAGATCCAATAAGGCGGTCCAGGAAGGCACATCGACGACATTCCACCAGAAGAGGTACCTAAGAAATTGGCAACCCTTTATCCAGTCACTTTGTTGTCAAAGTTCTCCCACGAATATCGGATCCTATAGTCGTCAAGTTAAAAACTTGGAGCAATGTGGATAAAATGTAGATGCTTGGTAAATTTATTTTTAGAATCTCATGATTGGTTGACTCCTCGGGGCTCCATATCCTCAGTGATGTCTACCAGCCTCCAGAACTTCGCTTATCAACTTGAGAGTGAGAGCGAAGTGGATGAAGATGATAAGGTCAGTATTATTAGGTATACTTTACCGATATCCAATCTGATAATCAGATTATATGTATAGGGACTCTCAAGGGCGTTATCAATCCCTTGTTTCTTCGTAATGATAATTATGAAACTCAATTCACTTCTGACCAAAACACCTTCCAAAGAACACGGCCCGCCGTTTTTCCGGTCTCTTCCTTTGGTGTCATTGCTTACTAATGAGTTTCTCCCTTTGTTTTCATCCACAGAATATACCACCAGTTAGTGATTGGCAGCTAATGAAACAGAATGCTCCTGAGTGGATGTACATAGCCGTCGGTTCCATAGCAGCCTTCATTCAGGGTGCTTGCTTCCCTATATTTGCGATGGTGTTCGGGTTTGCCATGGGGGTAAGTTGGGCATTCATTGAAGAATCACGGAAGTTTTCTCATAGTTTCCCTCTCAAATATTTTATTTCAGTATTTAGTCAAGGAAAATTGTGGCCTAGTAAAAAATATGTCGCTTAGACCAATTTGCCAACCGCGCATTTTCTTTTTTTATGTTTTCAGATGTTTTCACTGTCGAATCGCGATGAGATCTTCAGACTCTCAGTGGTATACTCCGGTATCTTCATGCTAGTAGCAGCTATAGCTGGTATCTCCATGGCCCTGCAGAGTTATACTTTCACCAGCGCCGGCCTTAAGATGACCTCAAGGCTACGACAGCAGTACTTTGCCAGTTTACTCAAACAGGTAAATATTGGTTACAAAACATCGAGGATTTAGTGTAGTAATAGTGTGTTTCTGATTGTCCTTTTGTTGTTGTCCAAATGTCTCCTCTTCAGTCACTCGTTTATTGTATGTGCTGGTTGACGATAGCCTACCACGGTATTCTAACTTCAGCACAAAAGGATAGCTGAAAGTGCCGTGTGTCTTGATATCTCGGTGTTCTGCTCGGTCTTTGGTTTTGATCTAGTTAAAACCTCTGTACCCAAGTATTTCATAATCAGGTAGCTGTCCGGTCAGGTCCTGTTAGCATTTTGAAAATAACGAATGCAGGAATTTTCATTTGTTTAATCTTGTCCAGGAAATAGGCTTCTATGACAAGCTGACCAACAGCGTCGGGGCGCTGTGCAACCGACTCAGCAGCGACGCAGCAGACGTCCAAGGGGCCACGGGGCTGAGGATCGGGCTGATACTTCAGGGCTTCAGCTCAGTCTTCGTAGGGTTTGTCATGGCAATGAGCTATAACTGGAAGCTGACGCTCGTTGGCATGGCGTTCTTGCCTTTGGTGAGTATGACACATAAACAATTTTGAACCAGGTTAGTCAGGTTCCGCCACATTTTACGACATTCGCATTCGCATTTCATTCATAATTTCTTATTGAAGAAGTTACGATAGCTCTATATGACATATTAATCTGTTATTCAAAAATATTGGTCACATACAGTCACATAGAACTTATCGAGACAACTTAAAACAGGCCCTTACTTTCTAAAACTTTTCTAAATTACGAGTTACAGTAATTAGAATCAATTGTTTGTTGTCAGATGGTCGGCAGCATTTGGCTGGAAGGAATCATATCACAGAAGTCTCAATTGAATGAGAGAGCTGCAATGGAGTCAGCTACTGTCATAGCTACAGAGGCCGTAATCAGCATCAGAACTGTACAGAGTTTAGGTAAGAAGGGAACTTCCTTGCTCTTGTGCTGTTTATTAACTCGATACAAAGTGATGAAATGAAAACCATATCAAAGTTAACTGTTACTTTTCAGCCCTAACGATCATACTTAGATCTAGATAATTTCAAGAAACTCCTCATCATCAAATCTTGGTCTCTCCCTAGTCACCGGCAACTTCGTTTTTGTACCTTAGATGGACGACAATCTTGGTAGTTGTTCAGGTAGAACTGTCCAGTCCAGCTACCAACTCACCCTGACATACAAATATCAGTCATCTAATCACTGATACGAAGTTCATTTGTTAAAGGCGTTGAAAAAATATTCTTGGACCAGTTTGAGAAGTCTCTGGCAGTTGCTGCGCGGTCGGTGGCTCAAAAGACCAGGTGGCGAGGTCTAGTGCTCGGTCTGGGCCTCTACGTGCCCTTCTTAGCGTACTGCTCAGCCACTGTCTATGGCACTGTGCTGGTCGCTAGAGAAAGTCTGGATTATTCCATTGTTTTGTTGTGAGTATAGTTTTAACTAATATTTCCGCTTGGTTTCAGATTATGTTTAACACGAAATTACTACAATAGAATGTGGGCTCCTTTAAAGCATAATATAGTGTCGTACGCTTTTGCTTATTATATCATATAGGTATTCATAACTGTAAAGTATTTTCGTAAATGACACTTTGACTAGGTACCTTAATTTCACTCTAGAAGTGTCTGATTCAATCCACTAACTGGAAGAAATAGACGGCGACGCATCATACGAGAGTTCTGCGTTCAACCAAGAAAAATAATAATTATGATAATGATGAATATGAGGATGATGATGATGACATTATCACACCCGCAGAGTAAACGAAGCGATCATGTACGGTGCGTATATGCTGGGTCAGTCGCTGGTGTATGCTCCAAACTTCAAGTCAGCGAAGCTCTCCGGAGCCAGGATACTAGCGACCGTCAACCGGGTGCCTCGGGTCAGGTCTAAAGACGGACTTAGGAGCAGGACTGAATGGGTGAGTTTAAGAAATAGGGCCCGAAAGCGCTAACCTTCATATTGTTACGCTTCACCCACGCTCGTAACTATCTAGAGACACATTGTTTTCTGGATGCTTGATTCAAATTCTACGTAGATCATTATAAAACTAAGATAAAACTCTATAAACTCTAGCAAAACTTAAGATACTTCTTCATCCTTGATCTAGCCAAAGACACACACACACACAATTAATTTGTGTGTGTGTGTCTTTGGCCACACCTTCTGTTTAACTAGTAGACCATACATAAAACTCAAGAAACACTACCTACCTACAGACTTCGCATTTACAATACTCACTTAACTAAATACGTTTGGTCTTTCAGAAAGCTTCCGGCCAGTTCCACCTCCGTGACCTGGAGTTCAGTTATCACACTCAGCCGAACCATGCTGTGTTACGAGGTTTCGACCTGAAGGTGGATGCGGGGAAGACTGTGGCCCTGGTCGGTGCCTCTGGCTGCGGCAAGTCTACGGTGCTGCAGCTGCTGCAGAGATTCTATGACCCTGATGCCGGGAGCATTGTGAGTGTCCATCTTGTCCGTGTACCGTTAGAGATTTGCAATTGTAACCTGGGTGCTACAAACACAGTTGGTTTACCCTCAGGTTTTACTTTCCTATGCGTAGAGAGCATAGAACAACGGCCTCCTAACGGGCAATATCCAATATCTAACGGCTAAGTAAAGAGGTGTTAATAAGTATTTAGAATAAAGGATGGCTTCAAACTAATAGGCCCTTTTTGGAGAAAAAAAGTTTCATTTATCTGAGAGGCGCTTGCTTGACGTTGAGTTCCTTGAGTTCTGTTCTGCCGTGTGTAAAAAAATAAAAATTATGTCAAACACGGAGAAAGTATTTTAAATATGTCAAAATCATAGAATAATAAATATCTGTTATTTTGAATGATTTTGACTTAGGATTTTGACGGCTGTTAGGCACATTTTGCGGCTATTTTACAGGACTTCACCTTGGAAAATAACTCCATAACAAAAGAAAAGGCCTTTTATGGTAACAAACCTGTAAAATACAAAATCTTTGCAAGGACGACTCGACGATAGTCTACTCGAGCACTTAGAATCAAGACCAAAGAATTTGCAGTCTAATGGGTTCAGTCATTAGCATCGCCGTGGATTCGATCTCGTCCGTATTCCAAACGGTAGTTATGGACACATTTTGCGAAAGGGCACAAGGGGCAGAGGTAGGCCTCTTCATGAATGCCAAGCCGACATTCGACAGCGCCGTTGGATTCAAAATAAATCGGGAACAACGCATGATGATAGCCAATGAAGCCGATCTGATATCTGCCCGTATACCCCCAGCAGACCGAGACTACTGCGCCCACCTTCTTCTAGACTACAAATGCTGTCGATACAAGAACACACCGTTCTTCTACAAATGTGCGCACCAAAGACACGCGTATCTGAATTGTCAGCAGCAGGATTATGTATTCAGAATGAAAGAGTACGAGAGAGAGAGGCGGCTGCGGGTAAGAGAGAAGAGGATTAAGGATGCTTGCACGAAGAAAAAGGATGAACCTAGTCATTCCTGTAAAGAAAAACCGGAGAAACAGGAACCGGAAAAGCCACAACAACCGAAGGAATAGTATTCGTACACAGCATCGATTTATATGTATTACATTAAATTACATGGTGTACCTCGCGCGTTGTAGAGAACGCTGAAAGCGTAGTATTCGCGCATGGGTACACTCGCGCACGAAAGTACTATTCGATCCTCGGCGCGCCCCGTAGCTGACCGGTCGCCCGCGCGCAACCACATCCGCCTTTCTTTACCTTTTTACCTTACTCGAGACTGCTTACGCGTAAAACTAAAACTACCCAATTAGTTTTATTTTAGCTTTAGCGTGACCTACTCGATATGTTCGACGACCTCTGTGGCGTAGCGGTTGCGCATCTGCCTACCATGCGGGAGGTCCCGGGTTCGAATCCCGGCTGGGGACAAAAAACCCTTGGTCTTGGATGTTTGAATGTTTGTGATGTTGCTTTTTCTGGTTCCCACGACACAGGGTATCCTAGTGTGGGGCCAGAAACAATGTATGTGCCTGTATGTAAATGTAAATTTATCTAGAAATGTAGAGCTCGTCTAAGCTGAAATGACGCGCCCCACTCCTTGGTTTTGTATTTACTTGTCATACAAAACCAAGGAGTGGGGCGCGTCATTTCAGCTTAGACGAGCTCTATGTATGTAATTTACTGAGAAGCAATGGCTAACTTACACTGTGATTTGTTTATTTATAGTGCCCGTTTGTTCGCGATCCACTAGTTTAAGTCTTTAATAAACGGGTTTTTTATTATCGTTCAGTTTTATTTATATGTCACGGGCAACTTGACAACTGAACAAACTCGAACGACTTCAGAGGAAAATCAGCGGAACTAATTATACTCTGGCCGCTGAGAGAATGCTCTCTCAGAAAATATTACATTTTGAACAAATCATGTTACGACATTGTTATTGTAGGATTATCTAATACTTTGATAATAATGGGTCCAAAGCTATCAAGATAGATTTAAAACCGACTTGCCAAAGGAGGAGAGGCTTACAATTTTTTTATGTATGTGCCGATTGAAAATTATTTTTTTCTTTGAAAGGGTTTACCTTCCCATTGGTCCCATTGACACCAGGTCAGGATCTGATGATGGGATCCTGGAGAAATCGAGGGAACTCTTCAAATATTATAGGCAGACCTATAGTGATTTTTGTGTTTTTAGTAATAACTCGTGCATTTACTCACGGTAAGCATAATATTGTGATGCGGAACTGCTGATGAAGACCACATAAATGGCCACCAGAACTGCTCAATACTAGGTACAAATACAATGCGTGGCTGACGGGCAGGCAACGCGTAGCCTAAACCGGTGGACCTAGAGCCATGAAACTTTGGAAGGTCATGATTCTGTTGTGAGTCTCTGCGCTGTGCAGGAGCTGGACGGGCGTGACTCACGCACTGCGCTGACGCTGGCGCGGCTGCGGCGTCAGCTTGGCGTGGTGCAGCAGGAGCCGGTGCTCTTCGACCGCTCGCTCGCCGAGAACATCGCCTACGGAGACAACGCGAGGAAGGTCTCCATGCAGGAGATCATCGCTGCCGCCAAGGCTGCTAATATACACAACTTTGTCGTGTCGCTGCCTCAGGTAATTAATTATACAACTTTGGTATGCGTCGTTGTCATTACATCGCTTGGCCTTTACGGCGGTTCGGATACCTTCCTGCAAACTTCCTGCAACATTCCAGCAAAGGGCCAGGAGCGATGAAAAGTCCGAGCAACGACGTCATAGCAACATTATTGTTACGACTAAAAGTCCCCTGAATTGCCGACGAGGTTGTTGTTCATCATAATTTTGCTAAAGGGGAACATGATGTACCCAGGGTACTACTGCAGACTGATCGACTCAAGCTGGCTTTCAAATCTTAGGCCCTTAGTTGGGATATTTGGTACCTGAACTTGACTTCCATACAGGGTTACGACACGAACCTGGGGTCAGGCGGCGCGCAGCTCTCGGGCGGTCAGAAGCAGCGCGTGTGTATTGCGCGTGCGCTCATCAGACACCCGCGTCTGCTGCTGCTGGACGAGGCCACCTCCGCTCTCGACGCTAACAGTGAGAAGGTAGGCTGAGACAGTAATTAGTATTAGGGAAAGCCTAATAGGTAATACCTACTCCCTGCAGGGATACGATTGTGTTGGTGTGTGACGTTTCTGCCTCCGCTTTCGACCGTGGCAATAGCAGTACCTACCTAGAAGGTAGGCGGTCCGGAAGGTACGTAGGTAGAGCTTGTCTAAGCTGAAATGACGCGCCCCACTCCTTGGTTTTGTATTGCAAGTAAATACAAAACCAAGGAGTGGGGCGCGTCATTTCAGCTTAGACGAGCTCTAATAGGCTTGTGGCCTGTCAAGTCAAAATAGATATTTTTTATGAACTGTCAAAACGGAACTTTGGTTCCTGAGTTCTATGAAATAACAACAGAATGACGTCATGGAGAAGTGCCATCAAATGCTGTCTTTTTTTGCACAAAATAGACTTAATAAAATATATCTGCTGGAAATATACAATACTGAGAATGTCAAGCCATTTTGTACATAATGCTTTAACTTAAGACTTGTTCCTAGATTTATTGGATAACCTAGGCCACAAGCCTACTCTACTGGCTGTCTCGATCGGTCGCTTCGGCGACACTTTGCGATCTCGTGATCGCGTCTGCAGTTGCGTCGGCTCATCGGCTGAGAACTAAGAACTTGCAACGCTTCCGATGATTTACTGGTCCTATAGAGTAACTACCTACTAACTTTTACATCCCGGAACTGGGACTGAGAATCCATTCTTCTTAGTAGACCCTTTACTCGTTCTAAATAAAAGTGAAAATATAAAGGCGATTCATTTCCAGGCGGTGACGGAAGCCCTGGAGGCAGCTGCTAAAGGTCGCACCTGCATCACGATAGCTCACCGGCTCTCCACAGTAAAGGACGCTGATCTCATATGTGTCGTGGATAAAGGTGAAGGATCATACAGATATATTTAATATAGTATTTAATTTCTGTATTTGGTGGCGCGCGGCAGTGCGGCACAGCCTCGGAGGAATCAAACAGCGGCACGTACCTAATTTGACACTAAAGTAGTACGCCTACGCCTATTGTTACCAAAAATAATGCAAATAAACTTATTTGATTTGATTTGATTTACGGTGGGCCCAAGTTCCAGGGTGTGGAAGTGCTGGTATTACATATATAAAACAAGCATTTTTTCTTGACTGTTGAAGTATCCGAAGGGTAGACTATAACCATACACAAACAGGAGGAATGTTTAGTCTGAGTCTGAGACCATACTTCATCAATCTAAAGTAGGAATGTACACCTTGGCAAGAAATGCTAGAAAAATAAAAAAGATACGCGTGTAGCACCGTACACGTGTTAGAAGTAAAACTTCTGTAGCTAGATCATTAAGTGGTACCTATACTATACACCTATACCTACCTATACTAAAAGAGATTTAAATTTCCAATTTTGAGATCCAATCTCTGCTTCAAGTTACTTTTAAGTTTCAGACGTCCGATTATTTGAAATTATTTTATACTTGTACTTACTTTTAATACGTCATGTCATTTATTTCCCACCATTCCTTATCTACAATTTGTCGCGCTCGTGGTGATATACTTAACTCATTCAATAGTGTCACTACTATTTGCATCTCGCTCAGATTATATACCATCTGACGTCACGTCTTTAAGCCGTCTCGCTCAAATGTATGCATTGCTTTGCTTGTTTTAGAAATCCATATCGACCCGTGTGACATTGATGAAACTCTTTTCTTACAAACTGTATGGATCGCATCGCACAGCTGTCAAACATAAGTTCCGGTTCCAACAAAGAGGTTGAACGAAGTAGTTTTTGGTCACGTCACTGGTTTTGTTTATCCCAGCCAGCGGCGGCGGCGGCGGCGGCGCCATCTTGGCCATACCGGAAATCAAGAACTCGTGGAAGAATGCTTAAAATAATTTTTATTTGTTAACGTTTCATCAGGTTTTTCTCTCACTAATTAACATTCTTTATTGTAGGAATGTATTATTATCTTATCTGATTAGTTAAAAACCGTATTGAAAATAGTTGCGGTTTTAAAAGTCTTCAGCCGACCCTGACGTCACCGATTCCAATTTCCGTTACATTTCTTAGCCACTCGTGATAGCACCCGGCTACTAGCAATTGAAAAGCAAATATATGAATAACCCACAGTTGAGAGGTTAAATAAATTTTACCCCCGTGCCCCAAGAAGTTTTACTTCAAAAAGTGACCAAGTGCGAGTCGGACTCGCCCATGAAGGGTTCCGTAGTTGCAAGTAATTATATGACTGGATGTTTGTGATGTAATTTGTTTTTCATAGTGTATGTATGTATGTATGACAAAGTTATTTTGCGTTTGCTGCGGTTTTTAATAAATGTTTTATATTCTTAAAAACTGCTTTTTTTAGGGTTCCGATACTTAGGAAAAAAAGGAACCCTTATAGGAGCACTTTGTTGTCCGTCTGTCTATCTGTCTGTCTGTCTGTCCGTCTGTCACGACCCCTTTTCTCAGGAACGCGTGAAGGTATCATGTTGAAATTAATATCGATGACTCAAGTCTATGGTCCCTTGGAGCTGTGAAAAAATTAAAGTTCTAGGTCCACGCAATCAAAAGATACCGCGATATTATGCCATAATTTTTCTGAATTTGTATGTACTCGCGTAGAACTCGCAAGGGAATCAAAACCTATAGGGTACTTCCGGTTGGCCTAGGGTCATGAAATTTGGAATGCAGGAAGGTCTTATAGCACAAGTAAAGGCAAAAATCCGAAAACTGTAAATTTCTGTCTGTCTGTCTGTCTCACCGTCTGTTAAGACTTTTTCTCAGAAACGCATGGAGGTATAAAGTAGAAATTAATATCGCTTAATCAAGTCTGTGATCTCTTAAATTTGTGAAAAAATTAAACTTATAGGTCAACGCAATCAAAAGATACCGTATATGTCTCAATTTAGCTGAAATTGCTTGATATTCGCAAGGGAATCAAAACCTAGAACTAAACTTTCCGTTGACCTAGAATCATGAAATTTGGCACGAGCAAGGTCTTATAGCACAAGTAAAGGGAAAAGTCTGAAAACTGCAAATTTCTGTCTTAAAAAAAATCATTTTGGTTTACATGGATGACATCACACTTTAGTTTTTTGTGTGGAAACTTAATTACACGTGTTACGCTCTCTAAGTGTGATCGGAACTCTTGGTGCGCCAGTCCTACTCGCACTTGGCCGGTTTTTTTATTTTGTTCAAACCAATTTTCGTTGTTTTTTTTCACTTTCTTACGTTAATAGTTAAAGGGGGGGGGACACATTTTTCCACTTTGGAAAGGTCTGTCTCTTTAACGATTTACTTTGAGAAAACGTGGTTTCAAGAAACTCAACGTTATTTTTAAAGACCCATCTATAGACACCCCACACATATAAGTTTGATGAAAAATAAAATTTTCGGTTCCAGTTCTATGTATGGGGAGCCCCCTTATTTAAAAAAAAAATTGTATGCAAATCGTAAAGCGGTACATAGAATACATCTACACAGCAAGTTTCAACTGTGTCGTTCTAATAGTTTCGGCATAAAGTTGCTGTGAAATACGGACGGACAGACAGTCAGACTTGACGAATGTATAAGGGTTCCTTGTTTCTCTACGGAACCCTGAAAAGTGGCAACATATGTGACATATTAGTGCACCAGTGCGTGTATAGATTACAATTTAAAGAAACGCGTCTTATTAAAGAAAACACGAAGTAATCTGCAAATATTGCCATAATTTTCTTGGCAAGGTGTATGCTGTCATCATCCGATATTAACTTATATGATGCATATATGTAAATGAGCACATAAGCTACGCCAATAGATCTAGGTACACATCGTAAACAACAATAAACATGTATGTAAATATCCTAATCGAATTAGATAACAGGAGATAACATCCAACATGCCTTCGCAGAGGGTAGATATGTATTGACTTAATTTAACTGTGGCTATGTATATTTCTGGGCCGTGAGTCGCATACAGAATCTCATGGCAATAGACAACGAGCAAGGGCGCAAAATTCTAGTTTGTAGTCGGGGCGGCGTCTCAGCACACCGGTCGACAAGCCAAAAGGAGCCAAAGCAAGGACGGAAAATTCCAGTTTTGGCTTGTCGAGCATTTTGCGCGATTGCTATAGGTATTGCAATGCGATTCGCTACAGAATCCGGCCACAGGTCTGTTACGTAGTATATTTGAGTAGTTTTGCGGGCTTACATAGATTTTGATTTATGTCTGATGCATGTGAGCTGTGTGTGATATAAGGTTTTTTTTTTATTTCAGGGAGTATCGTGGAAAAAGGCACACATGCAGAGCTGATAAGCCTGCAAGGATATTACTGGAAGATGAACAAAGGACAGCATAATCACTAACCATAATGTAATTTACTTATTTGAGTACTTTATTTACCTCTTTTGAGTTTTGGCAAAAATAAAGGGATACTTTTATCTATCAGGATATGTAGGTAGATAGCTTATAGAGGGAAGTTTAATATTATCTGCTCTCCTTCCCCCCCCCCCCCCCCTACCCCCGGGGAAGCATCACCCCCTCACGCCCTCGAAAGTGTTCCGGCGCGCGGTACAAAAGAGAGCCGTACTCGATACATAATAACCGGCCAAGTGCGAGTCGGACTCGCGCACGAAGGGTTCCGTACCATTAACTATAAAAAACCGCAAAAAAATAAAAAACACATTAGTTGTTTGGGAGCCCGCTTAATTTTATTTTTTTTTGTATTTGTTGTTATAGCGACAAAAAAATACATCATCTGTGAAAATTTCAACTGTCTAGCTACCACGGTTCATGAGATACAGCCTGGTGACAGACAGACAGACGGACAGCGAAGTCTCAGTAATAGTGGACTCTAGAAGACACTCCGCGGTCTAGTGGGTCTCACGCTTGCTTCTCACGCAGGAGATGCAGGTTCGACTCCCGGTGCTGCTGACCATGCACCAATGAAATAACGGGGACGCTCTGTGTTTCAGATGGCACGGGGCAGTTTCTTGCCCTTCTTTGCTCCATCCCTAAGCCCACAACTTCCGAACGGGCGGTAGTATACAAAAATATTAATATTATATTGACGTTGACTAAGCAATCTGTATGATTGTATGGTCAATAAAAAAAATTGAACTTGAACATTAAACTGGTAGGTCCCGGCTACTATCTCTACTTGGTTGTATTGTAGTAGTCGTAAAACCCCTCCACCAACCCGCTCTGAGCCAGCGCGTTGGAGTATGGGTCAGTCGTATCCGGGTTACTCGACTTGCTGGCAATATACAGAGTGTTAAAGTTGAACCTCTCGAACTGTTCTAGAGCTAAGTTGACCCTCCCCCAAAATCTTGAGCTGCGACCGCGCCTGATAGTACGAGTACCTATAAGCAGATGCACCCCCCTGAAAGTAATCCTGGCGGCGCCCAAAGGGTAAAACAAACATTGGATGATTTTAACTTTAAGTCTACTGTATTTAATACGATAAAATTAAAGGAAGCTCAAGATTATCATTTCGCCCACCCCTTGAGTTTTTTCTGTATCCGCCACTGATGCAAGCGGAAGGGTTAACCCTAAACTATGCTAATCATTTGATTATGTAACGTTTTAAAAATAATTTGGTTATTCTTAACAAGAAAATAGTTGTAACTTGCTCTGCATATAAATAAAACAAAAAGGCGAGAGTGAAGTCCCATTTATTAAATTATTACTCCATCCAGAATTCCATTCAATATAACGTTTAAAAATCTCCTAAATAGTACAAATATTAAAGACATAGCGTCACGTATGTGTCTTTTCCTATATGTGGAGGCGGATGCACAGTTTGCGTGACGGGAGGCTCCGGTGGATAATCCGTTCAGCGCAGCCGCGTCTTCTAATGCGCAACAACTGAACTATATTCTGGCCGCTGAATGCGATCCTGACACATGTATACGTCCCTGTCTGTCCCGCGTGGTAGAGTGAAAAGTAGCGCGGGACAGACAGGGACATCTACATGTGTCAGGATCGCATTCTCTCAGCGGCCAGGTATAATATATAAGTTACTCTATGGTATAAAGTTCCTACCTAATGCCAAGCGGTCCATAACGCCCACTCAATTAATTGCCATTTTACGAGAAATTAGACGGCGCTTCGTGAACAAAAGACTTCCATTGGCCGGATTGATTTTTAGGTTCAAAGGAAGGATTTTGAAAGAAATTACTAAACTTGCGCCCTGGATCTTGAAACTAGGTACGTATCTGTTAAATTGCAGCTTCATAGGAAGTTTATTTTTTATTTTATACAAACTTGTACTGAAGTCATAAGTTACTCTATGCTTTAAACCTACGTAGGTAGGTACCTGCCAAATTATAGCTTCATAGGTCAAGTATATGTTTTTTTGCCCATACAAACTTTAACCCTCCCCTGCTTTCCCCTGCATCACAAATCCTGCCAAAGGAAATCTTTTGTTCTTGTAGGTACGTTATGATGCTTGTTGGTTTTTAGGGCTACAACTAAAACAGACAACAAACATAAATATTTACATACAGGCACATACATTTTTTGTTTGTTTTGTTTACTACATAACTTGGCGACAAATTATTTCATCAATTCCGGCTTAAATATACAAGATATCGTGAGTCTCTAATAAATGGGTTGATAAACTCTGTCATCTCTGAAAGCTATCTCCAGCGCGGTAAAATTCTGATTTTATTTCGATCTTTCTCTAATGTATTTTGTTGTACTGCACTACACAGACATATAACTTGCGGCTACGGCTGATATAGTCATCATGATAAAGCTGAGACAACTATAAGAGGTTTATTAATACAGCGCGTGAAGCACTTATACATTTGGTTATACCCTGCACCCGTTCGTTCATATAGGCGCTTTTCAAGTCGCGACGGTAACCACACGAGGCGACACATTCCGTCGTCACTTTTAAAGCGCCCAGTGTAACTATTGTGTACCCTTAAAGTCCGATCATATTTCAATAGAAAATAGTAGAAAACAAGTTAATTTAAATTGTTATTGCTACTACCGAAATCTCTACAATAATTTCGAGCAGCTCACGGTAAGTAGAAGATATGTATATTAGGACATTTTATAATAGTTTTTCCCCAAGAATCAACAATAACCATTATTATGCAAGTAATAGGTATGTTATATTTTTGGCACGTCAAATAAAATATTTCTGGAGCAAAAGCAAGTACAATACAGGGTGTAACAGAAGGGTGTAGTCATATTTTACCAGGTTGTTAGGGTGACCATTCTGCGCAACTTTTACTACAAAAACAATTTGATCAGAGCAACTTTATTTTTCATTGCTCCATACGTTTTGGTCCGGGCGGTCAGCTGATTTGTATAGAGAAGTGAAAATTAAAGTTGCTCTGATCTTATCGGTTTCATAGTAAAAGTTGCTTAGAATGAAGTCCCTCACAACCCCCTAAAATATGACTGTAAAGGTTGCTCAGAATGATGTCCCTAACAAGCCCCTAAAATATGAGTACACCTTTCTGTTACACCTTGTATTATATTTATAACATAATAATCACTAATAAATAGGTACCATAATTACTAACAAAGGATATAAGTATAACAAACAATATAAAATAAAACGAACCCTTTTTTAACAAATCAAAAATATATCACTTTATATTAAATATCTGTATAAATCATCCAACAAATTATAATATTATGTATACTGTTAAGTCATATTTTAAAGTATTCAGGACAATCCTTAAAACGTTGCGCCATACATCTATGTCAATCAGATAGCTCTTTTATCTGATCAAGCTGTTTCTCTAACATGCTATTCAGAATAATGAATGAAAAACATAAAACTAGGTACTACACGACTAAAATATCAACACAAATCCATTATTTAATTTATCTACTCTCATGTCATAAATTTCGAATTACAAACTTGAATTCAAATTCATAATGACGTACTTTATAAACAAAATACAGTAATCAAATTAAAAATAATAACACTACTTCTCGAACAAAACTAATGTTATTATTAAACCTTTTTTCCATAACGATACAGTTCTACTTTTTTTGGAAAAGGCAAAGGTCCTGAAACCGTACAGCCAATAACTATAGTTGACAAACAAACAGCCACTCAGTGTTTGATAAGTACTTGGAGGCAGGAAGATTTAAACAAAGAGGTTCATTGATCTGAGGTTTGATACTGTGGCCCTATTGTTCTGAGCTGTAGCCCATGCTCCGCGCATGCGCTGTGATATGCTGGGTTTTGGCGGCAACAAAACGTCAACCGCGTCAACGTTTTGTTGTGTCTAAGCACTGACTGATTTATGTGGAAATATTGTTGTGTTTTAACTTTGATTTTTGTAGGTGAGACACTTAAGTATGAGAGTAGATAAAGTAGTGTATGAAACTGCACATAAATATGTATTAAAACTCTCGTGGGATACTATTAAAAACCTAGCCTACGGCTCGGTTTTTAAACACCAACTCGTGTTTTAATACCCCTCATTATGCAACAGTTTCATAAACTACTATTATGCGATTGCTTTAAAAATATGAGAAATAAATAATATCCTTGTAAAAGGATAACTATTAACTTTTACCATGATGATAAATCATACGTATAATACCACAGATACTATAATATTATACTACAATACAGATAGACCACGTAGAACAAAATATGTGACCGGCGTAAACTGAAATGCTACGGAAGCTTCTTTAGTTTGAGGGTTTTATCGCTTGGTGCAGCACCATCGAAAAATTGCAAAAACCACGAGATGGCGCTAAGATATAGAGGATTTATTCTATGATTAGCGCCACCTGTAAGATGCTTTTACTTACTGTTCACCAGGTACATACCAGGTAAGGTATACTTATATTAAATTAAATTCATCAATTCTTTTATATAAATTCAGTTCTCATTCAATGATTGGTCCTTATTAAGTTGAGCCAATTTAAGCTGTGTTAATGTACCTTGATTTAGTTCCACGCTTCACAAATTATTTTATACAACAATATTATTATTTAATGTACATTGTAAAATATGCAACATTGGACATTACGTATAACATCCAATTAAATATTTACAGTTATAATTTCGACTCAAAAATAAGAACAATGGCGGTTAAGCAAATGACATTAGGTTCTGTTGTGATACCTCTGGAATGGCAAGTGAAGCAGGTAATCTACCTACTGTATTCAACAGATAATTACCACGTTCTTTAACTTTTACATAAAACACATTTAGGCTAAGATAAATCGTCAATTTATATGATTTGGAATGATTCGAAGTTTCGCATTTCGCTCGAAGTTGCAATAATAGGAGACTTTTTAATTCAAAATCAGTAACGATTCCTATAGTATTTTTAATCTATCAAACTCGACAACTGACAACAAAAACTTCTATCTCATGTTTAAAATGTTGCCATGTTGACCCTTTCATATGAAACACCCTGTATATTATTGGAATGACAATAATTTATCATGTAATGTTCAAGAATAATAACATACCGTGATTGTATATTTTTCAACACACTTGCTCGTAAAGTGACACTTATGGCGTGGGTTTAAGAATCATTATGTAGGCGTCGCATGAAACTCGTGAGCAATTGGTAATAACATGCTCGGTTCTTTACTGCTCTCGCCTGCGGCTCGAGCTGATAAACCGACCTCGTCAACTTTGCTCCCTTGTTTCAAAATTTACTATTACAATATTTTGCCAGATATTAGTTAGAACTTATTTTCTTGATCGTTTTGACAAATACAGCAATTGAAAGGAGTAATTTAATTCTTGAGTAAATCAGTGTGAGTTACAATCATGTAACAATTATTATGTTACAATTATTATGTTGTTTTGTTATATAAGCATATATTATCCAAAGTAATTTTAACTCGACAATAATAACCAATCCTTCATGTAAAGAGATCTAATTAAGTGTAAAAAATCACTTGACTTTTATTTATTTATATACTTATTTAATCAGATAATGATAAAATAACGCTACATGGCACAATTACACATCAACAACAATAAACCGAATAAAATAAATAACAAAATCATAATAACAAGATTTTCTAAGCAACCGTTTACCAATGATTATTTATATCGAAACACAACCCAAACATACCTAAACCAAATAAATATCGCGTCTTATATGTAAGTCGCGTTAAAGGTTCAGTGCCACAGGTAGAACTTGAGTGAACTCTACACTCAAGTAAACAAACTTGTGTGGAGTTGTCAGAGTTTAAACAGAAGCGAAGCGTCAGAGTTTAAACCGCGGCAACGGTCGTACGGGTGCAGCAACATCTGGCCGAGACCCGTACTGGATGGGTGAACCGTTTCTATGTGGCATTTGCTTCAGGCGCTTCCGTGTTTGTGATGTCGCTGTTTCTGGTTCCCACGACACAGGGTATCCTAGTGTGGGGCCAGAAGCAATGTATGTGCCTGTATGTAAATGTTTATGTGTATTTATGTGTTTTCAGATGACACGTTAAGCTGCTACTATCGCTACTCTGTTTTAGTAGTCGTAAAGCTGACTCAAAGGCCTTAATAGCCTATTTAATAATAGGGAAGCTTGATAACCTCTGACAGTCGGATTGGCTACTAGCCCGAATCCGCACTGAGCCAGTGTGGTGGAGTATGGCTCAATCTTACTCGGATCCGGGTAAAGGCCTGGGCCCCTCGGTGGGGACAATAATAGGCTACTTCCGTGGAGGTGCAGGTTCGAATTCCGATGCTGACCATGTACCAATGAGATAAGTCATTTACCTTAAGTACGTTATGCGGACACTCTAACGGTGATGGAAAACATCGTAAGAAAACCTTCAATACTCCATAGCTGCGGCAATGGGCTAGCCCCCTGTCACGTAAAATGGAGTGTTGAATCACTGGCTGAAAGTGGTGCCACCCCACAGTGGTGGTTATTTACTCGAGTTTAGGGTTAACTCACTTTCTAGTTAGTGGCACTTAATAGATAAACTATAATAATGATTCCATAGATCTATGTACCCTCGGCCGTAGGCACGGATGATGTCTGAGCGGAAGTCGGTTCTTTCCGATTCTAATGACATCGAAATTATATAATTTCATTTCACAATAGTTGCGTCAACCTCATATCACTCCCCTTTACGTAGTATATAAAATATGTTCTAACATTTTCTAATACACTTAAGATTCTACTTTGGTATTAGATGATTAACATCCCCCATTACTTATGCCTATAATGTAGATTCTAAAGTGGTAAATGGCTCAATTAATAAAATATCTCACTACTAAATGAGAATACTTATATGTATAGAGTACATTTATATACTTAGCTGCTTATTGTCTAATCATCAAAACATTTAAGCTTAAATGGCAACAGATATACAAATACATAGGTCAAATATCTTTGAACCTAAAGATCTGCAGTCCTTGGCCCGAATGCACAACCGAGGACTTAGTTTAAAAGTAAGGTGACGATGTCTTCCGCTCTGTAAATGACATTGAAGCGGTAGTTACTTTGAGCTGCCTGTGCATTCTGCCAAACTGCTGAAGATATTTTTAAGACCACTTGGAAAATAACCACAGGCTAAGAGCCACTTATAACTTTTGACATTCGCTAAATGTTGTTTATTCGCCGTTTAGCACAACACGGCCAAGTTACGTTGTCAAACACACCAAGGCTGTTTGCTGTCGGCACAGAAGAGATAATAGTACTCCGTACAGAACGGCCACTCCCTTCCCCGCGCTGATTCAGATACCGCACCTGGCGTCAAAGGACTGGTTAAAGGATCAATAGACAGGGCTGAACGCCGGACGAGTGACGACGCGTATACTTTAATATCGCTGCATTTGCCGCGCCACCAGCCCTAGCAAAGTTTACGCACACATTTGCACGTATACAAACATCATTTGGTTATGAGTAGTATAGGTGATTATTTTACGATCGTTCTATGGGTGTCCGAGGTGTGCTGTCGGCCAGGTTCCCACTCAACATGGCTGCGTCGTATTTATATTGCACTTAAACTCCATTTAGCGGCTGTCAAAAGTCTGGTGCAAGTCCCACCAAGTTTTTAGATATTTTGAGAATAGCAACAAATGTGTCAGATTTATCATGTGATCTGCTAAGCCCTGGGTTAACTACATAGCGCAAGTGATCCAGGTTAAATAAATATAGGCGGATGATAACGATGACACCTGTGAGCCACCTCGTAGTATGGCTAGTCGTGCGGCGAAATTGGATTCACAGGAAGAACAGACCAGCAAGTAAAAAGAAGCATAGCTCGATAAGTGAATCGTGTGATAGGTAAGACAAGTGCACTCTTAATTCTGGAATATATACAGACAATACCAGAGAATGCAAGACCAGAGAATTGCGAATGTGTGCGTGAACAGGGCGGTCAATGTGCTACTTCACAAGAGTATACTATACAGACGACACTTGTACAGCATGTCTCACAAGTCTTATGCCGATGGAAGTACTCACACAAACGCATTTCTCAGGTCACGCCTTCTGGATTGTATCGTATATCGTTTTCTATCTCTCGCCGCTAAGAACGAAGAGCGGGATATCTAAATGTCAAACGTGGCTGATTCCACTCTACAGACTGATTCCACTTTATCCTACGCTTAGGACTCCCCATGCGAGGCAAATTCCCCAGTTCTTAGACGACGACTGCCCATTACGGTTGAAGTAAATTGATCTAATATTTTAAACTAAAGGCGGTCTCAAAGTCAATGCAAATATCGGCTGTCAACATTGAGAGTACACAATAAATTTGTTGCCTTACAAATTCTAATTGTAAGTGGCCTACGTCGCATAAGCTCAAAAGTAACTGTCTCCCATAATTGGTAAGTTTCTCGCGTTGTAGACGCATTCACTGCGCGTTCGGCGGCGGCGGCGGTCGGGGGGAGTGATGCGGGGGGTACTCGGCGGCTGCGGGGCGCGGGGGCGGCAGCACCGAGATCTGGGGCAGGGCCGGCCCCTGAGGCGCCTCCTCCGGGTCTGTGCGTGGCGCCTGGAGGAAATCATGGAAATTAGTTCATACGATGTAAGTATAGTAAGTTTTTCGTGGCCAGATGTAAGAACCTATTTTGATTTAGTTGAAATGAATCGGGATATGTCCAAATGTCTACATTTTGACATAACCCGATTCGATCTACTCAAACAACTAACGGAATTTTTCGAAGTTTCGCCTTAGCTGAAAGCCATATTTAGATTACCTGATGCGGACCACAGACTTTCTATCAGCCGAAAGTTTAATCGGTGTCTTAATCACTATAAAAATACTAATACGCAAGTGAGCATAATAGGTATGTTCATTCTATCCGGTATAGGCCGAATCTCGCTGGCAGCCCAAGCAGACCAAAACTATCGTTGATCGAAGTCCATGGTCTGCGGGGAATCCACTGAAAGCCTTAGATAGAGCCTTTGCACACGGCAGTTATCGCGATAGATAGGGTCAAAAGTTATAGCCGACAGCCTTGCGTCTTCTTAGCGTCTTCGCGTAGGTCAGTAACCGCCGCGTGCAGCCTTCCGGGCTTCACCAAAGCAACGCTTCCGCGGTGGCGATCAGTTATTATGAGTGAGGACGCGGCCTGTCAGAGGACTCATCGATATACTTGGTGATGCATGGAAGGATATTGTGCGAGAGTGTGGCAGGTTCAGCGAGAATGATATACCCAGCAGTGGGTAGGTGTGGGCTGATTGATCGATTGGTTGAATCGCCGCCGCGGACGCGACCTGAACGCGTTAGCCCCTCGTCAATGTGAATGGCCGCTAAAGGCAGATAGCAATTGAAATGTAATTGTTATAAATTACCCACTAGTGAAAGGTTAGTTCGATCAAGTGTTTAGTCAGTGTAAACTCACATTGCCGAGCGGCGGCAGGATGCCCAGCCGCGCCAACAGCAGTTGTTCCCTGACATGCCGCAACTCCGCCTGTTGCCGCAGTATCATCTGCTGTAGCTCCTCGTGCTTGCGCTGCAACTGAAAGGTATCCCCTTAAGACGGCGCCCTAGGCAGAAACAGGCTTTAGCACAGTATGTTCCTCAGTTAGACTTACTTAGCTTGGCTTTAACAATTTCTTTTTATATTTTTATTTTTTTCCTCTAAAAATAAGTTAAGGATCAAATTCTAAGATCTGATTGCCTAAGGCCCGCCCTTAAGACCATAGGTGAGCAATCCTGGCCGCAAAAGAAAAATTATGCCATTATTTTCACCATACTTTTGTATTAATCAACCACACCCGGTTCTGAGAGCGATCTCACGTGAGTGTGGTGCATTTTATATGGCGAACAAAACCGTCATTTTGAGATAGCTGCGGCAACTCCTAAGAGTTGCCGTTGCACTTGACCGTTAATTAATTAATCATAGCCTTGCCAGGATTTTGCCAGGCAAACCACTCGCAATATGTTTTCTAGCATACAAAATTTGATAAAAAACAAGTTTCATCGCAGTAGCAGATGCGTGAAGGTCGGGCTCTCTTCGGATCTTAGGATATAAGGATATGCTAAAACGTTTCGTGCAACTCAGGATGATAGCGGGAAGCTGAGAAGAGCAGAGTGTTGTTATAGTGACTAGAATAAATATAAGCTTGGTCTACACTCTTGTATCACTTGTTATGTGGCTGTATCAAGGCCTACGCAGACCGGGACGGCGTGGAAAGGTTTTACCAATGGATATTCAAACGTATCGATATAGAAATAAGACATAAATTTCTATGGTTTAAAATTATGCCGTGGCACAGAAGAGATAATAGTACTCCGTACAGAACGGCCACTCCCTTCCCCGCGCTGATTCAGATACCGGACCCCACCCCTGCCCTGGCGTCAAAGAATTGGTTAGAGGATCAATAGACAGGGCTGAACGCCGGACAAGTGACGACGCGTATACTTTAATATCGCTGCATTTGCCGAGCCACCAGCCCTAGTAAAGTTTACGCACACATTTCACGTATACAAACATAATTTGGTTATGTAGTAGTAATAGGTGATAATTTTACGAGCGTTCTATGGAGTGTCCGAGGTGTGGCCGTGGCATCCCTCGGGATGCTTCGGTATTATTTGAAAGCATATCAATTTATGTCTTATTTCTATAGGGAAACGTTTGAATGTCCATCGGTAAAAACTTAAAATCCCTTGTCATCCCGTCCCAGTGTGCGTAGGCCATTAGCGTGGATCGTAGGCTTTGACTACGGTTCCCTGACAGACTGATGCTGATGGATGACACTATGAAAAGAGGAATGCATTGAAGAAGATTTCGATCCTTTTGCTAAGATTATCCACCCTATATTTACAGCGATCCTTTGGCTGAAGTGTGACGTTTATAATGGGGCACGACTTCTACGCAACGAACCTATGTAACAGCTATCCACAGTCTTATATTAATAATAAACATAGATTTGAAATTAGGTTAGGAGACATTTATAATTTGTACTCATGTAAGTAATGCATGTTTAATACGTATCGTTTGGTAAGGAACATCCAGTGCCTAGACAAACCGTAAATGGTATTTTGGCACTCTCTGTAGTAGTTAAGTTTTTATTAGAAATGACAAAAAATAAACACTTTTCTATTCTATTCTATAAGTTTTTATTAGTTGTTATTTACATAAATAAATAACCTGTCATCAACACCAGACGTGGGCAACAGACCCCGTAAGGTGGTCCCACCGCCGACGATCAGCGAGAACGGATTAAAGCTAGAAATTAGAAACTAGTTGGCGGGCAGCGAGGAGCGAGTGTGTAGTTCTGATAGGCTTGTCGCTGGGCTATAAAGCGAGTGTTCGAGTGCGACGGGATATTACTAGCACCACTCACTCATTTTCATAGTAAACTCAAATCCACGTTGTACGGTAGAATGATCGCTCTGACCGCCTAGCAGGCATCGCTTAGCGAGTACCTGAGCTGAGCTAGTTTTATCGTTGACAGCCTTTATCGCTGCGATCAACTAGTGAAGAGAGTCTTCGTGTGAACAGCCAGCGATGAACTATAAATGAATCTCTCTTTTACGGACACGGGATCTTTATCTATTGCTCGTTTCTTGAGCGACAAAATAGTCGATAGCTAATCGCTTCCTCGCCCTTGGTGGGACCAATGCCTGAGGCTATGTTAGTATGTCACTCGCACCAACCGCCACGTAAGTCACCTGCAGCTCGTCCGGCGTCAGCAGCACTGGCACGACGACGGGCACGCCGGCCACCGTGGGCACGCCGGCCACCGCAGGCACGGGCGGCATCACGGCGTAGGAGGTCGGCTCGAGGAACTGTGAACGGTGCTCGGGCGCGAGAGATGAGGACGCGCGCGGCTGGAACACAACGTGAATTGAACATGTGCGGATAAGTTACCCAGTGAACACACCGATAATAATTTAAATAAAAAATTAACCCTAAAAAATAAAACGACTCCCACAAATACTATTTGATTAGAAACCAATGTCAAGTGCTTTTGAGTTTAATACAAACTATTTCCTCCCCCCGCCCCTTTGGGGAATTAATTTCGTCAAATCCCATCTCAGTGCTACCCCACGCTACATAGGGAACCCCTATACAAAGTTTCATGGCTCTAGGTCCACCGATTTAGGCTAAGCGTTGCCCGTCAGCCACGCATAGTAGATTGTATTTGTACCTAGTATTGAGCAGTTCTGATGGCCATGTGTGGTCTTTATCATCAGTTCCGGATCACAATAATTATGCTTACCATAAATGCACGAGTTATTTTGAAAAACACAAAAATCACTATAGGTCTGCCTATAATATTTGAAGAGTTCCTTCGATTTCTCCAGGATCCCATCATCAGACCCTGACCCGGTGTGAATGGGACCAATTGGAAGGTAAACTCTTTCGGTCCAAATCGGTTCACCCGTCTAGGCGCAATCGGTGTAAAAGTACATGTACTTAAAAAACCCGACGAATTGTAAACCTTCACCTTTTGGAAGTCGGTTAAAAAGTATAGAAGTCCTTTATAGTCCGTAATGTCAAGCTCAAATCGGTGTAAGTTATATGTGAGGTAGTTCTTATCAGAGTCGACCGGTGGCTTCCAGGATCATCATGGCCCTGACCAGCCTCCTCTGGCATTAATTCTATCAATTTCTGACCCTAAGGGCCATATCTCATTAGGACACCAGTCTCGCATCTAGTGTCCCGCCACAAACAAATGTGTCCTAATGAAATTGGGCCCGTGCAACTGGTTGCTCGACCGTGGTGTCCTAATGAGATATGGCCCTAAAAGGCTGCTGCGCTGGCACTCACCCCAACGCGGTGGCTGTCACGCGAGCCGCCGCTGACGGAACCCACGTCCGACCCGCGCCGGGGCCGGTAGGAACCCGCGTCTGACTCCGCCCTGTACATAGAAACAAAGTAAAAAACATTACTCGAAATAAGTGCCAATGCAATGGTCACATATACCTATACTAGCTCTTGCCCGCGGCTTCGCCCGCGTTGTATTCGGTTTTACGTTGTATCTTTGGAATGTGCCAGAAAAGGATCATTTAGCCCTAGATTTAGCAGTTCCTACACATAAATTTATGATAATGCAATGTATTTTTGTAGTGTTTAAGACACACTTACCTACCTATCTCTATGTCTTTGGGGACTGCCGATAGAAGTGAAAACTAAGGGCATGGGTTTAAGTGGCAGTTTAAAATTTCGGAATAACTCTTTGGAACCATACCTTAAAAATATAAATAAAATAATATGGGGCCGCTGTGTTATGTCAGTGAAATAACCAATAGTGAAACATAGTTGTGGAGAAGCGAAGGAAAACCAAATGTTGTCATTGAACATTCCAAAGTAGAAATGGCTGTCGGTTACGTTTTAGAATAAATACAATTTAAGTATCACTTATCTGGTAGTACTCAGTGGTGGCGCTAGTGTTACTTCAAATCGACTACCCCGCCCATATGGGCCCCATATACAGGTCGTAGATTTTATTGCTCTCAAGAGTTGACAAAACACAAGACAATTTTACCAAAAACAAGTTATACGAGAATAACTATCCCGGGGATAACTTGTATGACAATGAAAGTTCAAAATTAGGTGATCTGATCTGGGTGTCACTAGTGTCTATGAAAAAGTAGAAGATACTCTTGAGTAGAAGTTACTCTTTCGTTAGTAAAATCCAGCTTTATTTAGTTACTGGTTACGTTGACGGATACTAATCCGTCCACAGGTCAAAACTCTATGGGTTTACTATTGAGCATCCTAGGGTTCCTAGGCGGCCATCGGCGTCAACCGTGTGCGGTCGCCCTCCATGTAAAATGTACGAAAACTACAGGAACTATGCCGATGGCGGCGTTTTCTGGCTGTGGCTGGGGGGGGCCCTAGTCACCTGTAGGAGTCCGCCGCCGAGTTCGGCCGCTGGTAGGAGCCGGCGTCGCTCGGCTGGTAGGACAGGTCGGACGGCCACTGGTGGCAGGAGGTGCCGGAGCCGGGCCGGTGGTAGGACGCGCCGGACGGCGGCCGGGCGGGCGGGTAGCGGTACTCGCTGCTCGTGCCCGCGGTGTCATGCGTGGCCACCGTGCCTGCGTTGCTGCTGGCCGAATTCGACTGGGGGTGAAATAGGGGGTTATTAATTAATTTGGTTGCTGTCTTCTACGTCACAGTTCATAATGACAGCTTGAGCAGCCATTGGATAGCCTATACGTCATCGGAGGAAGAATCTATACTTATAAAAATGAAATGTTGTGCGTTAGTCTTCCTTTTCCTGTGAATTGGCCCAACCGATGTGTATAATGCCTATTGGGTTTTATTTGTGTCAGTCCGGAGGAGGTTTAGGTAAAAAAGAAAATAAGGAAAAACATGGAGAAAAAGCCAAAAAATCTTTTGTATGGTAAGTTCACTCTCTTTCGCTAGATGACGTTGGTAGCCATATATCTAGTATCACTCTAACAGTCTAACTACTTCGTTCAACCTCTTTGTTGGAAGCGGAACTCGCGGAACCGGAACCTATGTTCGACAGCTGAGCGTTGCAAGTTGCTGAGTTTGTAAGCAAAGAGTTTCTTCTTTTGGGTGTGTATTACAGCCCCTCCCTTCGAATCGATTATTTTGAATCTTTTGAAACTCTACTCAGCGAATTAACTCCTCTGTATAGCGACACTCTCATTCTCGGCGATTTTAACACCTGTCTCTTAAAAAATAACACTCGTTCAGCCAGATTAGAATCTATCGCAAACTCCTTCGACTTACACATTCTTCCCCTCAACGCCACACACTTTCAACCTCACTGTACTCCCTCTCTTCTCGATCTCATGATCGTCTCCGACAATACTAGGGTGGCTGCTCATGGTCAACTTAATGCCCCTTTTTCTTACCATGATCTGGTATATCTATCATACAAAATTAGGCCCCCTAAGCGTAAAGCCAAATTTATTGATATTCGAAGTTTCAAGGATGTGAACCTTGATTCCCTTAAATCAGATGCCTCTTCTATTGATTGGACCCCTGTCATCACTGCTGAGACCGTTGATGACAAAATCCTGAAGTTCAACTCGACTGTTCTGGGACTATTTGACAAGCACGCACCAATCAAAAGGGTCAGGGTGAAACACCTTCCTGCCCCGTGGTTGACTGCCGCAATCAAGGCTTTAATGGCAAAACGAAACCGTGCCAAAGGCCGTTATAAGAAAGACCCAACAAATGAGAATTTCCTTGCATTTAAACGCCTTCGAAACTTGTGCAACCGTAAGTGCCGAGATGCCAAGCGGCGACACATCTATGAGAGCATAGAAATGTACACCCCAGCTCAGATCTGGAAGTTTCTTAGAACGCTTGGTGTTGGCAAGTCCCAGGAATCTTCTTCAGGTAATGTCGATCTCAACGGTCTCAACCAGTTCTTCTCTACTCCCCCTGTCGTGATGGACCCTGCCACAAAGGAGGAAACCCTTCGTCGTCTTCGGTTGAGAGCTCCTATCTGTTCCACTTCATTCAATCTTAGTTTTGTTGAAATCGGCGCAGTTAGAAAGGCAGTGCTAGCTATTACCTCCAAAGCTGCTGGTGGCGACAACATCAGCCATCAGATGATTCATAGTGTCCTTGAAGAGTTGCTCCTACCTATTACACACATTATAAACTATTCTCTGTCGGTCAGCTCTTTTCCAGGCCTGTGGAAGAAAGCACTTGTCATCCCACTGCCCAAAACTTCCAATCCCTCCTCCTTCAAGGATTATCGACCCATCTCTATTTTACCCATCCTCTCCAAAGTCCTTGAATCCATAGTCCACTCTCAGCTCTCATCCTACCTTTCCTCAAACAACTTACTTAATCCGTACCAATCTGGGTTCAGACCAGGGCACAGTACTACCACAGCTCTCTTAAAAGTCAGCGATGACATCCAGCAGGCCATGGACCAGAAGCTACTCACTGTGTTGGCCCTGCTTGACTTCAGCAATGCCTTCAACTGCGTCGATTTTGACATTCTTGTTGCGATTCTGACTTCTTTAAATATCTCCTCACACGCGGCTCACTGGTTTGACTCCTACCTGAGAGATCGCCAGCAGCGCATTAAGTCTGAGGAAACCGATACTCAATGGTGTGATCTTACTGCAGGAGTGCCACAAGGCGGCATTCTCTCTCCTCTCTTGTTTTCAGTCTTTATCAACTCCATCTCCGATGTATTTTCTTCTCTGTATCATCTCTACGCAGATGACCTCCAAATCTATCGCCACTTCTCACCCTGCGATGTGGTTTCAGCCGTAGAGGCGTTGAATGCTGACCTCGAGAATGTGAAGGACTGGGCCTCGTCGCACGGACTATTGGTTAATCCGACCAAATCGCAAGCAATGATTATAGGAACCAGGCACACTCTTTCCCGGTTGCAATCACCCATTCCTGTTACTTATAATGGCACTACAATAGAGTATACTGCTAAAGCGAAAAACCTTGGCGTCATATTTGATAATCAGTTTTCATGGTCTCCACATGTCTGCGAGGTCAGCAGACGGGTCTTTGCGTCTTTCCACTCTCTCAGGCGACTCCAGAACTTCTTGCCGCGGCAAACCAAAATTACCCTTGCGCAGTCCCTTCTCCTGCCGCTGATTGACTATGCCGATGTTTCATGGGCGAGCGCAAACGAAGGGCAACTGGACAAACTCGAGCGACTCCAGAATCTCGGGATTCGGTTTATCTTCGGACTGCGCAAATTTGACCATGTCTCTCAATACCGTAAGGAGTTGGGGTGGCTTCCGATTCGTCGTCGCAGAGATTCGCACATTCTTCATTATCTTTTCAATATATTGAAAAATCCGCGCTATCCTAACTACCTTCGAGACCGTTTTGAGTATCTCTTTTCGGGAGATCGGTTTCGTAGATCTCACACTGTCTCACTTTTGGCCACTCCTCGGCATAACACCGCTGCGTATGAGCACTCTTTCAGGTTGCGAGCGGTCCGGCTTTGGAACGAACTTCCTTGCACTATTAGAGACAGTCCTACCCTTTTCTCTTTCAAGAAACGTATTAAAGAGCACTACCTCTCTCTTTCGTAAAAGTTATTGTATGTACATATTTATTATATGTAAAGTGTATGTAGTATATCAGTATGTATAAGTAGTAGTAGTTCTTCTGTATTTAGTATTTGTTCGTTTATATTTTATTTAAACTTGTTATTGTGCACTGCCTACCCTTTCATTATATAATTTTTCCTTTCACGCCTGGTTTGCTGGAAGAGATCTCTTTTTAGAGATAAGCTCGCCTTTGTACATGTGTTTTCTTTTAATGTAACTGTTTAAATTATTGTGTGCAATAAAGAATTGTGAATTGAATTGAGTTTCGTAAAATGCCCAACACGGGTCGATATGGATTTTCAAAATGATGAACGAATCGTTTTGTGGCCGGAAACTATGTGTATACCTAAAACGCGCTGCGAAGTCGCGCAACGGGCAGCTTGTAAAGAATAAAGAATGGTGAATTGAAGAATGATCGTAAACATGAACCTCCGAGTGAGTCCGATAGTAGGCGAACGGGTAGAGGTCGGATGCGTCGGACACGCAGGACATGTTGGTCGGCATGGGCTCGTCCTGCGCGCGCGATGCGTCCGCGTCGGGCGACGGCATAGCAGCGGCGCCGTCCTGTAACCACACGAGAGAGACACAACCCAATTATCCTGTTGATGTACCTTGTGCGAGAAACCTTGTGTATTTCAAATAAATAGTCCTGACAGATATGGCGGGTTTTAGCGAAAAAATGAATTTTAAAAGCATTTTTATTTAGTACCGTGTGATGTTTTTAGGGTTCCGTACCCGAAGGGTGCCAAACGGGACCCTATTACTGAGACTTCGCTGTCTGTCCGTCCGTCCGTCTGTCTGTCACCAGGCTGTATCTCATTTGAAATTTTCACAGATGATGTATTTCTGTTGCCGCTTTAACAACAAATCAAAGAAATTAAGGGGGGCTCCCAAACAACAAACCTGATTTTTTTGCTCGATATTGATAATGGTACCAGATAGACGCTTAAAATGTTCACAATATATTGAGTATATTATTTAATTAAAAAATAAATAATTAAATTAAAATTAAATTAATATTTAGGGGTGGCTCCCATACAATATTATTATTTTTTTGCGGTTTTTTATAGATAATGGTACGGAACCCTTCGTGCGCGAGTCCGACTCGCACTTGGCCGGTTATTTGTATTATACATGTCAAACGAACACAACGACTATTCGGCTTCGGTGTGCTCGCCCCTTTTAAGTCTTCACCTAAGCTACAGCATTGTTTGCCTTAACCCCTTCTCTCGCAGAAGCACATCGCTTGAACGACCGAATAATGGCGAGCTATTGTTATATAAATTACCCCCTTTTTATCTTTCTTTCTTTGTTTAAGTTCACTGCCATATGTTTGGCCTACAAAATAGAAGCCTTTAATTAGCCTAAGTCTAAGTTCTCTGCTTACATTATTTTGAATTGTGCTGTAGGCTTTGATAAATAAATAAATAAATAATAAATAAGATGTGTCGGCGAACCAGTTACGAGATTTCATCGTTTCATGATATTTCACGTTTGGGCACATCATGATGACACCGCCGACATAGTGATTGCTTACCTGACCGTGCGCAACAAGCTGGAACGAGCCGGAGTATGAGCTCGGCGGCTCGGGCGGCGGCGACGGCGGCGGCGGATCCTCCTTCGGCAGCGGTCGGCTATTCTCGGCCTCGCTCGAGTCGCTCTCGTTCTCGCGCTTCATGCTCTTTGAGAGGTCCGCGTAGCTGGGAAGTTCGATAGAACCGTGAGAGCCCACCTTCAGTATACTCTATCCATGCTTAGAAGCAACTTGACAGCTATCCTAAAACTTCATGGAATCCACTTTTTAAACACTAGGGATGTTACCAAAACAATCGGAAAGAATCGAAATTGTTTTTTCAGTTGAACTAACAGAAGAGTTGTCATCGCCATCACTGCTATTGGCACATAAAGATATTATTATTTAATTTTCAACCATATTTATGGTATCTTTAGAGTCAAGAATAAAATGTTAGACATCTTTCTGATTCACAAATGTTTACAGTGTGTATCGATTATTTTGATTAATCGATTTTTATGAGCAATATCCCCTCACTAACGGGCTAAGATTGACATCTGTCAAGTTGCCTGTTATATATTAGATACACTATAGTGAGAACAACCATAGGAAGAAGTCTGGTTTGCTGGAATCAATTGGTCATACGGTGCTCCTAAACGGGCCAGGTTTTGCTGCATTAGTAGCCGACAAGTATTACAGTTCCTCTCTTACTCACAAGATAGAGAAAGACACCAATAGTTGCCGGCCACATATTGTAGTGAAAATATGGCGGTTTAGGAGCACCTATAGGCAAACCGCCCCGTGGTCAACCGCTAGTGCGCAAGAGGACTTAGAGATAAGCTCGCCTTTGAACAAGTGTTTTCCTTTAATGTAGGTAACTGTTTTAATAATTGTGAAGAATAGGCATCACGAAAGATTTTGAAATCCTCTGCCATAATGTGGGTACACATTTACTATTTACGAAAAAAACTTTATTCCGGTAATAAACTAAAGTTTAACAAAGTATAAAGACATTTTTCTAATATTTTGTAATAGTGCGCGAAAAAAGCTCTCAGGTGTCATGGCGGCGGCTTTGATGTCACGCATAAGTAAACATGTCAATGTCCAAATGAGTAATCAGCATAAATCAGATGATGTTTACATTGTTATGACGTCATGCAGCGTCATGCGCTATGATGCCTGTTTCGATCAAAATGGCCGAAAGCAGTATTTTAATTTTTCGTTTTATTGAAAATCATATTAATCTCAATGTTTTTAATCAAATTAAATTAGTGTTTTAAATCCTTTTAATATTTTCCCTTAGAATCATTAAATCTTTGATTATTTATTTGATACAGTCATCAGGCCTATTGAGAACAGTATTGTTAACATTGAGGCACGACTCTCAGACATGATTTGTTGGAATCAGTTGTCAGCTGTTCGAAAGGTTCCTCTAGCTCCTTGTCAAGGAATAGCGGTCGAACAGGGCTAAGATTCGCGTAATATTTAGTTGATAATCACGATGCTGGCACTATGACAACGATCAAACGTCATCGCGCCTTAACATTTGAATTCAGCTATTTGAACTATGCCGCCATTGTAAACGAGAATAATTGCCGTCCTATTGTGGCTCGTGAACGGCCATCGTAACAAGCGAATGCTGTAGCAGTCGCCGCAGGCAGAAAGACATCCACACGGCACGGCTGCCGGTGGGATACTGAAGCTCTGCGAAGGCGGCAGCGATGTATTTACGCTCGCGACTTACGACGTATCGGTTTTGAGACGCGGCGATGAAATCGTGCATAATCGCGCCGGCTGCTACTCGTAGGATAGCTAAATATTGTATATAGTTAGGAATAGTGGAACGCAAAATATATCGTCTTCAATACGCAATTATTCTTTTACTCCTACTACCGAATCCCCAAAATGCCATTACCATAATTTTTTGGTTAGGTTCGTGTTAAGGTAAGAGCATTACAAGGGCATTGAATGAGAATTGTGTACAAGAATTGGGCCCTAGGTGGACGGATGGTGAAGCGGTATTTGTAAATGGTAGAAGACATCCCTGTGATGGTTATGAGACATGTTTTTTCAAAATCGGTTCAGCCGTTTGAAAGTAGTCAAACGGGTGGACGGATTTTGATGCGCCCCTTCCGCTCGTTTTCCTGGCCGCAAAAGAAAATATTTGACATTAAAATTAGTGGAAGCTATGCTTTCATCCCTTGCATTAGATATTTTCAGTCAGTGGTCTTGGTGTCACCTGTCATGCACCCTATGGGGGGTGTCTTTAGTATACTGAGACTAACTAACAAGCTAACATATGGTTTTATGACTGTTGTGTGTATTCACGAGGCAGTTATCCTCACCTCACGACCCTGTGCGTGCAGTCCACAAACTCTGGCTTGGAGTTCCACTGGTGGTACGTGATGTACGAGCGCGTCTGCAGCCAGATCCACTGCTGGCCCTTCGTGAGGAACCGGTAGAAGCAGGAGGTAAGCTCGCCTTTCTTCAGCACTGTGGAGGTTTGCAAGGAATTATAATAATAAATAATGAAATAAGTACAATTTTTCCCAAAAATAAAGTACCTACATAGAGCAACATGGCCTCCCTACAATATCTTTTCATCATTGGGTAAATAACGATTAAATCTTAATTTTATCTGCCAGTAGCGGCCATTTCAACTGACGAGGGTATGTAGGTAAAACTATTTATAATTTCGTGCGTCCTCTGCTCTGCCATGGCCTTCACCTCATAACATTAGTCTTACTAATGTAAAGATAGTTCAAGTAAGGTTTTTTTTTTTGTGGGGCCGTTGCACTCTGCCTGGCTTTAAGTGAGCACAAACGTACCTCTGCCACCCCTTAAGGAAATAACCGGTCATGTGCGAGTAGGACTCGCGCACCAAGGGTTCCGATCACACTTGGAGAGCGTAACAGGTGTAATTAGGTTACCACATAAAAAACTAAAGTAGTAGTAGTAGTAGTAGTAGTTCAGGTGTCTACAATCAAAGATGGTGGCGTCCGCCCCCTTACTTTCTACCTGACGCCTTTTAGAGTCCAAAACCAATGAAAATTCGGGGGCGGAGATAGTGGGTTTTGAAACTAGACAACTGAGTTATCTTTATACAGGGTCTAACAGAAAGGTGTAGTCAAGGGTTGTTAGAAACATAATTCTGAGCAACTTTTTCTATGAAACCGATTTGATCAGAGCTTTATTATTTTACAACAAATCAGCTGGCTGCCCGGCTCAAATCGTATGGGGGAATGAAAAACTAAGTTGCTCTAATCAAATCGGTTTCATAGTGTTAAGTTCAGATGATGTCCCTAACAGCCCCCAAAAATGAATACACCTTGTTATAGCCTGTATTATGTCAAGTGAGCAAACACTCACAAGCCTCGTGGCACATGATGACTTTCTCCAGGTCATCGAAGTGGTAATAGTCATAGCCCGAAGTGCCCAGCACCTCAAAGGGCAGGTAGCCGATGATGGGCGGCGCCCTGTGGACATCGTGTAACTAGTTACTTCATCATCATCATCAATCAGCCCAAACCTACCCACTGCTGGGTATGGCCCTATTCTCTACCACGTACGTACGTTCTGGGTAGCCACTCCGTTACCGCTTTGGTCCACCTTCTGTCATCCCACTGTGCCAAGTGGTACATAAATTGTCTTTATCCAGATTGGAATTGTGGATACGGGATGTCGATGCCCCGTACTAGGATACTTAAGGTCGATTTTACCAACAAACACAACACTTTATTTTCTTTCAGGGGCCGCCTAGCGTTTGTTTCGCTTTAAGAGTCATCTAGGCTACTAGGGGACCTCCTAAATTGAAGAAGCCGCCGTCCGAAACAATCGCTACACAAAGAAAAAGGGCTAATTAGTATCGTGGGATCCGACATAATTTTCCTTTCACCCCAGCGGGATTCCAATCGAAACTTTTGCTTGTAAGGCAAAACTCGACCACTACGCCAAAAGGTTGCGATCATAGCGATGCAAGCACTATGCTATGGTTCAGAAACCAGAAGTTCTACTCGAGGTGGACTCGAGCTTTGTCCATTGTCGCGAATCAGCTGCGGTTTCTGCATGCGACCCATTCACTGCGCTGGGCTAGCCCCTTCTATGCAAGATGGAGCCCACCCCCAACCAGCAGTAGACTGCAACTTATGAAATTATGACGTCGCAAGTAGCATCAGTCCAGCTGGCAGACCACCAGCCAGATGAACGGATGTAGCAGCAAATGTGGATTACCCAGCAGTATGTGGTCTGATTGATTGAGTTAGTTTCTTTCCATTCTTCGCCCACTATGTTCCAACGTAGAAATGAGACAGTAAATTACGTGTTCGTGACGACATTTGTAAATATTGGTTGTTCACCGACCTGTGATCCAGAAACAGGAACTTCCACTCAAGGCTGTGTCGCGATGTGAATTCGTTGCGCGTCGCGTCGATTAGCGAGACGTCGCGTATCAGCTGCGGCGTCTGCAGCCGACCCGTGCACATGTACAGCACTCTGCAGTACGGACCGACATGGTTATATGGGAACGTACAGAAAGGACGGACATGGTTATATGGGAACGTACAGTACGGATGGACATATTTAAATGAAAACGTGGACCATACAGCAGTCCGCAGTACAGACGGACATGGATATATGGGAACGTGGACTATACAGCACTCTGCAGTACAGACGGACATGGATATTTGGGAACGTGGACAATGCAGCACTTTGCAGTACGGATATGGTTACATGGGAAATGGGACACTAACAAGTGCAAATCGGACTTCCACACAATTTAGACGATATGAGAAGATTTACTTCAAGACTGGGGTGGGGTCTATATTGGATTTAAGCATAGTTTTGGCTGGCGTACTCACTGGATTCAGAAGATTTTTTTGAGTCTGTTCAAGTTTCCCAAGCTCGGTTATGAGAATCACTGAGCACGTTCATATTTACTACAACTGAAACTTCTTAGTGATATCTCTCGGTTACCACTCCTAAAAATATAAAATAAATAACTTACGTATTTTCGCTCTGGTATCGCCTGTCTTCTCCATCCAGTTGTTCGCTGCTTCGACCTGTAAATAATAATAATGTTGCGTTAAATATTCTGTAACATATCGGTTGGTCTTAGAGCCCTCGCCCACGACGACTTTTTGCAGCGCTGCAGACGCGCGGCATCATCGCTACTTACACGCGTTAGTCGCATTTGCTACGCGCTTCAGAAGCGATGCTAACGCGCGGCAGCATCGCGACTGTAGCGATGCAAATGCGCGACAGCTTCGCTACTAACGCGCGTTAGCATCGAGACTGATTTTTGGTTACGTAGGCGAGGGTACACAGCTAGCGACCGCTTCGCGACTGTATCGATGAGAACGCGCGACAGCCGCGCGTCTGCAGCGCTGCAGAAAGTCGTCGTGGGCGAGGGCTCTTAGTCCGCACTCTTACCAAGTAAGATTTCGCGCGCTTATATGTATGCCTTTGGTATAAGGGTCGCAGGGTAGATATTACGGACCAGGCGAAATCAGACTGAGGATGAGGTTCCAATGACCGATTTGACCAACAGTTAGGGGACACTTTGCTTATTTATTAGCTGTAATGCGGTTGTTTCGGAGGAAATTCTCTTAAATTTATGGGGTCCCCTAGTAGCCTAGATGACCGTTAAACTTAGGTCAAAGTGAGAACTCAAACTCAAAAGTCTTTTATTCTGTTTATATTTCTGTACATGTTATAAGTATATTTTACGAACATACTTAGTACACGTAATTTTTTGCTCTTCACGATGTTGGACTATTGTGGGAGAAGACGGGCATAGAAACTCCCACATATATTTTTTTAATCTCTTTTTTAACAGATCAGGTTTGGCTTAAAAATAACATAAAATACATAATGCATTATAATCAATTTATATGTAGGAATAAAACGAATCTTAGCAGCAGAGAGTTTTGTATTAAGTTAGATTACCCCATGCACTGTTTTCATTGATATAATCTTTATTTTACAACCTCTAGGTGGCCCCTGAAAGAAAATAGTGCCCCCTAAAAGATAAGGATTGTTAGTGAACTCGGCTAAAAGTCATCGGTTGCAAATCAAGATCTGTATCTCAATTCTGAATCTCTTAATCGGGTGAAAAGGCCTCAGAAACTCACGGAAGTGCCCGTAGAACTGAATGAGCTCGTATAAAGGCTCGTCTCGGAAGTCCAGGGTCCCCCGCCTCAGGTGGCACTGGAACCGGACTTCCCTTTCTGGAAATCGACAAACAAGATTGTGCTGAAGAATACAGGCGCCGCAAATGTCTAGGTCATCTCTTCATAAGCAGTTGTCACTAGAAAACCTACGATTGTTATAAGCCCAGCAGAATGGTAAATGCGCGTAAAGTCATGGTAGACCTGGCAATTTCATGAACATTATGTTTAACCCCTTCACTCTCAGAAGCACACCGCTCGAACGACCGAACAATGGCGAAATATTGTTATATAAGATTTGTCGACGAACCGGTTAAAGGAATAAGAGCTGTCTTATCAAAATCTATTAAATGTATGGAACTGTCAAGCGCATTACCATTCCGCGGGACTTCAGCTTGTCAGGAAATCCACTGTCAAACATCTTGTATCACACTTTTTTATATTTTTATTGTTATACATGTGTTTGTTTGCTGTCTTATAATTATTATGTCATCCAATAGTCTGATAGATGGATTAATAATTAATCTATGAGTTCATTGTCTCACCGGTCGGCACCGGAATTCGAACCTGCATCTCCTGCGTGAGAATCGGGCGGGAGGCCCACTAGACCACAGAGCTCTATACTTATTATGTCATTTTTATTAATTTTATTGTTTTGTTACTTTATTTGTTTTTGTCATAATTTTTTTTCTCTTCTCCTTTACAGGTACGGTCTGAAAACCAGCGCTTTGAGATAGAACATGTTTGTGCTACTCACAGCAAACGCTGAGACCGTCCCTTTTTTTGTCTTATTAAACTAATGTACCCTATTTAACTGTACTTTTTATGTATTTTTGTGTATGTTTTCAAGGCAAAATAAACTATTTCTATTCTATTCTTCTATTCTTCACACTATCACACACGCGGTGAAAATTTGAGTTCCTTACCAACTTACAAGAATACAAGCAATAATTGAAACAAAAAGTAAACTTTAGAAAAAACCGACTTCCACAAACCCTATTTGATTAGATTGAGTTTAATACTAACTGTAACCCCTTATCCCCCCCTCCCTTGGGGAATTAATTTTGTCAAATGCTATATCAGTGCTACCCCACGCGACTAAGGAACCCCTGTACAAAGTTTCATGGCTCTAGGTCCACCGGTTTAGGCTATGCTTTGCCTGCCCGTCAGCCACGCATTGTATTTGTACCTAGTATTGAGCAGATCTGGTGGCCATATGTGGTCTTCATCAGCAGTTCCGCATCACAATATTATGCTTACCATGTGCATTTGCACGAGTTATTATGAAAAACACAAAAATCACTATAGGTCTGCCTATAATATTTTAAGAGTTCTCTCGATTTCTCCAGGATCCCATCATCAGATCCTGACCTGGTGTCAATGGGACCACCCTTGAGGTATTACCTATACGCCGAAAAAAGATTTGTTCAAATCGGTTCATAATTGGCGGAGCAATCGCGTAACAAACATAGAAAAAAAAAAAAAAAAAACATACGGGTCGAATTGAGAACCTCCTCCTTTTCAACCGACTTCAAAAAAAGGAGGAGGTTCTCAATTCGACCCGTATGTTTTTTTTTTTTTTTCTATGTTTGTTACGCGATTGCTCCGCCAATTATGAACCGATTTGAACAAATCTTTTTTCGGCGTATAGGTAATACCTCAAGGGTGGTCCCATTGACACCAGGTCAGGATCTGATGATGGGATCCTGGAGAAATCGAGGGAACTCTTCAAATATTATAGGCAGACCTATAGTGATTTTTGTGTTTTTCATAATAACTCGTGCAAATGCACATGGTAAGCATAATATTGTGATGCGGAACTGCTGATGAAGACCACATATGGCCACCAGATCTGCTCAATACTAGGTACAAATACAATGCGTGGCTGACGGGCAGGCAACGCATAGCCTAAACCGGTGGACCTAGAGCCATGAAACTTTGTACAGGGGTTCCTTAGTCGCGTGGGGTAGCACTGATATAGCATTTGACAAAATTAATTCCCCAAGGGAGGGGGGGATAAGGGGTTACAGTTGGTATTAAACTCAATCTAATCAAATAGGGTTTGTGGAAGTCGGTTTTTTCTAAAGTTTACTTTTTGTTTCAATTATTTTGAAGTCGGTTGAAAATAACATCACGTCCCTTGTATGTGAAGCAGTTAGATTGTATTAATTGATTCTAATTCATTACATGTTGCGGTAGCGGCAATATTATAACATAAACTCTACCTGTCACCGTTCTACGGACATACAGCCCGAAGTACGGATCATCGGAGGCTTCGTACGTAATAGGGTTCCGTTTTGGGACCCTCCGGGTTCGGAACCAGGCTACATACATTACCAACCAATTAACTAATCACAGGATCAAACATACCGTTAACTGCAATATAGCTCGTGTAAAAATATCTCGTTTTGATTGGTAAAATGTTTTGGTTAACATCCTTCAAAAGGTCCAAAACACGAAAATAAATACAGCCAATGGCTCACGTGGCTCGTTAGACTGAAAAACGCGACTGAACCCAATTCACAATCAGGAAGTAGGAATTTTAAAGTTTCATAAGGAAGTTGTAAGTAATCTAACAGAAAGCAAGGTTCAACCAAAACTACAGGTTACAATACATTTCATAGAATATTACATCGCCACGAGGAGGAGGACGTGTTGCTCTATGCCACGAGGCCTTTTTAGACAATAGCAATTTAAGGAATCGTTACATTTCATCGTGACAAGGCATTTTTAGGATATAAAACAGGATATAAAAGGAATCATCTGATTGCATGTCATCATGCCTTTCATCAAAATCACCAGCCTGCCAGTGGACCATCTTTTGAGTACACACCATTCGCCTCTTTTTTGTGGCCTTATCACATCACTTCGCACGGGCGTAGAAACCACATCATCTGCCTCAGAAAACCCACTGTTGAGTATAGGCCTCTTCTTCTTCTTCTTCTTCTTCTTTTTATGGCGTCCTAACCTCTTTTGAGGTTAATTTAGCCAGTGTTAAGTGGTCAGGTTCTCATTTGAGAACCTGGAAATTATAATGTTTTGAGATGATTTGATGATTAAGATGATGATGATGATTTGTCGCTCGTTAGCACTACCCAGGGAGGACGTGAAGGGCTGTAGGTTCCAAGTAATTCCTTCGGACGTGAGCGACTGCCTCCCCGAGTATAGGCCTCATTAGGTACATTCTGCATCGAATCAAGTTGGGCCGTTCTACATAATAATTTGGTATGCAAGCCAACACAGCTGATCGCGTTGCACACTGTACAATTTCTGGTGCAATCTGAGCCCATTGTATTCCTGTTAAACTCTCTATGTCGTCGAATCAAAACGCAAGCGGTCTGCACACTGATCTCCGCATCTAGTAAAACTAATGGAAATCAGGGGCTTACCCCTACCTAGCGATTCAGCTTAGTAGGATCCTGTAATTCTGTCACATTATCGACATCACCATAGCAACCATTTCATTCCAAGACTCTATAATGAGCTTTATTTTACCTATACGAACACTTGTTTTAAGATGGTCGTGGTAATTTTTCGGATCAGAATCGGTACCTTATCAGAACCGTTTGTAAATAAAATAAAGGTTTTATTGATAAGTTGCAAAATGTTCGTTAGCAATAGAAATACAGATACAACTTACGAGATAGACATTCGCTTTGATCACACACCGTTGTATTATTTTATCATCTAAGATAAACACAGCACAGCGGTAAAACATCTATTGTGTTAGGAAGGAAATTATTATGATCATAAAGTATAAATATCATTCGCGCCAGAGAAGAATAAATAAGTCGGGGTCTAAACTCCCCTATTCGCATCGACGACGACGTGGGATAAGTCTACATCGCTAGTGCCAGTGCGCTTTAGATACCGCCTCGACAAGTCGGAAAGGATTTAATGGTCGATTCACACTTATCAGTGAAGTATCAGTTCCGACATCGTGTCCGCTCAGTGCAAAATATTCTTTCATACATTATCTATGAACGTATCCCCTCCCCAGATAGCAGTATCAGTGACGACACAGTGTTCTCAGTGTCAGTGCCGATACCAGCTATCACCGATGCTTCAATGAAGCTCTTTGTACTTATTACTGACATCTGTGAATTGAATCACTGACGCAACACCAAAGCACTGATACTGAACTGAGCGGACACGGTGTCGGAACTGATACTTCACTGATATGTGTGAATGGACATTTATGGTTCCGCTAAGCATACGCACTGGTTACTCATTCCGTATAGTATAATAATTCACTTTAGACAGCAAAAATCCTACATTTTTGACATCTGCAATTAAATCTAAGTACGCAAGAACTTTCAGACCTTAAAATAAAGAAATGTACACAGTGGGGGTTATTTGGAAAAATAAATGCACTAAACTAAAAAGACAACTAAGGCCTCTAAACGTCATAATGACGTCATATTAGTTGTTGATATAACGTGATATGAAGTTTAGAGGCCTTAGTTGTATGTTTAGTTTAGTGCATTTTCCTTCCAAATCTCCCCCAGTATAGATGTTTGGTGAGAGCTGAAGATAGGCGAACTGTTACCTTTGACGGGTCCGTTGAGCGCGCGGTCAGCAGACTGCAGCATCTTGTAGAGGAGGGGTCGATCGGCCTCGTGCGCCAGGTCAAACAGGCTGTGGTTCACAAACTCCGTCTGCCGGGCCGAAAGACCCATTAATGTTTGAAAATACAATCTATTCGGTCGTAGAACAACATAAATGTCACAATACGGGCCCATCAGTAGGTTCCACAAAACGAGAGAGATCATTTGTCACGTCATCACTTATATTTGTTAGCAGCATCTGACAAGAGTTTGGGATGTTAATAAGGCTGGTGGTCAATAAGGCTTTACCTCCAGGTCGATAAGATCTGACCACCAGGTCGTCAAGGCCTGACCACCAGGTCGATAAGCCCGATCTACCAGATTGTATCCACCCACCGGGCTGTGTCCCAGCAGTTGAGTGACGCTCTCCGACACGTAGTGCACCCTGCCAGTCGCCGAGAAGACCATGAGGAACCCCTCCAGAGCCTCCAGCAGCAGATAGGTGAACTCCTCATTCGACAGGAACGGCGGCTTCCACTCTGGCCTCACGTCGTGCGCGCGTGAACGGACCTTAATGTCTGCGGGCAAGGGGAACCTGTCAAAACTTTCCGTCAGGTCGCTCCAGGGAGCACTTATCCAATGGAGAGCGCATAGATACATTTTCTTTTGAAGCACAACTCACCAATTTACGGGCGGCGGGGGACGAGGTAAGAGAGCTGTGATTGGTCAGCAGCTGCGAAACTGTCTGGCGGCCCGTCAGCGTACATAGGTTGCATACGTTGATACAACTAATGTATGGCGAGCCGCATTCCCCCGCAGGCGCAGTCAAGGCGCAGTACTTGGTACGGAAATAGATAATAGGCTTGTGGCCTCTGTCAAGTCAAAATAGATTCTTTTTATGAACTGTCAAAACGGAACTTTTGTTCCTGAGTTCTATGAAATAACAACAGAATGACGTCATGTAACAGTGCCATCAAATGCTGTCTTTTTTTTTGCACAAAATTAACTTTATAAAATATATCTGCTGGAAATATACAATTCTGAGAATGTCAAGCCATTGTGTACATAATGCTTCAACTTAAGACTTGTCCCTAGATTTATTGGATTACCTTGGACGCAAGCCTATTAAAAAGGCATCGGACATCCCCGGCTTCGGGAGCGGGGCAGACGTCAATGTTGTCAAATATATGGTCAAATCTCAGATCAATGAAACTCGGTCAAATGGCTGCCACACTTGCCGCGCGCTTGGTGTGATCTCAGGATGTGACCTGCACCATATAGTTTATTGTATTTAACACCGCCGGTGATGTTCTAGAGCCTTGAGCGTCATCTTATCTCTGTGAGTATCATTCTAACGGTGACGGAAACGTCATAAGAAAACCATGAATTGTTTGGTGTCAGTTCCATGTATGGGGAGCCCCCCCTAAATATTTTATTTTTTAAATTTTCGTCTAAAAATCGTAAAGCGGTTCACAGAATATATCTACATACCAAATTTCAACTGTGTAATCCTAATAGTTTTGGAATAAATAAAGCTGTGACATACGGACAGACAGACAGACAGATAGACAATGTACAAAAGCCTTGGCTTACGTGTGTGGTAGTAATGTGACTGTGTTAACTCTTCCTGAAGTGCATAAATATATTGTAAAAGTACACACAGTAGTTCCAATTAACCTGCGTAGTGCTTTGGGTATCAAAGAAAGATTTAATTTTGAAATCACTTAGTAAATTTAGTAAAAGTAAAACACATTCCCGGCACTTTGGCATCAATAAAGCAATTAACAAACAGCTGTGTTTTCACTCCGGCGTACTATTATCTCTTCTGTGCTCCGGCCTAACTCAATTTAGAAAGACCGTGCGACAAACGGGACAAACAAACATTCATCCATAATCAATCAAATCCCCGTCGACAAGAAGTTAAGACCCGGAGCAAGACTGATGCCCGTTTCACCAAAAGTTAGGAGACACTTATCTCTTTTTCTTAGCTATCTAGCGATTTTCTCGGACGCCGCTCTCTTAAATTGAAGGGGTCCCCTAGTAGCCTAGATGACCCTTAAACTTAGGTGAAAGCGAAACAACCGCTTAGTGGCCTTTGAAAGGAAATAAAGTGTCCCTAAAATATAGGGGTTGTTGGTGAAATCGGCCATGGATCCCGTATTTGACTGGTAAAAACATACAGGGTGTTCGGCAGCTGAATGTCCAAACGGAATCAGCAGCAAGGGGAGGTCATTTGCTACTGACCCAGAAAAAAAAAAGATTTGTTGCTTTTTGAAAAATGGCCGGAACTAATCGTTTCAACTGGAATAAACGAAAATGTTATGGGTAGATCTGCTAAATTTTGGTAGTGTTTGAATCCTTACTGTCCTAGTATTCTAGTCAAATTATTATTTCGTGAAGATAGATCATAGAAAAATAATTATAAGCCACCAAAGTTACAAAAAGGGTTCACAACAATCTCAACTTTATATCGCATTAAAAAATAACTAAAGGGAATCGAGACCTCCCAATTCTCTTAAAAAATCTTCTATTTGTGCCCTTTTGTATGGTATACCACATAAGTTAGTGATTTTTAGGAACTTCAGTAAATCATTAACTTTCTATATCCGGGCGGTTTTACGCAAAGTAGATTTCATCTGATTTTTATGTAAATAAATTATTGTGGACTATAATTTATTACTTTGTTTTCCTCGTGAGCTATAGGCATAGAATATCTGCGCCTAAAACTCATGAGGAAAAAAAATGCCTATTTGAGATGCGCGTCCACTGCGATGGGCACAAAATGCCGATCCAGTGCACGCACTACTATAGAAATCAATAATAAGCAACAAATCCGTCCGCTCCGTACGCTCCGATTCCGACGCAGTGGACGCGAAACTTTGCTTCTCGTTTGCATAGGCTGTTTAAAAACAGAACAGCATATCGATTGATGATAGATAATGCAGTCTGATGAATATGAAGCGGTAGTGGTACAAACACTTAGAATATTAAAATATTATATTTTATGTGTTTGTACCACCAACCGCCGAGCGAAGCTCGGTCCCCAGATAATAATGAGTTAAAAGAGGTAATTAATGAAACACAAGTTCAGTAGCTACAGCCTTGTCCATTCCCGGGATTGAAAATTGCAGGTTGCGTTGCGAAATGTGTATACCAACTGCCATCCATTGGACTCCATTCGAAAAAGTTTGCAATTTTTACGGCTTCTTCTTACGGCTTCAATGTGCCAGGATTGTTACCTATTTCGGAACGCGGGGGAAAATAACTTTGAATTGTCGAAACCATCCATCGTCGATGCGAACCAACCCGGAAAATGTAACTGGTGGAAGCGTTGTTTGTTTGGGCGAACTTGCGAAACTTTGTACGCAAAAACGAGTAACTGACGTTTGACACCACAATTTTTGGCACCGCGGTCCCAAATGACACATTAATAGTAGATTGTTACACAAGGGACGTAAGAGAGCTATTTCTGACGCAGATCCAATTTGGAGCCCGTGCGAGCGTTAACGGATCGATCAACCCGACATATTTAGAGGTCCGAGCAAGCGAAGCGAGCGATGGCGAATATAGTTCGAGGGTTAGTTAATAGCTACTTACGACCCGAGGTAAGCATTCTAGTTTACATCATTCAAGCGAGGTAAATAAAACATTTACACAGATTGTAATTGTAACTGAAAGGTGCAGTCATATTAATGTTTATGAAACTGTTGCATATTGAGAGGTCTTCAAACACGAGGTAGGCGAGGATTTTAATAGTATCCCACGAGAGTTTTATGTGCAGTTTTAACACTACTTTATCTACTCTCATACATAAGTGTCTCTCATATAAAAATCAAAGTTAAAACACAACAATATTTCCACATAAATCAGTGCTTAGTTAGACCATTGCTACGCAGACACAACAAAACGTTGTCACGTTGATGACGTTGACATTTTGTTGCCGCCAAAACCCAGCACGCTGGGCACGCCCCGGTCTAATATAAATCACCCCTTATCTTTCGAGCACCTAAAGGTAAGGCCGCACTAGCGACAGCGGAGCGGAGCTTTTATGTATGTCACCGGCAAAGTATGAAATCCGTCATTCTATAGAATACCTAGGCATTGAATAGAATGCCTTGCCAGGCAATACAAGGTGTAAATGAATTAACGCAAAATAAGAAACTACTTTGTTAGGGACATCATTCTGAGCAACTTCCATTTTGAAACCGATTTGATCAGAGCAACTTTATTTTTCATTACATACATTTTGGCCTGAGTGGGTCAGCTGATTTGCAACACGTGGGGTAGCAACACTCTAGTTGTCCAATTTTGTCGCGCAGGGTCATGAGTGTCGGCTCCACTCCGCTGTCACTAGTGCGGTCTTACCCTAAAAGCCGTGCTGGAATATGACAGATGATGTCCAGAGTCACTGTCATTTTAATTAGAATACTTTTCCGATGCAGTGCACACATTTTTCTGCTACCTACCTACAAAGTTGTTGGCTCGCTTCACTCGCCTAATAAAAGCATGTGTTATGTTTTATCTCACCGTTATGGTTCTTCAGGTAGGAGATGGTAGACTTGAGCACCGTGGACTTGTCCATCTTCCTATTGTTGTTGGAGACCATCGCGCTGAGCTCGTTGACCAGCACATTGAACTGGTCGCGCCGTTTCTTCTCGCTGAGGTTGCGCGTCTTCCTGCAATGGTCACGCGTCGTACAGACTTTGTAGATGACGAGGAGACAAAAAGAGAACTTGACTAATACATGACTAAATCAGGTCACGACGAAAGCAGTTAACTGAAACGAACGTGACTGGATTACTGGATGGAAACTAAAACGGTTTGTGACAGGTGACCGAAGCATCGAGTTCAAGTTCAACTTCAAGTTCAAATTTATAAATCATACAGATTACTTAGTCAACGTCAATATAATATTAATATTTTGTTACTACCGTTCGGAAGCAAGGAGGATGGAGCAAAGTCACAGACAAGTATTCAATTTTATATTGGCTCTGGCGTTCATTTGATTTTACAGGAAGTGACTCGATAGTAACCTTTAAGCCTTTGATCAGTTTATTTTCATTAACTCCTTGTGTATCGGGCCCGAAGTTTTAAAGCCTTAAAACTTAAGGTGCGGCGGGCTATTACGTCAGCGAGATAATTACGTCAACCTATTTGATTATTTATGCAGAGAAGTTTGGTACCTTTGTAGTTTGAGTGGGGTACTTTAAGTTTTTCTTTTCTCACTATCTTGCTTAGCGACAGACCATTTCAAGGTCAAATCAAATAAAAAATCAGGAATGATAAATTATTTCGGGAAGGACCGCAGACCGCAACCGCAGGCGACACTGCGGCGTGCAACACCAACGCCATAGAAAATGCTACGCGACTGCAGATCAATTTCATAGAGATGCATAGAAACCTGTAGTGTCGCCTGCGGTCTGCGGTTGCAGTTTGCGGTCCATCCCGGAATCATACTTATAAGCATTGTCTAACTAAATGGCCGCGGCAGCATTTCAGTACAGTACGGGGCCATTGTTTCCAAGTATAATACTCTGAGTTTGACTTTTTCTCTGTGAGAGAGAGAGAGAGAGAGAGACAGGGGGAGAGAGAGGGAGAGAGAGAGAGAGGGAGAGAGAGAGAGAGAGGGAGAGAGAGAGAGAGAGAGGGAGAGAGAGAGAGAGACAGAGACAGAGACAGGGGGAGAGAGAGAGAGAGGGAGAGAGGGAGAGAGAGAGAGAGAGACGACACCCGACACACGTGCCAAAACAATGGCCGCGTACTGTAGTTAGTTATGTATTTAGAGCGTGCTTATCATTAATACAGGCTATTAACTAGCCTAGCAATGAAACCACTAACTATTGCTACATTACTGCTAATCAACTTCTTTACTAACTAACATTTGATTGGACTCCTATGAATGTAATGTACACCAATTTATTGTACCCACCTTTTATTCAATAAATGATTTTTGATTTGATTTGATTTAGGTAGAGTGCATATGATTCAAGTTTATATGCAATTCAGGTTTGCTATTAAACAAACCCTGAAACATCAAAATACCCAAATGAATAAATGCAAGCTTATCTTAGAACAAATTCCCATTCGCTTAGTATTACGTTACCTCTGCTGCATTTAGCTGCTCTAACTGTACTTTCGCAATCATTGTGTGCACCGGTATTTGTAAACATTTCCGTTTTCAATAACGTCTAAACGCCGGAATGCTGGTTCGACAACTTACACTTTGTAATTGGTTACAGTCATACATAAACAGATGGTGCTGTACCAGTGCCTAGAAATCTAAGAGTATTATGTGTAGATCAGCCAGTCAGCATTAGAGATATCGGGGCGTGGTGAAGAGGAAAGCGGAACTAAATAAATACATACACCTATGCTCATGCCTTTTTCCCGGAAAAGGGTAGGCAGCGACTAGAGACATCCACTTGCTACGATCCTGGCATACATCTCTCGGAACTATGTACAGAGCAACTTAACATTTCAAATACATGGTATTCTGCACCAAAACGGAAAAAAATATAATAACCGGCCAATCTATAAAAAACCGCAAAAAAATAATAAAATTGTATGGGAGCCCCCCCTAAATATTAATTTAGTTTTAATTTAATTATTTATTTTTTAAGTAAATAATATAGGTACTCAATATTTGTGAACATTTTAAGCGTCTACCTGCTACCATTATCAATATCGAGCAAAAATGAGCAAAAAAAATCACGTTTGTTGTATGGGAGCCCCCCTTAATATTAAATTTCTTTTGATTTTTAGTATTTGTTCAATTCAATTCAATTCTTTATTGCACACAATAATTTAAACAGTAACATTAAAAGAAAATACATGTACAAAGGCGAACTTATCTCTAAAAAGAGATCTCTTCCAGCAAACCAGGCGTGAAAAAAATATATTATATGATGAAAGGGTAGGCAGTGCACAATAACAAGTTTAAATAAAATATAAACGAAAAAATACTAAATACAGAAGAACTACGACTACTTATACATTCTGATATACTACAATGGGGCCAATTCTCTAGGGCACACTCACTAAAATTACTTGACAATATTAGCTCCGACGCTCTTACGCGGTTGCCATAGATTCCATTTTCGAACTCACTTTTGAATTAGTTCATCAGTACATTAAAATAATTCAAAAGTGAGTTCGAAAATGGAATCTATGGCGACCGCATAAGAGCTGTCGGACTTAATACTGTCAAGTAATTTTAGTGAGTGTAACCTAGAGAATCGGCCACATTGACTTGTTGTTAAAGCGGCAACAAAAATACATCATCTGTGAAAATTTCAACTGTCTAGCTACCACGGTTCATGAGATACAGCCTGGTGACATACAGATGGACGGACGGACGGACAGACAGCGAAGTCTCAGTAATAGGGTCCCGTTTGGCACCCTTCGGGTACGGAACCCTAAGAACATGCTATTTCACGGAATTCATTTCAATCTTCAAATCGCTAGTAACAACAATTCCCCACATACTACAAGTAATAGAAAGATCATATTATTTACTACTACTGCGGTATAATAGGAAAAAATATTAGAAATAACCGGCCAAGTGCGAGTCGGAGTCGCGCATTTTTCATTAAAAATACATCTTTTATTTACATTAGTAACTCTTCTAAGGGATAAAAACAAAAAAATATACAATACTTACTCATCAAGATAGAAACCAGCCCGTTAAGATAGCGGTCTGTGAGGCCGCACATCCATAGTAGTGTAACAAAAATGGAATGTCCAAGGTTAAAAAGCCTAAATTATTACAGACTACATATTTATTGAGAATCAAACTGTTAAGTTTCTTTTACATTTTTTGCTGGTTTGACACCCGGGTGAGACAAGCGAATTAAAAAAAACTTTGAATGCAGTTTAGGTTCTTTTCTAAAATGTTCCATTGAGTGATTTGATCTCCATTACAAAGAGTACCTACTTTCCCTGCAGGTCGTGTTTAAAAATTCCACCCTGTATATGATGTGCTCCAAAGTTGGGCTAATTATTACCTTTTTGAATCATCCTTGTCATCGCCGTCGTCATCCATGATGATTACACTCCTGAAGTTGCTGTAGAAATGTTATTGTTTAGTTGTCCACCGCTGCTGCCAAGTTGTGCCTGGAATTCACCACAGCCACTAAAACTTGCCACCTTACACCAAGTATTGTCATTTTGTGCAAATGTCCAGTGTTTGTTTGTACTTCTATTGAGCACTGTGATGAAGTGGGATGTGAACTATTGAGGTAAATTTCCACGAGCGACTTCTCACTTTATCGCCGAAACAGCGATTCAACAGTAGAGCTAATGAAGAATAGCATCTATTCCTGCACAAACGTTTTCTGAACTTGTAAATAACGCGGACTCGCTAATATTTTCGCAAACATTTATATTTAGTTCGCAACGCATCACACAAAAATCGAACAAGCGAGATGAAATTAATGAATGAAATGAAAGAAATGAATGAATGTAATGAAACAAGTGTTTTTTTTTTATTCACGTTACATAGTGCTGCTGCCAGCGTACTAAAGTATCGTTGCCAGCTTCAAATAAAATAAGCATCGATACTAGAAAATCGATCGATCGATTCTAAAAGCGCCCTTATAACCTTAAAAGAATCAAGATGCCAAGAAACGTCAGACTGCTGCGTTCCGAACGCAGCTCTTGAAACATTATACTCGTGAACCCAAATAGCACCTTCTGAACGTTATAATAAAGCCTAAATTCGGGTACATTTTGATACATCTATTTTGTTCTGCGATTTCTTCGTTTGCAATTCGGAACATAGACTCAGAACCAGTGTTGCCATATACACTGTATTTTCAGTAGATCGGCTGTATTTTCACACGATCTACCGTACACAGTAGGTATTACTAAAATTACAGTGAATGGAGAACACTGTAATTTCTCTACAGGCTAAAATCAAGTTAATTTAATGTTGACTGAGTGATTAATGGCAGAAATGGCCAAATTTAGAAGGAGATTTTGATGCAAAATTACGGCCGGCCTGTTGAATTCTGGCACAAAGTTAGTAAAACTTTAAAATTATTAAATAATTTAAGTAATAAACTATTTATTTTCTATGCAAACTACGGATTGTGAATACTAATCAGTAATGTTGCTTTTCAACAGGTGAAACAGTTGGACGAGTCATGGGTTCCTCTTGATTAGAAAATACAATACTCAACATCTTGGCTTTTCCAAAATCTAAAGTGTATGCGAAAGAGTGTTTAGTTAGCCAAATAAACGACACCAAAACCAAGAAACGAAATAAAATTATTATCTGGATTATACAATACAAGGAAACATGTTAGCGCAACAAGCCATTCACCGTAACAGCGCCAGTTGCATTAATTTTAAGTTATCAGAGAAAAAATAATAATTTAATTCTGTATGGCATCTGCAAAAATTAAACTGCTTGCTTATAGTGAAAGTGATTAGGTATTAAGTACCTACTTGTATTTTAGGTATTTAGTATTGTACCTTTTTATATTATTTTTAGTTTCTCTAAATCTACTGCAAATTCCACTAAGTACCATATATATATATATTAATTAGTGTCCGACCGAACCTGTGTTTTCAACCGAACCCGAACCCGAACCCGAACGTTCGGCACTGGTGTAAGGTTCGGCCGAACCCGAACCCGAACCCGAACCTTTTTCAACCATATAAAACATTTTTATAATGAGTCAGAATCTTTTTTTAGTTGTAATATAAAATTAGGTGAGAACATGTCTTCAATTAAATTAAATAAACAGTCATTAAAGCTTAGAAAAAATTACCTTTATTTATAATCAATATCCTAAAAACAATAACAACACGTTACTTCTATAAGTAAACTTTTAAAAATCAACAATTAAAGTAAGTAGCTTTATTTTGTTCACATTACTTAGATTTGTCATTTGTATGTATTTATCATTATACGTACTATTTAATCAGTCTCAAGTAGTAAATCATCATTTCGATAAAGCAGTCTTCAGTCAGTCGTTAATCTTACACTAAAATGAATGACTTTATTTTCAGTATTCGTAGTTAAAGAGTCTTATATTATACGCTAAGAAAAGCAGTTTTTCAGCATTTTCACCAAGCAAGTTACTCCGACGATCTGCATAAATTTGTCCAGCGGCACTAAACAGCTGCTCGCTCGGGACACTGGTAGGCGGCGCAGAAAGATACTTTAACACATGAAATCATACGAATTCCGCACGAAAACTCAAGCAAATACAAAGGTTCGGCGGTGCCGAACGGTTCTGCCGCTAAATGGCCGAACCCGAACCTTGCGCCGAACCTGCATTTTTCTGCCGAACCTTGCCGAACCCGAACCCGAACCCGAACGTTCGGTCGGACACTAATATTAATTGTGTGCATTTTTTTTTTACTTTTGCCGTAATTTGTCGATCAAACTGTAAAGGAGAATACTCAAAAAAAACTAAGCCCGACAGTAACGAAATATATCTCAAAATGTTGTATTTAACTAATTAGAACATTATTTATTAAAAATAATTATTAAGAATTTCGTAATTATGCTAAGGTTGTATTTTTGCCCATTGAAGTTCTGCAGGCACTTATATAAATACTTCATATTTAGTAAGTAAACATTGATTTTATTCTATAAAATATACTTAGAACAAAAAGTAAATAAATTAAAAGTAAAAACATATTTTTATTCAAAGGTTTTATTTAAATGCCCTAAAAAGGAGGAAATAAATTTTCAAATAAATCAAATGCGTTAAAATATAATATTACACAATTAACTATGTTGTAGAAATACTGGGGACCATCTTTTGAAACACTGTAAATGAAGGGTCGGCAGACCAAATTACATAAGTCAAAATAAGTAAGCTTTACAGGAGAAGGAAACATCTGAATAAAAAACTATAATATGGGTGTTGTTTGTATATTTTATGCATGTGTAATTACAGTATTATTATACCAAACTACACAAATATTACATGCATAAAATATACAAACAACACACACATAGTTTTTTTTTCAGTTTTTTCCTTCTCCTGTAAAGTTCACGTTTTTGACTTATGTACCTACTTTAGTCTGCCGACCCTTCAAATAGTATAAGATCTATGTACTATTACACAAAATGATAAACAAATATTTTTGTTTTATTTTAATTCATTTTGATTGAAATTAAAATACCTGTAAATTGGTTCACCGTCCCCCCTGTTTACGAGGTCTACTGCCCACAGGGCCACTTGTTTAGTTTTTTAAACCATAATTTATTTAGCAGTATCACCGTCGCCCAGATTTTGAACATGGCAACACTGAATTGTCAAGTCCGTCAGTCAATCAGAAATAAATAAATTTTAGTTAGTTCTAGTTTTCGCTCAGTGAGGGTCGCACGTGCTGCTCTCTCCAAAAACTACTTGTGATCGAGTGAATTTTTTGAAGTTGAGTTTTCCACTTGAACACTAGTGTGGGCCGGTGTTGCTGCCCATCGTCTGGGCCTCGGCTCATGAGCGATTCCGACGAGTCAGATCACCGACCAGAGGCAGAAGCGGTAAGTATGTACTAAGTTTATTCTGAATAAATTTTTGGTCTAATTGTTCTTAGTTATTAAATAATGGTACCACAGACTCGAGCCAGGACAGGCACTTGCGGCAACCTGGGCCACGCGGTGGTTACGTAAGTAAATTATGTAAGGATGCGAGAAACAGGGGTTCGGTCCCGAATTTTAGCGGGAGGAGGCGTGATGCCGCGCGCTTTTGTGGCTGTGCGTCGTAAACAACGTGGTGAAGGTTTGTAAACACAGGCACACAGCCGCCGCCGCCGCCGGCCGTCGCCGCCCCTGAAAGACCACGGTGGCCGTCAAAACTTACGAGTATCATATCCACGTATCACACAATGTCGACTGCGCGCCGCTGGAATAAAGCGTTGCATAATAATTATATAATAATTACCTAGGTACATTGTTTTTTCTGACGCTAAGGGATTTCAAGCTGACTTACTCCGCTAAACTAGATTTCACGTAATTTTATAGCTCACGGTTCTGTTGTGGAGACCCGCGACGCTTGTTATTGTGACGGCCATATGGCGGACGATTTACATAATCCGATCAACGTAGGTACCTACCTACCTACCTACTATGGCCGAATCTTGCGTCGGTTTATGTAATGTCGCTATTATCATTCATTTCAATACATAGCAACAGCTGAAATTACATGATCTGCTACGGTTTTGCAATACCTAGGTAGGTTGTTACTGGGTATGGGTACTTACAACGAAAATGGGGCAGGAATGTTGAAAAACTGACCCTGTGAAATGTCGGACGAATTCCTCATGGCTAGCAAGTCAAGTCAAGTTTAAAAGAGCCCATAGGGTGGCATCAGTCGCCTCAGAATTTCCCATGGCTGGCAAACCGAGAAACGAGAACTTTATAAGAACTCAGGGCGGGCGGGCGTCAGCTGCGCGGAAAGGGCGAGCTAGTCGAGTAGGTATATGTAACGAGAACTTAATTAGAATCAGGGTGGCGTCACCCGCCCCAGATATTTCCATGGCTAGTAAGTAGGTACCTATACTGTGTAACGTAACCATTTATTTTTTCGTCAAACCGGAATATCGTAAAAAATTGTCAAGTGCGAGTCGAATTCTCACATACGCCAGGATTACTTTCAGGGAGGTGCACCTGCATCCACACCACACATAGGTATGTGTGGATGGAGGTAGGACCGCGCCTATAGATGAGGCGCGGTCCAAGCTTCTGAGGGAGGGTCGTCTTAGTCTAGTAGAGCTCAACTATAACAGTATAACAGGTCAAGCAAACTACCTACAGGAACTCATGGGAGTCGTTAGTTAGCCGTACCGGAAATCTCACATGTCCAACTCTAGTCTAGCAAATCCAACAACGAGGTCCTCGGAAGAACTCATGCGCGGCGTTAGCCACCACGGTCACAAGTAGAGTAACGAGTTCTTTAGAAGTACTCATGGGTGGCCCCCGCTTCCCTCTGAAAAGAGGTCATTCATTTTGGGCCAAAAGTGAAAGTGCCGACCAGAAAAAAAAGTGTTATATTCGGATAGAACAGGATAGAACACACAAATCCTAGATTTTTTTACTACGATACTTTACCTGTTCGCTCCATGGTTTGGTTTTTATAGGCTATTGAAATTCGGTAAAAGTATTATTGTATCTGTGCTTATACAGGGTGTAACAAAAAGGGGTGTACAAGCCGAAAGATGGTTGTTAGGGACATCATTCTGAACAACTTTCAATATGGGACCGACTTGATCAGAGCAACTTTATTTTTCACTCCACCAAACAGATCAGCTGAGTGCTAGGCCCGAAATGTACTGAGTTAATAACCTCTAACAGACATATAGTAACCTCACTGTTCGCCAACTCTTCATACAGCATCTCGTTCTCAGGCAACACTCTGAAACTTTGTATAGGGGTTCCTTATAAAGAGTAGGGTAGAACTGAGACGGGAGTTAACGAAATTAATTCCCCAAGGGGGGGAAATAGGGGGTTACAGTTTGTTTTAAACTTAATCTAATCAAATAGGATTTGCGGAAGTCGGTTTTTTCTAAAGTTTACTTTTTGTTTCAATTATAGTACATAAGTAGAACCTGAGTAAACCATGTTATCTGTCAATAAACAAAAATTTCATTATAAATTTCATTTCTATTTTGTATGGGCCCCGTACCCATCCGTGTAGCAACTAGTGACCTATACTATTAAAAAGGTCTTTCGAAACACATGTATTTATTGTATGGCGGTAACTTCGTAACTTATGAGAGAAAAAAGTTATGATCAAATGAAATGTGATCAAATTTCCAAGTCCATATTATGAAAGACACCAATCGTGCAAGACGAAACGATTCTTATCGGGTGACGGGTAGCTCTTTACCTACTATTATCCTATAGTCTGAAAGATAAAAGAGCCTGGAACAAATGCGCCGTAGAACCGGTCACCCATCCAGCTACCGTCTCCGATAGATGTTGCTTAACCCACACGATCGTTTGCGATTTACATAGACTTGTACGGACATTTCATTTGATCATATTTTTTCTCCCATAAGTTACGAAGTTACCGCCTTACAATAAGATATTGTATTTCGAAAGACCTTTCTAATGGTACAGTTAGTATAGGTCACCAGTTGCTAGAATGGTGGGTACACTTTTACCGATTGTCCTTTCGCAAGGCTTACAAGTCGAGTAACGAGAACCCTATAAAAATAGGGGGCATCAGCAAATTTCCCATGGCTAGCAAGTCGAGTAACGAGAACATTAAAAGAGCTGGGTGGCGTTAGCCGCCCCTGAAATTTCCTATGGCTCGCAAATTGAGTAGCAAGAACTTTATAAAGACTCATAGGGTAGCTTTAGCCTCCCCGGAAATTTCCCATGGCTAAGCAATTCAAGTTACAAGAACTTTATTAGAACTCATACGATCGTCGGTCCCGACCGTCTAGTCTTGAAGGCCTATAAAGATTTGCCTGATGACAATGAGTTCGTCGTAATTTCTTTATTGTACTCACATGATAGTAAAAAAGGCGAACTTATCTCTAATAAGAGATTTCTTCCAGCAAACCATGTTCCAGTTCCTGTCTGAATTGGGTAGCTAACCTATTTAGATATACCGAAAACAGGTACCTATTACAGTACAATGCGTACGTTCGCAATGAGGTCATAATATACTACAATGCGTACGCGTTTATTCATTACGTACTTAGAGCATCTTAGAGGGCTCTCTCACCCAAAACTACCCATTTCTCAGCATAAAAAATCGATGTTATGATCATATCATAGTATTTAACAATGGATGCGAATTTTTAATACCTGCCGACCCTACATATGGGTAGAAAAGATCGAGAATAGTCTCAACTCTCTCAACGATTGGATGGGCTATTTAATAATTTGCGGTACAAAGTCCAGAAGAGGTAACTGACCAAGTCTGCTCATACAAACTGTTGATATTTGGCTACTATAGCCGCATTACATAAGAGAAGTAGTGCTGATTGACGCGGTATGTCCTTCATACAGCACATAATCGTTTTTTATAGCATAAACCAGTTATGATAAACAAAGCATTTATAGTCGGGTACCTATATGTGATACTTATATGTATAGGAAACAGTAGTTCGTACACAAATCACAATAACCGATTAGTCTAGCATACCTATACTGAGGACATTGACTATTCGGGACAATAGAAGGCTGAGACAGACATTTCGATCTATAGTCATGACCCTGACATGACATTCATATACCTATTTGAAAGATTCCTAACAATCATTAGTTTTATTTACCTTTCCTTTTACATGGATGGACTATAGTTTAGTTTTGCGTGCATCTTAATCATCAAACTGTAAGTATTTGTTGTAATTTGACAAACTATAATATAAAGTTGGAAAGAAATCTATTTCTGAAAATAAAGACTAAATACAAAAGGGAGCTGGAGGTTACCACAAACTTTTTATTCAAGAAATAATATTTTAGCGATTATGGTTCCATAATTCCCGGCAAATTGTTTGGTAGATTTTAGTTATGAATTCGGCTTGGCCTGTTAACTTCATTTGAAAATGTGTCAAGTGCACGAAGGCCTGCATTTGTAGTTTTAGGAACCAATGCAAACATTTTGTAATTGGCTTTGTGCAGCTTCTGTTTTCCAACCAGTTTTAGGGTTCCGCACCCGAAGGGTGCCAAACGGGACCCTATTACTGAGACTTCGCTGACCGCCCGCCCGTCCGTCCGTCCGTCCGTCCGTCTGTCACCAGGCTGTATCTCATGAACCATGGTAGCTAGACAGTTGAAATTTTCACAAATGATGTAGGTATTTCTGTTGCCGCTATAACAACACATACTAAAAAACAAAAGAAATTCAATATTAAGGGGGGCTCCTATACAACAAACGTCATTTTTTTTTGCTTGATATTGATAATGGTAGCAGGTACACGCTTAAAATGCCTGTAATGTGATTCGTATTTAAATTAAAATTAAACTAATAATAATTTGGTATTATATTTAATGTTATATTCATATTAATTATTTTTCTTCGCTATTGATTTTATGCATGCAACTGTGATTTTTATTGATTTATTTGAATTTTTTATGCTATTTTTATAAGTAGCAAATAGTTTGTTAATGATGTTCTGCCTCACTTATGTAGCCATCTGTGTTCACATGCGTTGAAGAGTGGTCCAGAAATTTATTCTGTGCATGTCCTATGTTGTGTCTTTTTTTATTGTAATCCGTTTTGTGGACCTAATTAAAAATAAATCAAATAAAATGTTCACCATGTATATTGAGTATATTAAAAAAATATATAATTAAATTGAAATTGAATTAATATTTAGGGGGGGCTCCCATACAACAAAAGTTTATTTTCGATATTCGTACGGAACCCTTCGTGCGCGAGTCCGACTCGCACTTGGCCGGTTATTTGGCTTGCGTTGCCAGGTAGAACAAGAGTATAATATAGTTAAAGTTTAGTATAGAATAATAGTAATAACTAACAGTTTTTGACAGGTTCGTTGCGAGAACTGGCGGCGGGCGTGGCGCTACCCTGTAAATCTTCTGTCATTAGGCTACACCTAATCCGTATTGATATTGACAGTCAGCTACAGTACAGTATCCGTTCACAAAAAAACCTCAGCTTCGAGTAGCTTCCGTAAAGAAATACAAGGAATTAACGCAGAATGAGAAACTACTTTGTTAGGGACATCATTCTGAGCAACTTTCATTATAAAACCGATTTGATCAGAGCAACTTAATTTTTCACTTCCCAGTACATTTTGGCCTGAGTGGGTCAGCTGATTTGTATGGAGAAGGGAAAAATATAGTTGGTCTGATCAAATCGATTTCATAATGAAAGTTGCTCAGAATGATGTCCCTAACAAAGTAGTTTCTCATTTTGCGTTAATTCATTTACAGCTTGTATACAGTACAGTCTGGGCCGTGATCTTGAAAGCGAATTGTATGACAGTGGTTGTAGCGAAGGCTCAACATTCCGCTTGTCGATCGCACACACAACGCCTTTTATAGATGCAGTTGGCGCGCTTGTCAAAATGGCGCGCGTTTTACAAATTTGATGTAATTCGACTAAAACCACAGAAGAGATAATAGTACCTAAAACTACAAACTACTATTTGAATTTAATGACTGTGCAATTAATACGGCAATAATAACTATAATATAACACCAAGATAATTGTCAAGATACTTTATATTGTTCGCGCGCATTTAGTCTAGTGCGCCAGTGCGCGCGAACAATATTTACAGCCATGTTTTGATCAGATTAATATTTCAACAATATTTGGTAACTAAGAAAGCTAACACAAACAACCGCTATTTTGCGCTCTCGCTATAACATAACATAATGTTTATTGACACAAAAAAGAAGCCATTGACATGCGATTCGCTTGCATGATCCGGCCCCTGAGCAGGTAACTGCGTGTAAATATTTCATAATTCATAATTTCTTTATTGCACACAAAAAGTTACATAGGACAGTAAAAAACATAGAAAACGTGTACAAAGGCGACCTTATCTCACCGTAAAGCCATCTCCACGCCACAGTGATACCGCCTATATACAGAAAGCTTCTCTTCCTAGTATTGCTATCATAGTAGGAGGCTAGGAGCCCGTGCAGTAGGAATTATTTCTTTTAAACTGTGGAAAAGTCAAGCTTCAAAGACAACCTTAGGAGCTTATGATTTTTATCACTCTACTTTACTTTACGACAAAGTACTCGTAGGTAGAGCAAATAATAAAAGCAAAAATAAATGTGGAAGTGCAAGAAGCAAGGCATTATATCAGTGACCGAGAAAATCAGAAAGTAGGAGCAGGTTCATATCAAAGCTTGCTAGCTTTTATTAGATTAAATTGCTATTTACCTTGTCTTGCATTTGTCTTTGTCATTTCTTAGGTAGATTTTTCACCTGCTCCAAGAACTCTATAAACAAGAAAAAGTCAAGTTAAGTAACATTTTTTTGTAAAATCCTAGTAAATGAACTTTTAGCATAAAGATAATTTTAAATTCTCTAAATATTAAATAATACATATTTATATACCTAGGTACTAATATCTGCTGAAATATCGTGCTTACGGCAGTACGTACAGTACGGCAGCGATTGAAAAAACCTACCTATAGTTTCTGCCCTATAAGTTTCTGTCTTATAAATGTTTATTCAAAAGTTCCAGTCTTTTTCTTTGATTTTACAGTAAAACAACGTAAGATTAAATTACAATATCTCAACGGTTGAACTAGCCTGGATCCTTTTGTTTGGATTGCCAACATCATCCGATATGAGCATTACGTACGTACGAGTAGATAATAGTTTTAAAAGCATTATGAAAGGCGCCATAACATTTTATTAACACCCCGTTGTGTAGTGACATAATAGCATAATGTATTATTTATCAGTTTGCTCACATTATCGAGAATATGCTCTGAAGGGAGGCGTCTAAGAAACCTTAACGAGTTTGTCGTCAATAACAATTTACATCAATAGCTTTTCAGGTCAACAGGCTTTCAGGCATTGTCATTGCATCAATGTCATGGGTGGAATTTTCCCGGGTTTTCAGTAGACATTATAGACTTTTAAAAGGTCACCAGATCCTTATTGATTATTATTTGATATACCGGGAACTGCGGGTCGATTTTCGCGCCTTCGATATATGGATATCGAGACCTATATTGACAGATTCCCATACGAAATCTCTCGATATAGCTGTAGATATCGTATATCGAATGCGCGAGAATCATGCTCCTGAGACCGGCAAGCATGTGAGCTATCGATCTGCGGCTGGAAATTACTTGATGCACTTACACTCCAATAATGAGAATCTATATAGAATGCATTTCTCGACCGTCGTGGGAGCTTCCTTCTCAGCAAGGCAATGCCTATATTAGATAATGCCTTGCTGATATTGCCTACTGAAACTTGTGATGAAGATCTATACCTCTAGAATCTAGGTATTGTTTATAATGTCTTTGCCTATTGGCTTTTTATGAATTAATTAACCATCGAGTAAGTAAAAAGTTTCATTCTTCTGCGGTATCGAGTTTAGGGTACAAAGGGGCGGGTCCGTGACTTAAGGCTACCCATCCCGAATATTGTAGCCAGTATGTTTGCTAATACTGCCACAGGTCACAATAAACAACTATAGTTATGCAATAAAACATCTATTATAACAAAGAAACACGAGGATTAATAGGTCGGTCGACTGAGACTTGTATGATAAATCGATAACAACTTGTTTGTAGTAAAGTATTAATTGTTCTAAATGGCTTTGGAATATCAGACTATTTTTATTGTGTAAGAGTTGTTTTTGAATTCGGCATGATTCATAATATTAACCCGAATTTAACCTTGTCATAATTATAATTTAATTTATTGTATATTTTTTATCTTTCTGTGCAATAAAGAATATGAATTATAATAGCAAAATTATTCCTGTTATTCAAGCTGCGCCAATCAAACCGAGATTGTGGCCGATTCTCTAGGTTACACTCACTAAAATTACTTGACAGTATGAAGTCCGACAGCTCTTATGCGGTCGCCATAGATTCCATTTTCGAACTCACTTTTGAATTATTTTAATGTACTGATGAACTAATTCAAAAGTGAGTTCGAAAATGGAATCTATGGCAACCGCGTAAGAGCGTCGGAGCTAATATTGTCAAGTAATTTTAGTGAGTGTGCCCTAGAGAATTGGCCCCAATTGATTCCATTCTCAAACAACCAGCTCTAGTTAGTTCAGTGATTTGATTTAACTTTGTCAACCTATTAGTTGCAATGAATGATAAATAATATAGTAGCTAGTGCCACCACCGCCAGCTCCTGCCACGGTCCGCTGAATAAATCTCGCTTCTATCTATGTTTTACTCGACGTGTTACATAACCTTCGTGATTCACTGCCTCGATATACATTTTAGATACAATAAACGGTCAAGTACAAGTAGGACTCGCGCACCAAGGATTCCGCATTACACTTGAAGATTTTTATCTCGTAACTGGTGTAATAAGGTTTCTAGATAAAGTATCTATTATGTCATGTCATCCATGTAAACCAAATTACATATTTTTGCAGAAAGACAGAAATATACAGTTTTCAGATATAAAAGGTTTTGTCAGACGGACAGACAGCGGGACAACGAAGTGATCCGTTCCTTTTTAGGGTTCCGTAGAGAAACAAGGAACCCTTATAGTTTTGTCAAGTCTGTCTGTCCGTCCGTGTGTCACAGCAACTTTATTCCGAAACTATTAGGACAACACAGTTGAAACTTAGTATGTAGGTGTAGTCTGTGAAGCGCTTTACGATTTTTATACAAAAAAAATAATAAAATATTAAGGGGGGCTCTCCATACTTGGAATTGAAACTATTTTTTTCATCAAACCTGTGTGGTGTGTCTATAGATAGGTCTTTAAAAATGAAGTTGTAGTTGGGGCATTCCATAGTGACTGGTGGGACATTTTTCTCCGGAATTCAACCAATCATGAGCTATAATTGTGTTATAGAATCTTACATAATAGTAAGATGTATCTTATAACATAGAAAAATAATGAGTTTACAAGATCCCTTAATTAAAATCCCCAGATACTTTCAGAATCTCTTGTGATTATTATTTGAATGAGTGTGACTGGTGGGACAAGTAAAATCCTTCTCTCTTACCGCCAAGTACTTGAAGACCAATTTTAGTTCGACCACTAAACTTTCAAGAGAGTTTTTCTTCTTATCGTATAGTATATCTTATATTATTTCATTTTCATTAATAATTAGACTGATTACCTTTCGCAGAATTAAAAAAATATTTTTTTTTGTTGTGACTGGTGGGACATGCATCCGAAACAGCATTTATTTCTCGATTTTTATTTATTAGGATTAAAGTTTCCAGCAAAAAAATATCGATTTTTTATTGATTTAAAATATTTTTCTTTGCAAGTTAGTGCAAATGCGGACATTCAACTCAATCAGCTATAATAATTAGAAATAATTTGAGAAATTCTAAATTTGAGGTATTTTCCTCTTTCTCATGGAATGACCCAGTTCTGAAACCATTTACCCTCAAAGTAAATTGTTAAAGAGACAGACCCTTACAAAGTGGAAAATTTTGAGTCCCTCCCCTCTTACTTTTAAAGTACGAAAGAAAAATAAATAAAATATATGCTGTGTATCTTAATACACACTTTCAACGAAAATTGTTTTGAACAAAATAAAGAAAGCAGTTTTTAAGATATAAAACATTTTTTTAAATCCGCCAAGGTAACTTTGTAATTCATACAAACACTATGAAAAACAAAGTAATTATTTGCTGGTGAAGAATGATAGTGATATTTGGGCTAGGTGTATCAGGTGTATTATTATATGATGCTACTACGGAACCCTTCATGGGCGAGTCCGACTCGCACTTGGTCATTTTTTACTTTTAAGGATCGGAACCCTACTAAAAATTTATGCCTTTTTCCATACGGGGTTGCAAAGGCTCAGTTGTGGCCAGTAAATCAATACCTAGGTACATTGTGCCCTCTTGGTCACACAATGGGTGGCAAACGGAACCTCTGTCCGTCTGTCCGTCAGAGAGGTCCATCGCACGAACCGTAATAGCTAGAAGGCTGAAATTTTCACAGAATGTGTATATATCTGTTGCCGCAACAGCAACAAATACTAAAAGAGACAAAAAATAAGGGTTTTTAGAATTAAATGTTATGTCAATTTTAATATAAACACATTTACATACAGGCTCATACATTGCTTATGGCCCCACACTAGGATACCCTGTGTCGTGGGAACCAGAAACAGCGACATCACAAAAATGTAAACATCCAAGACCTGGGGAGCTTTTTTTGTCCCCAGCCGGGATTCGAACCCGGGATAATAGCCCCTGATGTTTTTTGAAGATTGAATTGTTGGGCACGGAACCTGTCGTGAAGTGGACGAGACCGTGGAGCACCTGTTGCTTGCGTGCCCCTCCACTATAGAGACCAGGATCGCGATTCTGTGAGATAAGGATTCTTGTGCTGGAGTTGGGTTGGCTGAATTGAAGTGCAGGCGCAGGTGACATGCATAAAGGAAACGCTCTCGAGGGCCATCCAAGTAAATCGAATTAAATATTTTTGTAAAAAGACAGTTTGCAGTTTTACAGATTTTTCCCTTTAGTGCACAACTAAAGGGAAAAATCAAACAAAGCAAGGTCTAATAGCACATATTAGACCTTGCTTTGTGCCAAATTTCACGATTGTAGGCCTACGAGAAGTACCCTATAGGTTTTGAGTCCATTGCGATTACTATGAAAATCCACAATTTTACAGCATAAACGGTCGTATCGTTCGATTGCGTTGACCTAGAAGGTTGATTTTTTGCTAGCTTTAGGCGACCACAGACCCTAACAATTGATAAATTTCAGCTTGATACGTTCACGCGTTCTACACACGGACTGACGGACGGACGGACAACAAAGTGATCCTATAAGGGTACCTTTTTAGGGTTCCGTACCCGAAGGGTACCAAACGGGACCCTATTACTGAGACTTCGCTGTCCGTCCCTCCGTCCGTACATCCGTCTGCCACCAGGCTGTATCTCATGAACCGTGGTAACTAGACAGTTGAAATTTTCACAGATGATGTATTTTTGTTGCCGCTATAAGAACAAATACTAAAAATCAAAAGAAATTTAATATTAAGGGGGGCTCCCATACAACAAACGTGATTTTTTTGCTCATTTTTGCTCGATATTGATAATGGTAGCAGGTAGACGGTTAAAATGTTCACAATATATTGAGTATATTATTTACTTAAAAAATAAATAATTAAATTAAAATTTAATTAATATTTAGGGGGGCTCCCATACATTTTATTTTTTTGCGGTTTTTTATAGATAATGGTACGGAACCCTTCGTGCGCGAGTCCGACTCACACTTGGCCTGTTATTTTCCTTTTAAGGATTGGATGGAACCCTAAAAAACCCAAGTCTATAAGTGCTGTCGCCGTGACATTCAGTTCTCCTGGCAAACATGCACTACAGAATATGGAAAACTGTTCCAATAATTTCTAAACCTCTGCTTTTTGTAATTTATGCAAAAAGATCACGTCTGAAGCTAGGCGGGAGCGAGATTCGTGCTTTTTGCGCGTAAAAGGTTTCGCCTAACTTCAGACGTGATCTTTTTAGAATCAATAAAACTATTTAACATCATAATTTTCAACGTGATCTTTTTAGAATCTATAAAACTATTTAACATTCATAATTTTCAACGTAGGTACCTGTAGTTGAGGACTGTTGCGTAATATTATCTAGCTTGTTTACAAATACCTACTATGGACACTATTATGGGTACCAAATTAAATATCATTGGACGGAAAGTTTAGGATGTTATACAATTGTTCCAATATACTGTGTTGGAGTTGGAGGACGCAAAATGTGTATTGTACAATTATTGTCGCTAAAGTAGGTATCATCGCCGCCGCCAACGTTAATAGGTGTCTTATAAATCTGCTTGTATTTGCTCAATTTCGCTCTTTCATGGGTTCTTAGACAGAATGAATGTGATCGAACAGAATTCGATAGAAAGAAACTAGACATATTGCTATAGAAACATCATACCAGAGACACAGAATTTCAGAATAGAGCTACCGACCGAGAGTCAATGACATTTGACGATTTGCCATTTAATCCCGCAACTTTAGCTGGTTTTGACCACTAGTTTTTAACGTTTTAAAACAACCCCTAATATCGTAGCACCATGTAAAAATCAAAATACAAAGCTGAAAACCGCTAATTATTAGCTGTCGCTAGCGCGATAGAACAGGTACGTATAAAAAGACTACGATATTACATTAAAGATTGCGGGCTACAGTAATCGTGCGAGTACGCCACGCGTTGTCAAGTCAGTGTGCCACTGGGTCATACCTTATATAACCCAAGCAGGCCGCTTACTCTACCCGGCTTTGCGTAAGTTAACCCAGCGTAGGCGCTGTTTAAATGTCTTCTATTCTTCGACCGCATTATCTTTATGTAAGCCGTTATGTCTTGTTATTTCATTTGTTTGCGACAATGTTATGCTCTATTGAGAAGCCGGTACCCTGTATTGTATTGCATCTGCGAATTGAAAACGATTGGCTAAGAGTGTTCTTGAAGTTTTGCAATAAGAAGATTGAGGGCTTGAAGCGAATTGCAAATAAAATTAACCAATACCCTAATTATTATAATAACGAAAGTAAAATGACAGTTCCGATGTTACCGCTTTTTCGTAGAAAATAAATAGTGAAGGGGTCAAGAATGATTTAGTTCATTCTAATGTCTCAATATAGAATGATATTGATAGAAATGATAAGAGAGATAGTAGTGCTAGTGCGTATAGCTTGTTCAAACTGAAATGACGCGGGAATAAAACCATCATCATCATCGGCATCATCAGCAGCTTGATTCCGCCCAAAGCTGGCACTCCTCTAAAAAAAACCTATGATTGGGTTTCTCAATTTCTCTGACTCTTGTGTCATCGCAGTGAGCCGTAGTATTTTGATAGCCTGGTATTGCACATGCACCATGTTGCTTAACCTACACTGCTTGAGGACTTAAGACTGAAATGCAATTTATAGGTACAGTAGCTACGCGTACATAGTATTTATTGCGCAGGTCAGTAAAGGTAGAGTTACAGTAGCCTCAAAGTGGCTAAGAAACATGACATCTACTAAATAAATTTTAAAGGGCATGTAACATTTTAGTATAGAGCCTGCCATTGCGAGTGTTTATTTTTTTTATTGTTATTTATTGTTTTCAATACAATACCTACAGCAGCAGCCGTTTTTCCGTGTTTATAACCGTAACCAGATTTATTTAAAAGCCTTCTGTTTGATAGAGAGTTTAACTCCGATTTCCGATTCTCGGTCCGAGGTAGGATGTATATATACAACTTTTATGGCGAGACTATTTTTTTTTATTCCAGAGGGATTCCAAAGTAGAATGCTGAGCGTAGAAAGAGATTCAAAGTACATCACTTAAGTTTACAAGACTACTTTTTAACACCCTCTTAACCCTTTAGCTGCTGCTCTAGGACAACACAAGTCGCAATATACGGAGTTTCGTGAACAAAAGATGCGTCCTTTGGCAGGATTGATCTGTAGGTCCAAAGGATGGATTTAAGTAGTGGAGCCACCTGGATTTTTGATGCAGAGGGGAGAGGGGGAGGGGCAATGTTTGTTTGGACAAAAAATATATACTTGACCTATGAAGCTGTGATTTGGCAGGTAGGTTGTTTAAAGATCTAGGACGTAAGTTTAGTAATTGTTTTAAAAATTCTGCCACCCCAAAAAATTTTATTTAGGAATTAACTTTTTTAAATAATTATAGGCTCTCTGTAAGAATGTGTCCCGGAATAACCTTAAAAATTGATTATCTATATGCCTTTTATACGTAAACGATACCAAACATGCTATACAAACTTAAGCCCCCTTTTTTGCACCTTGTGGAGCAAATCTTTATAAAAATGTACTAAAATTACGTTCTGAATTTAAAGTACCTACCTGCCAAATTAAAGCTTCATAGTAAAGTTCTTTTTTTGTATTTTACGCAAACTTCGGCCCCCTTTTAGCCCCTCGTGGAGGCAGAACTTTGAAAAAAGTTCTGAACTTACGTCCTGGATCTTTGAACTACCTACTTGCCAAATTACAGCTTCATATGTCAAGTTTTTTTTGTCCATACAAACTTTGCCCCTGTCCCTCTTTCCTCCATCATAAAATCCAGGTGGCTCCACTTCTTAAATCCTTCCTTTGGACCTTCAGATAAGAAGGAAATCTTTTGTTCACGAAACGCCGCTACTTACGGTAGGTAGGGTGTGAGTTTAGCATTTTAGCATAATTAAGACAATTTATGGACAAGGATTATATTTATTCAAATTATTTATTTGGACAGTAAAGTGGGATTTAGCTCCCTGTTTACCATGAATAAACGATCTCTTTTGTAATAGACGAGATAGGTAAGCCCCATTCTGTATTATGTCCAATGGGGTTTTGTGCTGATGCAATATCGATCGCAAAAGGATTATTTGTTCATGTATTGTCAAATCATTACGAAATTAGGATTTACGCGGACCCGAATGCACAGCCGACAACTCAAAGTTTAACGAACATTCAAAGTTAAACGGTTTCCCGCTCGTAGCGAACTAGCGACATAGAGTCAAGGCTTTTCCCATTCGGGTTGGCAGAGGCACCTTTTGCCAAATATACAATACATCGATTTTAATATAAAGTATATTTTTATTGTAAACTATTTACAATAAAAATATACTTTATATTAAAATGATGATGATGTTTTTGTTGTAATTCTTTACTTTTTTTCCGTATCACTCAGGTCATTTACTTAATTACAATAAATATTGTAATACACAACTCTTAGAGCGAATTTTACCAACGAAGAGTAACTTTTTTTTACTCGAGAGTATCTTCTACTTTTCCTAAGAATGACCTCATTTTGAACTGTCATGGCATACAAATAATAGGCTTGTGGCCAAGGTAATCCAATAAATCTAGGAACAAGTCTTAAGTTGAAGCATTATGTACAAAATGGCTTGACATTCTCAGAATTGTATATTTCCAGCAGATATATTTTATAAAGACAATTTTGTGTACACGTACTTCTTACAATTTAATGCGTTAGTTGATAAACTGACTGAAGTAATAAATGTCTGTGCGTAGCGGTAGGCTAAAACCTGTCGATTTCTTTTACAATTTATCGTCCTTTTATAATCTAATGTTTAATTAGTTAGATTGTAAACTAACGGTTTTGTCAATTTTAAGGTGACATATGCAAAACACGAATATCACGATGGGATTAGCAGAGATTATGTCTGATAGGCTGCCCATTCACAGTGCTGCTCCAATTTCGACCGAATGACAGAGAACATGGATCTTTTCTGGGATACCTAAAGTCTAAAGTTAGCAATTTATTTATGCAAACTGAATTATCTCACAATGCTAACGCCTATTTGCGACATTTTGCCAAATAATTATTGTTGGTAGTAATTAAATTGTCGATCGATCGACATATTATGTTTTATAGGTGTACACGAAAAAGAGTACCTAATTTGGGAAAAGCAAATGCCAAGTATCGCAGGCGCCATACAAAAAACGTTCGAAACCCTTTATAGGCACTCAACTCGATGTAAAGTAACAAATGATGCTTTCCTTAACTTGGCCTTTTAGAAGAGTGTAGTGTAGTTTGTAAAAAAAAAACCGTACAAGTGCGAATCGGACTCGCGCACGAAGGGTTCCGTACCATTATCTATAAAAAAAAAACATACGGGTCGAATTGAGAACCTCAGTCCTCCTTTTTTTGAAGTCGGTTGAAAACCGCAATAATAATAATAATTTTGTATGGGAGCCCCCCTTAATATTACATTTCTTTTGATTTTTAGTATTTGTTGTTATAGCGGCAACAGAAATACATCATCTGTGAAAATTTCAACTGTCTAGCTACCACCGTTCATGAGATACAGCCTGGTGACAGACAGACGGACGGACAGACAGCGAAGTCTCAGTAATAGGGTCCCGTTTGGCACCCTTCGGGTTCGGAACCCTAAAAACTACTTTCGGAGTTTGTAAATTAAACTAATTAGAGATTTGGCACAAAGTTTGGCAATGTAAACGTGACGATAGTAAACGGCTGCTAATCACAAGGCGTAAGAAAAGTAAAATTGACGACTAAATTACGATTGAATACATGTCATTTTGTCAGATACCAAGTCATGTAGACAGACTAATGTATGATTTAAAAAAAAAAAAACCGTCATGGTTGAGTTATTAACAGTCGATGTGTGTGCCCAAAGCTGAACTAGTTTACTTTCATAATTAGAACTTTTATTTTCTCGCCTTGAGAATCGCTGGTTATCAGACGTGACGTCACAGTACTGTTTTGATAACTCAGCTTCTGGCGGCCTTCCCCAACTTCAAGGGCGGGCGGGGTGAATGACCTGCCAATGTGACTTCGTCGTGCTGGGTGCGTCTGGGGCAATACTCTTTCAAAGTCATATCAAGTAGCACCTATATGTAGTCAAGACATGTACATATTTAATATTTATGCAATTGATATTTACACTACGTGCAGGCTGAAAGATTGAATATCTGAGCCTAAAACCCACGAGGATAACAAAGATAAAGATATTTATTGTTTGATGAAACATAGGTTGGTGGATGGTAGTAAAATGTTCATATGTGTATCACTATGATCTGCCGTAAGGCGTTCAAACATTGGTATAATATGTACAATTAACAATAACAAAGTGGCTGTTTGCTTCTCGTTTGCAGCTGTTCAAAAACAGAGCAGCATATTAATTGATGTTAATGCAGTCTGATGATATGGGTATAATGGTTTATTGTGTTTGTACCACCAACCGCCGAGCAAATCTCGGTAACCAGATATTAAATATAATTTTAACACTAAAAACTGATTATTATGAAGGCGCGTGAATTTTTTTAATAATAATATACATATATAATAACACTAAATAAATTGATATTCTATTCTATATGTAGGTATATTGACAACAAACTGGCACTCGCACTAATATTTAACTACACAAATAAAGAAAACAATGCTAAAGTTGTTGTTCTCGTTGTTTTCTTGTTTCCTCACTTGTTTATGTATAATAAATTTTTAACCGACTTCACAAAAGGTGGAGGTTTACAATTCGTCGGGTTTTTTTATTATTATGTATGTACATTGTACACCGATTGCGCCTAGACGGATGTACCAATTTGGAAAATTATTTTTGTTTGAAAGAGTTTACCTTCCAATTGGTCCCATTGACACCAGGTCAGGATCTGATGATGGGATCCTGGAGAAATCGAGGGAACTCTTCAAATATTGTAGGCAGGCAGACCTATAGTGATTTTTGTGTTTTTTTTCATAATAACTAGTGCATTTACTCATGGTAAGCATAATATTGTGATGCGGAACTGATGATGAAGACCACACAAGGCCACCAGAAATGCTCACTTTCTACTAGGTACAAAATACAATCTACTATGCGTGGCTGACGGGCAACGCCAGTCTCAACCGGTGGACCTAGAGCCATGAAGCTTTGTACAGGGGTTCCGTATGTAGCGTAGGGTAGCATAGCACTGAGATGGGATTTGACGAAATCAATTCCCCAGGGGGGGAATAGGGGGTTGCTTACAGTTTGTATTAAACTCAAAAAGCACTTGACATTGGTTTCTAATCAATCAAATAGGTTTGTGGAAGTAGTTTTTTTTTTAAGTTTTACTTTTTTTTTCAATTATACTAAAATATGTTTAGTTTACACAACAATAAACCTACTCTATTACTTATAGCTTTGACATGCAATATAACGATACAAGAGCGCCGAAATAAGGTGAAGATGGTATTTTGCGCTACAGAGCCTTTCCGAAATCTCATGGCGCTCACCATCGCTTTTATATCATCTCTCGCCTCTACCTAACCTAACCTCGATGGGTTTACTAGTCAGCATCCCAGGGTCCCAGCTCTAACCTTCGAGCTTCGCACTCCATCATTTGATCAGCTCGATAATACCATATTCTCAAAAGTCTTGTCTTAACGAGTCTAATGAGCCAAAACTACATGGGTTTACACCAGTAAGCATCCCAGGGTTTCAGCTTCCACCTTCGACCTTCGCACTCCATCCTCAGATCAGCTCGGTGGTACCACATTTCCAAAGGGCTTGTCATAACGAACCTAATGAGCCAAAAAAGCCTAAAGCCCAAATTCGACGGGTCTACCAGTAAGCGTCATAGGGTACCAGCCCACACCTTCAACTTTTTCTAAATCGAATAACTCCAGCCACACAGTGAATTCTGGCATGCACCTGCCTGATAATGAACGTATGTAAAAAACCTTTAATTTAATAAACTAAACAAGCCATTTTTATTGGAGGTGGGCCCACGCTTAATACATTTTTGCCCATCGACCTTTCACTTTCAGTAATATTTATAGAATAGAATAGAAAGCACATTTATTCAACTGTTACAATACACAAAAAACAGCAATAACAAATTATAAACAGAAACAAGTAGGAAATAAAATATACACAAGACAAAAAGAACAGTAAAAATAAGGTCGGACAGAACGGTGCCATGAAGTGTGTACCGCAACAGCGAAACGGCTCCGACTCAGCATGTGTTACAGGACCTCCAGGAGATTCTGCAACGCTGATCTTCTGTCGGTACCTATTAGAGAGTGAGTAAGTAAGTGTATGGGTGGGTGTTAACAAAACTACATATTTGAGGGATTAACACAGTAATAATTGCAACAGTTACTTATTATAAATAATTCAAACCCACTGTTTGCCTGCGTGTGTCTGCCACCACACCTGGGAACTAGCGCTACATTGTGCAGTAAAAGTACGAGTATGTAATTCCGAGGCTCCGTTTCGCTCGCAGTGCAGCCAAGGTCAGCGTTTTAATCGCGGGACTTCGGCGAGAGTTGCGCAAGGTAGGTGACGTAACAGTTACCGCGCAACCGTTACCGGTCTGCCGGTAACCGGGCCAAGTTCATGCGACTACGCAGCACAACAACCCAGTCAGGCCCTCAATTCAGATGATTGGATTTTAAACACTTTAGATTAAGCATGACGTTGAATGTTTATTGGCTTTGTGTGGCAATGATAATCAGGATTGAATTGTTTGCACCAGTTCAATGGGAGCATAGTTTTGTGCAAATGTTGTGCACAAAGTTCAAACATTATTTATATTCTGTAGTGTTGCCTTACTTCATACTTTGCCGGTGACATATGCAGTAAACCCCCGTTTCCGTAAACGTATTCGCGCGACACGAGCGCGAATTCGTTATAACGCCTTATTTACCCGGGTTTACTCGGATGCATTTATTGACCAATCCATTAGGCCAGAGAGACAGAGGTTCGGATATTTTTGTATGGAACCTGGGAATACTTGTTTACTTTTTCGTGTACACCTGTGTTAAATATGTTCATAAATCGAGAATTTAATTACAAACAACAAATATTATATGACAAAATGTCGTAAATAGTAGGATTTCTTAGATAATTCAGTGAATATGTAATTCATTTATATACATTTATTTACATATTCAAACTGAATCATGTCAGAAAGCCTACTATTTACGACATTTTGTCAAAGGATATTTTGTTGTTTGTAATTAAATTTTCGATCGATGGGCATAATATGTTTTAGGTGTACACGAAAATTACGACATTTTAGGGAATTTTAACTTTAGGTATCTCAGAAAGGTTCGATGTTCTTTAGAAAATTCAGACAGTGACTTTAACAGCATTTTAGTGTTAGGCAGACAATACAAAACGTGTTTGTTGGTTGCTATGAAAGAATTTTGCAAAAACAAAAAGTGACCAAGTGCGAGTCGGACTCGCCCATATTCAAGTAGTAGTAGTAGTAGTAGTAGCAAGTAATTATAAGACTGGATGTTTGTGTTGTAACTTTGTTTTTCATAGTGTTCGTATGAATGACAAAGTTATCTTTGCGGTTTTGAATAAATGTTTTATATCGTAAAAACTGCTTATTATATTTTGTTCAACCAATTTTCGTTAAAAATTTGTATTGAAATACACAGCATCTATATTTTTTTGATTTTTCACTATTACTTTAAAAGTTACAATTTGTTCCACTTACGAAGGGTCTGTCTCTTTAACGATTGACTTTGAGGAAAAATGATTTAAGGAACCTCAACGTCATTTTCAAAGACCTTTATATAGACGCCCCACACAAATAGGTAAGATGTTTTTTTTTTTTGTGTCTACTCCATGTATGGGGCCCCCCTTAATATTTTATTTATTCAAGTTTTTGTATAAAAATCGTAAAGCGGTTTACAGAATACATCTACATACCAACTTTCAACTGTGTTGTGTAGTCCTAATAGTTTTGAAACAAAGTTGCTGTGACATACGGACGGACAGACAGACGGACTTGACGAAACTATATAATTCTTGTTTCTCTAACGGAACCCTAAAAACGAAATGCTAAGCTTGAAAAACGTTACATAGCTACCTTTTCTCAGTGAGTAAATAAAGTATAATATTATATGTAGAATCTGTGTTAATTAAGACAATACATTTTGTCAGGATGTCAGGTTCATTAAATGTTCTGTGACTTGTATCTAAATCTTTGTATCTTCTATCGGCAAATCGCCACAATAATACTCCCGATTAATTATGTCAACTACATTTATCTAATTATTGTTATACGATCGAAGATATGCACCTATTGTAGATATGTCTCATGATAAGGATTTTAGGGTTGCCGCTTCCCATCTGATTTTTTCTAGGCTATAGTAAAAAGTATAAAATAGGGTGCCACTACAACAGGGTGTAAATGAACGAACAAAATGAGTAACTACTTTGTTAGGGACATCATTCTGAGCAACTTTCATTATGAAATCGATTTGATCAGAGCAACTTTATTTTTCACCTCCCAGTACATTTTGGCCCGAGTGGGTTAGCTGAAGGAGAAGTGAAAAATAAAGTTGCTCTGATCTGATCCATATTGTAAGTAGCTCAGAATGATGTCCCTAACAAAGTAGTTTCTCATTTTGCGTTAATTCATTTATACCTTGTATATGTAGGCGACGACGACGGGCGGCGGCGGACAAACGGAGCGGCGCACGCGGGCGCGTAAGGAAACTCGATATTATTGCCAAGTCGCATTATGCCTCTACATTGTATCGCAGTTCGCAACCCTAGTCGTAGTATAGTAGCGCTCGCTCCGCTAGATTCGCGTGGTACAGTCACGCTCTCGATAACGGCACCGGGCCACTGCTCACATAACACCGCGTCGCCGTTGATTCATCGTTACATTTCAATTACATAACACTACTACAAAGGTTAACTGAAACGTACTGTAAGTCCACTTATTTATGATACTTGCGGGATGGTAATAAGAGCGTTTTGTTGCAGCCGCCGCCTCCGGGGGAAGCCATGGACGGCGCCGAGCGCGGGCCGCCGGTCCCGACGCGGCGAGTCAACCGCGGGAGAGCCATGCCGTCGGTTGTGCCGCGCCGCTACAGGCGCCGAGCCGACCGCGCGCCCACCGACCGCACGACCAGCAGGCGGTACTACGCCATAGAACCGCCCGCGCCCTTCAACGAAGGGTTCGAATTCACAGAATTGCCACGCGCCGATGTTCTACTGCTCGATGAAGCACAGGAGTCACCGGAATTATCGGAACCCTCGATTGAGGAGACTCTGCCAGACCCGTCCTCGGAGACGAATGACAGGCGGTCCATCCTGCCTGAGCCTTGCGCAGGGCCATCTAATCAACCTGACGTTTGGGCTCCTCTCGAGACGGCCATGCCAAGCACCAGCAACGTGGCTAACTTGATGTGCGACCGGGTCTTCAATTTGGTTGTTGAGATCGACGGTCGGATAATGGCCATTGTGTTGGAGTGTCCGGATTGCAGGGCGATACCGTACCCGCCAGTGACTGGGCGCTGTGGCCACTCCCGCTGCCAGACTTGCCTGATGAGGAGGCTGCATTGCCCATGCGGTGTCCGCGGCCCACTGATAATACGCATTGACGTTGTGCTTCAGCGTCTAATTGAGATCCTGGTGCAGAACGACGCTTTCTACAGGTGAGTTGGTAACTTGTGTTACACACTACACTACACAGGTATTGAACACTGGGTAAAGCAACGCCGTATGGAAAATGGCTATGATATTGTTTAGGATATTTCACAGGATTTAACAGGAAGGTTGACTGACTACACCAAGGTGCCACCGTGCTATGTTATGTTGTGTTGTTGTGTAGTCGTTAAATGTTTTGTTCGGGTCCAATCGGATCTATTTGAACTTTGAACAGAGCAACTTAGTTTTTGACATCATCATACATTTTGGTCTAGGTTGTCATCTGATGATAGGGAAACGGAAGACCGAATCATTCGTGTAGTTTTAAAAATTGGTAGAGATATTCTTTGAGTTGTCCAGCCAGAGAGGGTGGGAGGTGCGCCAGCGCTGGCTGAGGGAGGAAAGGTGGGAACAGAGAGGGTGGGAGGTGAGCCAGCGCTGGCTGAGGGAGGAAAGGTGGGAACAGATGAATTTACATACATTGTATACATATACATAATACATACATATCATGCATGTATGCTTACATTACATGCAACTTACTTATTACATACAACACAGTATTACTCAGAAAATGTAAGTCCGTTGACCTTGGAAATTTGATGATTCTGATAAAATAACTAAGGAGCTTTAATTAGCTATTTCGGCATTTTATGTATTTGATATTTGATTGTATTATTTATTTTCATATGCTGTGAAATAGCAAATAAACGAATGGAATGGAAAATTTAATACGAAGTAAGATATAGAATAGAGCCCATTTATGTATCTTATTTTTATATATACAATATATATATTTAAATCATCCAATATCTTCCAAGGTCTTCGGACGTATTTTTTTTTGTGGAATACCGTACATACATACATCAAACATAATTAATCATAGCCCCTTATCTGCTATCGTCTCCGTCTCCGACTCAACATGGTTTGTGGAAGAAATCTCTTATTAGAGATAAGCTTGCATTTGTCCATGTTTTTTCTACCATAAGTTATTAGTATAATAAATAAATTAAGAATTACGGACCATAGCCCTCCTTTTTAACCGACTTAAAATTCGGAGGGGGTTATCAATTCGGTTGTATGTTATTTTTTTAACCGACTTCAAAAAAGGAGGGGGTTATTTTGTTTATCATTGTTATTTTTTATGTTTTTTACACCGAAATTGATACTATTAGTAAACCGATTTCAAAGATTCTTTCTTCTCTCGAAAGGTCACTCCAATAGTTTGGTCCCATTTCTTGAAAATCAGGAATCGGTCGGTAGTTAGGTTTCTACATGAAAAAACTGTCAAGTTTAATTTGGTTTTATCTGGATGACATATTACACATCCAGCCTTCCTGTGACTTTTCAGTGTTCATAGTCATTGTCACAAGATAAATTCTCGCTGTTAGGATCGTATATTCGTTTACATTATGTAATACGAATGGACTTCACTGTCAGGAGACAGATTTGGTAGGCTCGTTTTCAGGTATACGACATTTTTATTCCAAGCGGGAAGGACTAGTAATAGGTCATGAAGTCGGTACTTTTTAGGGTTCCGTACCCGAAGGGTGCCAAACGGGACCCTATTACTGAGACTTCGCTGTCCGTCTGTCCGTCCGTCCGTCCGTCCGCCCTGTCTGTCACCAGGCTGTAACTCATGAACCGTGGTAGCTAGACAGGTGAAATTTACACAGATGATGTATTTCTGTTGCCGCTATAACAACAAATACTAAAAATCAAAAGAAATTTAATATTAAGGGGGGCTCCCATACAACAAATGTGATTTTTTTTGCTCATTTTTGCTCGATATTGATAATGGTAGCAGGTAGACGCTTAAAATGTTCACAATATATTGAGTATATTATATTAACTTAAAATATAAATAATTAAATTAAAATTAAATTAATATTTAGGGGGGGCTCCCATATTTTTTTTTTGCGGTTTTTTATAGATAATGGTACGGAACCCTTCGTGCGCGAGTCCGACTCGCACTTGGCCGGTTTTTATTATTAAGTTTTTAACCTTGTGAGTTATCGTTTCGCTAGTCGGGACGGGAATAAGGCGTGAGGCGTCTATAAGCTTTTGTTTGTATCCACAGGAGCTGCTTAGCTGACATCACTGAGGAAGAAGTATTCCTTAATGGCAGCAACTCTTCGAGCCCAGGTTAGTACCGATTAGTACCGATATGATGATGGTGTGGTCCGGTCCGACCGACCGATTGTCGGATTGATTGTCTGATGTATTTATTTTTTTGTTAATTCATTGTAGGTTTACGGAATTTAATGAAAATGAAACTACAGCCTTATTTATGTCTACCTCGAACATCGATTCCGATAAGTTTCAATGGTATTGAGATTACGATCGTATGATCGCTAGAATGAACAGAATTGTAAACGTTATTGGACAAAGTAGTCAAGATAGGTCGTTCAGTAACGCCTGTTTTTGTAAAACCCCTGTCCCTTTAAATCCGCAAAGTAGTTCTTTACAAAATAAACGGTCAAGTGCGAGTAGACTCGCGCACCGAGGGTTCCATCACAATTGTAGATTGTTTACTTATATCGTTACAAAAGTAATAAAGTATGATGTCATCCATGAAACAACTATTTTACAAACGGGCCCTTGCGATTCTTATGATAATCCAAACAGCACAAACGGTATATTTTTGAATTTCCTGCTTCATGCTTGTGTGCGAGTGTTTATTATCAAAATGTAACAATAATGTATTTCTTTAGCGAGCTCATCATGAATGTATTAATTTTACATTTGTTGTTTCTGTGCTGCGCGCTTGTTGTAATCAAATTAGTTTTTAATCGAGGCGAAGATTATGAGATTAAGTACAATGTGTGTGTTCATGTTAGTTACCTTTACATGATGTCTAGGTGGTTCGTCTTCGTAGTTCGGCTAATCGAACAAACAGGACTAGGTAACTTACTGTGACTCTGTCTTGCGTAGAAATGCTTAGCCTGCGCAACCCCGTCGCGCCGGAGCAAAGGCGTGAGAATATGTTTTGTAAACTTTGCTATCCAAGGGTTGAACTACAAGGAATCAGAAATCTCGGTTCGATCAGTCGACCCATCAGGTACCTTGGGCTGGCTGTTCCCTTTTTTGATGCCTTGGCATAAAGAAGTAATTTCAGCCAGTAGAGAGACGAATCTTTTTGAAATTTTCGCAAAACTGCTCGGTTTTAACCATTTATTTTAGGGCGGCTTGCAAAGTTGCCTAAATCTAGATTTAGGGTCATAAACCGATTTAACTTTGACATATTTCATACATTTGACAGATGCTGAAAAAGATCTCATCTGCATCAATTAGCCAGCACCTGCATTCCGGACCGTCTACCTACCTTCTGAATTTTGTGAGATGAAGACATTCATTACTTTGTTACAATCGACAGCTTTTGAAATTTTCTTCCACCTAATACTTGCGCAATACTTACATACCTCTGAACTCAATGAAAAGAAATACAGAATGACTTTGGGATCGTGATTCTAACCTATTGTAAATGATTGCGGTTTCAGCTATTAAAATAGTATTTAAGTAATTACAACTATGCGTTAGTATATTAATAAATTAATTATCCTACTTAATTCTAATATTTTTATCACGTTACAAAACATGTAAAAACCTATTTGGAATAAACTAATCAGACGAGTAAGAAGTGTTAAAACCAATAGCCATAAACAATTTATGACAAAGTCAAAAGTCAAATCTAAGTTTACAGCTAACACTAACATGACCCCGCAGTCACCCTCTATAGGGTAAATCATAACATCTTTTGGCACGCATTCACACCAGCAACTAAAAGATTGACGAGCACTTGAAGTCATGCTGAGACAGCGCCAGTTCCAGTTATTTAAGCGCCGCTTAATGTGAGCGCAATCTGGGCTTCGGCGAAATCAAATCTTATTCATTTTAAAGGTTGCTGGGCTGTGACAATACCCAACGCCTTAGGAACTTTAATTTCCACTCGAGCCAACAGAATAAATTGAATAATTTGCAAGAAAAAAAAAACTTAACATCTACATTCCAACAATAAGATGCGATATTGCGTTGTTAGATCGACTTCGACAACTTGGCAGAACTTTGAAATTCTAGGAGGTGTTTTTAAAGAGGTGATGGGAATTACATGTGGAAACGTGTACACCTGGCAAGATATTGTTATGCAGCGAATATTAATATTGTATTGATCGCCGTGTATTATATGAGGAGTATTTTCGTAGAACTATCATCTGACTACAACAACAAGCCCTTATGTAACTGCGCTTGATAAAGCAACGCTGATAAACCTGCAAATATAACAATTGTGACGTAACTACAACCTTTACGTAACTATTTAAACATAATTGTATTGACTTATACAGGGTGTGTACACGGGTGTCCTTGGCCTCTGGGAAAATAATGCCATCATGAATAAGAAATTCACTGGCATTTCAATTCGAATAGGTACTGAACTTTTTCGATGTGTAATTAGTGTTCCGCCAAACTGGACTATTACTGAGACCTGTGACTGAGACTTCACTCTCCGTCCATCTGTCCTTCCGTATGTCACCAGGCTGTATCTCATGAGCCGTGGTAGCTAGACAGTTGAAATTTTCATTGCACAATTGATGTATTTCTGTTGCCGCTATAACAACAAAACAACAAATACTAAATAAGCTGCCAAGTGCGAGTTAGACTCGCGTTGAGGGGGTTTCGTACAACATTAATAGGACTAACACCAACAAAATACCCTAAAATTACTCTAAAATTCAGTTTTTCATACAAACTTTGCACCCCAGGTTTAGTGGGTTAGGTTAGGGGGTCAAAGTTGTAGATTTTGGAGATTTTATGGGATTTGGGTGCAAACATGTGCTGCATACCAAATTTCAGATTTTTAGGACTTCGTGAAGTACCCTAGAGGTTTTGGTGACATGCTGATCGTTCATATAATTGAGCACAACTTTTCAAAATAAGTCTTAAAAATATTATAAAAATACATTTAAAATCCTCACACCATGCGCTTTTATTTGATATGTCACACGGCATATTTTGAATTTTTATTTTTTATTTTTATCATTTGGCCCCCCAAAAGTGGCCCTTACATTCCATATTTATATATTAACATTGCACCTCTGTTTTTGGGTCATAGATATTGATATGTTGTACCAATTTTCAACGTCATCGGTCCAATATGTTCTGAGCAAATTGCCTGTAACGGACGGACGGAAAGACGCACAAGTGATCCTAAAAGGGTTTCTCCTTCTGAGATACGAAACCCTAAAAACAAAAGAAATTCAATATTTAGGGGAGCTCCCATACAACAAACGTGTTTTCTTTTTTTCCCCATTTTGCTCGATATTGATAATGGTAAGGCAGACGTTAAAATGTTCACAATATATTGAGTAATATTATTTACTTAAAAATTAATAATTAAATTAAAATTCAATTAATATTTAGGGGGGGCTCCCATCGATATTGGTACGGAACCCTTCGTGCGCGAGTCCAACTAGCACTTGGCCGGTTATTTTTCTGCTACCTACTGCTCAGAAATATCATAAAATGGCGATTTTAGCCGAACTTCAAAAGGAGGGGGGAGGGGGGCACTATTAGTTTGTTTCCGATCCATAAAAGGGGGAAAACCGACTGATTGCGGTTTGGACCGCGCTCCGCGACTGAGGGTTCCGAGTCGGAAAGGTGTCTGCCCGTCTGTCCGTCCGTCTGTCTGTCCGTCTATCAAGACCTTTTTTATTAGTAACGCGTTGTGGTTTCAAGCTGAAATGCGAATGAAAATACGAAGGAAACACAAATTGATGACAATCAAAGGGATACGGTATATGTAGTGCTCTTTCATGGGCGACTTAATAAAGAAAATTATTGCCTGTTATTAGAAGGACATGCTTCATTTTTAACGTACGCTCATGAATATCTGTAATGCACACTTTTCTTCAAATAAAACATAACATTGCGTGACATCTTTTCTAATGCGTGGTGGCAGAGGCAGGATTATGTCCACTTAAAAGTGTAATAAACCAGTAATACTATACTAAATTTTGCGTGACAGTAGGCTATCCCATCGTCCCGCATCTATGGAGTAATGAAAGTTTAAATATCCTTACTGAGGTTTCATCATTGTTCACTTTATTAACCGACTTCCCAAACAATTCGGTTTACAATTCTTCCGGATGTTTTTTTTATGTATGTGCCCCGATTGCGCCTAGACGGATGGACCGATTTGTTTTTTTTTTTTTGAAACGGTTTACTTTCCCATTGGTACCATGGACCACCAGGGTCGTGGGGTAGCACTGAGATGGGATTTGACAAAATTAAGTCCCCAAGGGAGGGGGGGGGGATAAGGAGTTACAGTTTGTATTAAACTCAATCTAATCAAATAGGGTTTGTGGAAGTTAGTTTTTTCTAAAGTTTACTTTTTAGGGTACCGTACCCGAAGGGTGCCAAACGGGACCCTATTACTGAGACTTCGCTGTCCGTCTGTCCGTCCGTCCGTCCGTCCGTCCTGTCTGTCACCGGGTCCGTCTGCACGAACCGTAATAGCTAGAAAGCAGAAATTTTCACAGAATGTGTATATCTGTTGCCGCACCAACCACAAATACTGAAATACGTGAGATATTGCAAATTAAAGGGGGCCCCGATACAAGAGACGTGTTTAGATACACTTACGCATTTCAAAATGGAGATCTTGACTGAAACTGTTTATTTATTGTCATAGCAACCATGTCATAGACACATATTACTACACATTTAAATATGATAGCATATTTCGCGTCAACCCACATGGTTGTGGTTAGCCGGTGCGGTATGATGTAGACTCTCAATCCGGAGGTTGTCGGTTCAAATCTCGTGAAGGCATAAACTTTTTAAATTTTCTTTTTGTTTATTTTTTTTATTGTTTTGAGTGCTTTTGATTTGTTGTACGATGGTACGGTACCCTTCGTGTGCGATACCGACCCGCACTTAACCGATTATTTGTTTCAATTATCTCCTTTGTTCACGGTCAGTACCGGGATAGGAAAGTATGAAGTAAAAGATTTTGCTGCTTTAATTACCCAAAAGGATTATACATCCCATCAGATATTCAACCTTATGGCTGAGTAATAAATTCGGAAAGCCAATGAAAAATTCTGCATGCTCTGGCCCAATTAAGAGCGCTTTCCACTATAACGACACGATTAATTAATCGTTGGACAACCGTGGTTATAGCTGTGAAAAAGTCGCGGACGATAATAAATCGTATTGTCCTAATGTGAATATTATACAGGATGACTTTTGGGTCGTGACTCTTAACATTTTGTTTCTAGCTCGGTAAATGATTATTTAAATAATCACAACTTAGTAATAAAAAAGTTTATCCTTATTAATTCTGACTGTTTGGTCACCTTCAAATAAACTAATCAGAGGAGTAAGACGTGTCAAAATCAAAGGCCATAAACAATTCATATCAAAGTCAAAAGACAGTTGCGCTTGTAGAGTGTGTATTGTGAATTTCTGACCAACTGACCCTGAACCAAAATAGGACATACATTTTAATTATTTTTTGTACCACAAAAAATGATGACTTAGGGAGCTCTCATCTTCAGCACTAAATTCCTAACCAATAGGAAAATCTAAGGATACTTCGTTGCTACACGACCCCGCAATCACCCTGTATCTCTATAATGAAATGAAAAATATACGGAATGACTATCTGTCGTGTCTTCACAGTGGGAACGCGCCATAGCAAGGGCTAAAATTCAGTCCATGGCTGTTGTGTAATGCTTTGTAAAGCCATACTTTTGCTTAGCCATACTTTTAAGCTTGCGCAATTTTCGACAGAATTAAACTCTCGGCTGGCGGGTTCCCTACGTGTCGTCACATCAAAAGTCGCTACTGCGAATGTTACGATATCGAACAGGCCGCCATCGCCACCTCGATGGTACGCCACCTGTAAATCATCCTTACATCAACTAAAGACAAAAATTTAGGACGCCTTTTTTTAAGTTCAAAAATTCAGCCTAACCAATAAAAGTAATCGGCCTAAAAAGTACGTCACGTACATGGAAACTTTCTGGGATACCTATAGTTGAAATTCCCTTAAATGTCGCATTTTTCGTGACATCTACAAAAAGTAGACATTAGTAAGGCATACTATTATTGTAGCATTTATCAGGGCTTTAGAAATAACCTCGACAATAAAGTAAACAGACAATCATTCACTGATCGAATGCTCTCGATTTTTTTGGCACAACACTATTTGTTTTTCTGCAAACACTGGTATCACTCGACCTGTCAAATCACTTTGATCCACTACTGAATAGATTATACGTCTCGTTTTCGTTCTTATTCACATCAACAAATCCTGCGACACCAATATGTCAAAGTTTGACGGGCGAGTGCCTGTAGCCCTCAGCTGTAGCCTCGCTGTAGCCTACGTATATAGGTATACAGCTGTCCAACGATCTTTTGGCGTGCGGTGACAGGTGAAACTGACGATTTTTGACAGGATCATTGCATGAGGTGGCGTAGAAGTGACGCCCCCCTGTAAACGTCACTCACACGCCATGCAAAAGATAGCTGGACAGCTCTGCTGTAGATCTGTAGACTATGAGGGTCACCGTCGTCGTCGCAGCCGAGGGCGAGGCCGCTAAATAAGCTGGCAGATTAAATGATACAATAAAAATTGTTTCGAAAATCCTAAGAATCTTCACTGATTTATTCATAGATATGAAAGGAAGATGCAAAATCTTTGGATGTATTAGCCTGCTCAAATTAAGGAAATTGAAAATTGGTAGAGTTATTCTTTGAGGTATCCAGATGAACATACTAAAAGTACCCGAGGGTGGGGGGTGAGCCGGGGCGGGGCGGGGAAGGAGGGAAAGGATATCTCTAATAGTTTTCGAGATACAAGCAAAATCCTTTAATAATTGAAACAAAAAGTAAGCTTTAGAAAAAATCGACTTCCACAAACCCTATTTGATTAGATTGAGTTTAATACAGACTGTAAGTAAACCCTTATCCCCCCCCCCTAGGGGACTTAATTTTGTCAAATCCCATCTCAGTGCTACTCCACGCTACTAAGGAACCTCTGTATGTTTCAATGTTACAAAGTTTCATGGCTCTAGGTGCACCGGTTTAGGCTATGCGTTGCCTGCCCGCCAGTCACGCATTGTATTTGTACCTAGTATTGAGCAGTTCTGGTGGCCATGTGTGGTCTTCATTATCAGTTCCGCATCACAATATTAGGCTGACCATGTGCATTTGCACGAGTTATTATGAAAAACACAAAAATCACTATTGGTCTGCCTATAATATTTGAAGAGTTTCCTCGATTTCTCCAGGATCCCATCATCAGATCCTGACCTGGTGTCAATGGGACCAATGGGAAGGTAAACCCTTTCAAACAAAAAAATAATTTTCCAAATCGGTCCATCCGTCTAGGCGCAGTCGGGGCACATAAAAAAACAACCGGACGAATTGTAAACCTCCTTTGGGAAGTCGGTTAAAAATAAACCTTTCCCTAATTTCTGATGGGCTTGAATTGTATATTTTAGGACCCATGGCATTAAGGCATCTGCCAGATCTCGTCAGTCTTCGTTATGGTCAAGTTTATCTCTGCCGTATGTACCCGGTCACAATATCTGTGCACCTGACCTCGTGACGTCATATCGGCGGTCTGGGTACGGTGTGAAAAAAAGTTATTTCGAGAAATGTGGAGGTAAAAAAAAACTACTAACCTATTCAAATCAATTTATCATTGATGAAGGGTTTGTTATTAAAAAACAATAATTTTGATTACAAAAACATTTATTATTAAACTCAGTCACTATAAATTATTGACTCAATGCCTGACATTGTATCTTCCTCACTCTCACTTTCTGAACTCTCCGAACTGTCTTCCCCTAGTGGTATTAAAAAATGTGTGATGTTGTCGTCTGCTAGATGATCCTTTTCCCAGTATTCTCGCTGTAGTCTCTCCACGTGATTCACTTCTTTTTTCCAGTCAGCTGGCGTAATTGACTTAATCGCATCTTTTGTAAGTTGTTCTATTTTCTTTTCCGATTGGTCAATGTTTTTATCTGCCACCCTTTGCTTTACCAAGTTCCATCCATATATATTCGATAGGGTTTAGGTCACAATGATAAGGTGGCAGACGCCGACGACATATTTTTTCGGCGGCTTTGTTCTCAGTATAATGGGATACAATTCCCTCTTTGTCATTTTGTCATTAAATGGAATATTGTGTTCACGTAGCCAATTTTGCATGTCAGCTTTAAGAGCAGCACTAGTGGGCGCTTTCACCGACTGCGTCGAATGGTAGGGTGCATTGTCTATGACAACTATACCGTTCGGCGGTAAATTTGGTATAAGCTTTTCACGGAGCCATTTTAAAAAATTGCTTTCAAGATTAGATTTCTTGATTCGCTGTGTATTGTTTTTCCCATGACTTCAGTTTAACAGCTACAACCATTTTAATAACAACCGAACCAGTCCAAACTTAACAGTAAACAGTCTAAACTTAACAATAAATAATAAATAAAAAACAAAACACCAACAAAGCGAAAATATCAAAATTATCGGGACGTGTATCGGCAACGAAGATGCTAACCGTACTGTCGCACCGGGGAGTGCGCGGAGAGGTGACAGGGGAAGCGGGAGAGGCGCCGCATTCCAGCGAGGTGCACAGATATTCTGACCGGCTAGTACACATTTCGCGGCGCGGGGCGGTCAGAGCTTTTGGCAAATCATTAATTCATTTTCAAGTTGCTTCTGACGATGTACCTACCCACCTCCAGTATACATACTCTCGGGGAGGATTTTAAACTCAATCAGTATTTTTGTCGCCCAACTAGTTTATTTGCTAGATTCCTTCCCTCAATTTCATTATCAAACACAGTATCATGTCATCTCAATCACAGTCTAGTCTACTGAGTTGCGATTATGTAAAAATGGTGAGTTAGCTCACATTTGTGAATTACGCAACGCATTGTTGGTGGTGCGATGCGAGTTGCGCCGGCGCACTATGGGAAATTTGGACGATACGCATCTCATAAATCTGTATCTTTCAGGTTTCTTTCTGTAAATACGTGTTTTTTTTTATGCGGTATCTTGAATGTGTAGGCTTTCGAATAAAACAACGTTTGTAATACATAGGGTTGATATTTTATTGTAAAAAAATAATTAAACCTGAAAATGGGATAAAACGTACAAAAATATTTATTTAAATTAAATTGTTTTGTTTTTATTTGTTAAATACAGATAAATATTGGTTAAATATATTGCTTAGAACAAGTACATCAACACTATTTATATTATTTAATTGGGTTTTAGTTTTATTGCCTCAATTTGGTATATGTATTTGTATACCAAATTGAGGCAAAGCGAGAAAGAATTTAGTTACAAGTTAAACTTATAAAATATATTAATTAGACGTATAATTAGACAATTTGTTTAAATATATTATTCACTCTGTGAAATTCTTAAGGTTTAATACCTTGAGAATTCCACCGAATAACGAACTAAACTGACAACTTGAATCCGATAGCTCTTGTCCGGTTACCAGTTTAAATTTTCACTCGTTTTTTTAATTCAGTGGATTTGTGCGCCTCTAGAAAAGGTCTTAATCCAACAGTTCTTTTGCGTCATCCCATAGTTCTATGGGGATGGTTTCATTTGGCTTTCTTAAACTGGATATATATGGATCAGATGTAAATAATAATGCATGAAAGACATCTTCATTGGTAGCAGATCTTGAGCACTTCCTAGCGTGATGAAGTCTAAATTTTTTGTAGTCTTTGTTGCGCGACTCTTGAGCATCTTCAGATAGCTTCCCTAGAGGAAGTATGGCAAAATGTCTCACAATGCTTTCTCCGTGTATTAATATTTTATGTACTGAAGATGGCATGTAATACCAATTGTAGTTACAACAGCTCAGCTACACAATAGCTCTGGTTTTTTCTGGAGTTTCTTTACAAAATTCAATTGATATTGGTCGGCAATATCTAACCGAAGAACAAGTGCGATTTTCCCAAATAATGTTGCCCGTGTTTATATCAATAAGTCTAATGGGTACCACTGAAGCAATTAGTAGATTTGCATCTGATATTGTTTCACTCTCACCTGCCAAAATCTGTTTATATTCGCTTTGTCCTGATGAACCATCACATCCCCATTTCGAAAAAAGTTTAAGATTTGTCACTCCACTTATGTAAATTGACTCTATTTGTAAGATACGAGTCACAGTGTGATCTAAAAGCTCTTGCAGCTTGACTTTCGCGCTTAAGTGAGTCACTTCAATACTGGATTGGGGAGGGTAGCATTGTGCTTTTGCTTCCCTGATAGCGGTATATGAAGGGAATATAGAACCATAATTCTTTTGAGCCAAACAGTGCCTTAAATAACCATATTGGGACTTTGACAAATCTAAATCAATGTAAATACTCAAAGCTTCATGTTGAGAATACGCAGTGATAGTATCGTTTTTTAATTTCTGAAGTATTTCCTTCTTGTTCAGATCTGTAGTTCGCATGAAATTTACTAGAGCAGCCTCATCCGCTTCTCCGATTGAACGTAAACCTTGGATATAGGCGTTTTGTATAAAATTCAGTCCGTATTCTTGTACAAGCTCCATGTTTTTACGTTTTTTTGTTGATTCAGATGATTCCTCATATGACTTACTGGGTCGTCCGCGTTGTCCGGTAGATGTATCAGGCTCAGGCTCAGCATCAACAAACTTGACTTTAAATTCTCCATCCAGCCACGAAGAATTTTGGTGTTCGAACAACTCGGCTTTTCTCCCTGCCCTTCGATAGCGATCGTTGTATTTGGTTATAAATTTTTTTTGGATACTGGTCATGACGATGTTGACTTGCACATCGGAAAGTAAATATTTTTGTTTTAAGTAATTTTGAGTGTCCGTTGCTAAAGTTCCATGTTCTATGAAATACGTGCACAATTCACGTCGACTCACAGTGAATTCGTTCATTATTTTGTTTAGAAAATAATACACTTTCAAACTAGAAAACTCAAAACTTTGTCTGTTTGTCTGGTGCTCCGCGTTTATGTTTTTATAAGTGTCTTGGTCCAGGACCGTGTGAAAAAATCCCGTGGTTTTGCACTAAGTACTTTTATGCATTGATAAATTAAACAGGTAAGTATGCCAAAAGTGATAAAATTATTGCGGTACCCGCAACCGCAGAAATATCTAATGTTATCATTTTCTAATTACTTTATTATCAGTGTCTAGTTTCATTATGTACATATTACATCAGTTTACCAGTCTACAGGTACCTAAATATATGATCAGTATTGGAAAAGGCGATCGTATCGATACTGTATCATAATAAATAAAAATAACTGTTTTAAATATGAAAAATTCAAAATACATGAATTTTCGCCGTCCGCCACCCGCTTACAATTTCACGTATATCATAAAAAACGCAAAAAATTCGGACTTTTTTTTGTTTGTTTCTGACAATAGAATAACTAGACAATTTAACTAAGCTATTATCTCGACAGCGGCAAACAGCGCTAACTTCAAAACCTCTATCAGAAAGTTGAAAAGTATACAAAATTTATTCCCTAGTAAAATAATAAAAATAAATAATAGTATTGCATATATCTTCATTATAGCTATATCTCCTGAAAGGTGATGAAACATGCTATTCAAAAATATATTACACATATACCATTATCAATCAAACTTTTGCAAAAAACATGTTGTAAAGTTAACACGCCATGATAGCGTAACATTACATTTTTACATTGTAACTTTCAACCAATAATTAAAATATGTTACAGCCACACACAAAAAAAAAATAACCCAGATATGAATTCCTTGTCTAATCGACTACTAATAACCATAAACAGAATATCATTAGGACGACTTTAGTGTAAACCATTTATGAGATGGCCTTGTATGAAGGGTTCCCATAGTGCGGCGCGGCGTTCGTCGGTCGCTGTGCGAAACTGGGTCAGTTTGCGAAATGAGCGCGAAGCGGGGATCAGACCTCAGCATGAACATTTTACAGCGCGCAAAACTGTTCGAGTTCACATAAAATTAACCTTATGGCGATTCGCTTCCTCAAATAAAATAAAAACTTCAAACGAATGGGACATTTCATGGCTTCGATCATATTGATCGAAGCTTCATGGACCCAGAAAAATAAATAAAAGGTCAAGTGCGAGTAGGACTCGCGGAACAAGGGTTCCGATCACACTTGGATAGTGTTATTGCCTCGTCTTACCTGGTGTAATTAGATTTCTACATAAAAGAATAAAGTATGATGTCATCCATCCATGTAAACCAAATTACATATTTTTGCAGAAGGACAGGAACTTGCAGTTTGCAGATTTTTCCCTTTACTTGTGCTATAAGACCTTGCATTGCATTATTGTAGGCCAACGGGAAGTACCCCATAGGTTTTGGGTCCATTGCGAAATTCCGATTACTATGAAAAACCAACATTCAACAGCATAAACGGCCTTAGCCTTCGATTGCGTTGACCTAGAAAGGATTCTGTGCAAATTTCAACTCTATTACGGTTCGTGAGATTATGAGACAGAGCCCGCTGACAGTCAGACAGACAGATGGACAGACATCGGAGGAATAGGGTCCCGTTTGGCACTCTTCGGGAACGGAAACCTGAAAATGACGCCAATTAGCCCATACAAAGTTTCCGAAACCCAATTTAATAAAATAAAAAACCGGCCAAGTGCCTGTCGGACTCGCGCACGAAGGGTTCCGTACCATTATCTATAAAAAACCGCAAAAAAAAAAAGTATGGGAGCCCCCCCTAAATATTAATTTAATTTTAATTTAATTATTTATTTTTTAAGTAAATAATATACTCAATATATTGTGAACATTTTAAGCGTCTACCTGCTACCATTATCAATATCGAGCAAAAATGAGCAAAAAAAAATCACGTTTGTTGTATGGGAGCCCCCCTTAATATTAAATTTCTTTTGATTTTTAGTATTTGTTGTTATAGCGGCAACAGAAATACATCATCTGTGAAAATTTCACCTGTCTAGCTACCACGGTTCATGAGTTACAGCCTGGTGACAGACAGGACGGACGGACGGACGGACGGACAGACGGGCAGCGAAGTCTCAGTAATAGGGTCCCGTTTGGCACCCTTCGGGTACGGTACCCTAAAACACAACAGCCACCAGCCGGCCGCCGTCGTCACCGTGATTACTGTCGTGTCAAATAATCAAATGTCATCAAAACTGGCTTAAGGCAATTACTATAGCTCGTATCTATAGGCCAAAGTTGCAAATAAAGTTGGTATTCAAAGCCCTGAACGGGTACGACCCCAAATGCGTATTTTGGACCCCCATAAAAGTCAGTACTGGGCCATATTGTTTTCATCGACGCAGACAAATTTGCAATCTCGGTTATTTAGAGTACTTCCCCTCCAGGTGGTGTTACAAAATTCCACCCTGTAAATAGTTTAAAGCTTACAAAAAAAATATACAGCATCATTGTCAATTTATATCAAGGCAAAAAAAAAACTGGTGTTCAGAGCATCTGTATTAGGTAATTAGACTAATTAATGATAGAAATCGTAATAGTATAATTACCAATTACCTTAATTCTTACCATTCATTGCCTAAAAAAGACACTCCAAACGCAAGATAATGTAAATTCTGTTTCAAGATTAAAGTCAAGCATTTTCGTAATTAACCTTTGACAATAAAGACTTCGACAAAGGAACTATTTCGTGACACGCACTTTACGCCTACCTGAAGTTGTCATCGCCTCTGTCACTGAGCGGTCATCGTGCTAGCAGTATTGGTCCTCTGATAGATAGTTCGTTTAGAAATAGGTAGGTACTGGCACAGATATTGGAACTGAAATCGGCCAACTAATATGCCTTCCGAATACGAAATCCATACATATTGGCACACGCTAAACTAGACAAGTTAAAATTAACTTTAAAAAAAGTAAAGTACCTAAATGTAGCCCATTAATGTCCCCACCGGGGAGCACAGGCACTTTTAAAAAGGTAAAAATATTTATTTTGGCGCCTTCCAATTACCGATTAGAGCTAAGCAACTAAGATGACGTCATAATGACATTTAGAGAGCTTAGTTCCCCTTTAGTTTAGTGCATCTGCCTTCGAAATCGCTCCCATTATAATACTATACTAGTACTGGGAAGTAACGTCTGATGTTGCCTTGGAGAGTTTGAGATTGCCATTTGCGACTGCAGTTTGATGCAACATACCAAAGATTACTTACATTATTGTCAATTAGGAATAATAAATCTAACTCAACATAGAACTAATTAATGATTTTTTTTTATATGTTAACTTTTTAATACAGAGGACTATCTTTATCTTAACCCTCTTGCTCCGACGTCTATTATTCTCCATTGTGAGTTTGTTCGGTCTATGTCCTTATTATGAGACTGTACCGATTAAGTGCGCCGGTGCATGATTATTTGGAACTGCAGCACCTAGCTGTTTGATCCACTGGTGGTGCCGACAAGAACCTAATTAACCTACGTCAGTGCGGAATAGCTTACTAATGACTTGTTGCTCAAACCGACCGCATTATACGGAATGTTGGACCCACGGAGCACTTATCCAGTGGAGAGCGCATAGATACATTTTCCTTCGAAACACAACTCACCAATTTACGGGCGGCGGGGGACGAGGTAAGAGAGCTGTGATTGGTCAGCCGCTGCGAAACAGTCTGGCGGCCCGTCATCGTACATAGGTTGCGTATGTGAACGTTTGTTGAATACAACAAACGTTTGGCGAGCCGCATTCCCCCGCAGGCGCAGTCAATTGGATATATAGTCTCTGGTTGGACCCTAATAGAATTTGGTATCTAACTGCACATACATGGAATTCAGTATAGCAGTTCGGAGGTAAAGGTAACGCTCATTTACACAGACAACGCATGCGTAACGCATAAATAATCCTAATAAATATATGGATTTATAGGATTGGAAATATGTAGAAGAAAAGTTAAATTTTTCTTTCAATGTTATATGGAATGGAGTATGTTTACTATTTGGTATTTGACTATATGTAATGTATGTAAGTATTATGTATACAATTTAGCTCAACCTCGGTGGTGCAAAGTAACGTGCAAAACATTTTTTACATAAAACTGCGTTTTCGATACAAAAGGTCTTGCTTGAAAGCCAGACAGACGGATAGATGGACGGACAACGAAATGATCCTTTAGAGGTTCCTTATTTTTCTGATCGGAACCCTAAGAATAATTTAGGCACAATTCCGAGATGGGCGGCAAACTGCAACCGCAGGCGACACTGCAACTAGCGAATTACATAGAGATTAATAGAAACATGCGGTGTCGCTTGCAGTTTGCGGTCTGCGGCCCATCTCGGACATGTATCGAGCAGGGGCCAGCTTCTGTACGCGAATCGCATGGTAATAAATAGCTAAAGCAAGAGCGCAAAAATACGAATCAGTAAAGCGGCATGAACGGCAGTGCCTGACTGGTGCTATAATAAGTGCGGATAGCAGTGATGACGATGACAACTCTTCTGTTAGTTCAACCAATTATAGTATCTGTAGTTCAACTGAATAAACAATTTCGAATCTTTCCTTATTCTTTCCGATTGTTTTGGTAACATCCCTAGTGTTTAAAAAGTGGATTTTATGAAGTTTTAGGTTAGCTGTCAAGTTGCTCCAGGCATGGATAGAGTATAATTGTAGCAAAACTAGGTACTTACCGTTTAATACAGTCGTTAAAGCTAATTATGGGTAATTCATAACCAAAATGTTTAATAATTTGTACCTAAGCTCTCGAGATTTGTTTCGTAACAAGCCATTAGTTCATTCAACCCAAATATGTTATCTTATCTCATGAACATAAATAAATGAACAAAAAATATAGGTATCTACATTATTATCGCACCGAATAATGTATTCATTTCTCTTATGATAACACAATTTCTGTTTAGTCATATATATTATTGCATTACATAAGCGCAGCGTATATATTTCAGTTGTTAGGGTTCCGTATCCGAAGCGTGCCAAACGGGACCTTATTACTAAGCCTCCGCTGTCCGCCTGTCTGTCTGTCCGTCATCGTCAGCGGGCTCTATCGCACGAACCGTAATTACGGGAAAGCTGAATTTTTTACAGAATGTGTACGTACCTACCTATATCTGTTGCCGCTACAGAAACAAATACTAAACTACACGAAATATTGAAAAACTAAAGGTGTCCCCATACAAGAAATGTGATTCTTGTACTTTTTTTGTAGTTACGATGGTATGGTTGGATGGTTGAAAACTGCGGCGACGGACCCCGCTGTCACTGAAAATAAACTAACGAAACAGGGCGCAACTTTGAGCCGTGCCAAGCCATAACCTTAAAAAGAATAGGTTTAAATCATTGCTGGAAGAAATCTCTTTTAAGAGATAAGCTCGCCTTTGTATATTTTTGTATATGTTACGTGTTTTTTTTTTATGTTTTCAGTCCGCGTTCCGTCTGATTGAATGTATCATGTGCAAAATGTAATGTTACAATTCGGTTGAATTGCGGAACTCTCGGCCCCTTCTCGACCAGTCTCAGTCAAACCTTGTTTTGTCTTGAAAAATACAATAAAATCATTTTATTGACCTTTGTAGAGTGTCAATAAGTACATCGTTATTCCATTTATTGACTTGACTACATAGTAAAGTATCAGTTTTATGGTACATCATTTAGCGGATGTATAGGCATATTCGTTCGCTAGTTTAGTTATCACGTGGTTGGTTCTCTGGTCAATGACCTCACACACAGCTGTTGGTAACCAGTCATCTAGCCTAGATGTTCGTTATTGTGTACATATTTATTTAACATATCTACCTAATCAACTCGCTCGTTTTACTAAAATGTATACCTACATGTGTATGCATTTATTTATTATAGATAAGATAACGCTTGCAGTTTGACTCCAGCTCGCGAAGAAAGTGGACGATTCAAAGAGTTTTTTCTCGCATGTGGCTGTTTAGTTACATTTCGCCCCGGATAAATAAGGAGTATGCTTTATTCAGTTCAGTTCAGTTCAAAAATTTTATTGACCATAAAATCATACATATTACTTAGTCAACGTCAATATAATATTAATATTTTTGTATACTACCGCCCGTTCGGAAGTTGTGGGCTTAGGGATGGAGCAAAGAAGGGCAAGAAACCTTTACTCAACAGTGGTGCTAGAGGCTGGCTGGATAGATAGATAGATTAAATAATAAGAAATAATTGTGTTTTTGAAAGATAAATGATCATTATTGAGAAGAGCGAAAGTAAAATTTCCTTCCAATTACTTTTAAATTAACGTGGCATTAGTAAACAATACGTAGGTACTCGTACCTATAGAAAACGTGGATAGATAAATTATAAACACATCACATCACTCATCCATCATTCTAGGTCCATATAACTTTTACGTTTAAAAGGTACACAATTGGCATCGTGATTTATATTATTTGTAATTGAATATGTGTCATTTAATTACGCAAAAAATATGAATATTCTTCGAATGTACTAAGGTATCGGGAAGTCAGATTGATTGTTCCGCTCGTTCCGTGATTCCGTCAGACACGGAAGCTATCATGATATGAGTGAAACAAGTGATACGAACGTCAATTTTAAATGAATCAGATGGCTCAAGATTGTGGTCAAGATATACAGAATTTAGCTGCAGTATGGATCCAGCGGCCCATCAAACCATTATTATTTATGCATCCGTATCCGTGCGTATATCAAACCGTAGTATGCAGTTGAAAACGCCTTTAATCAAGGTCTTAGCAAAATCGAAAAACTTCTATAAGTGCTTTGCCCCTTTGCGAGCTTTATAGCAATGTGACTCTTGATTGCGAAAACTGAACTAAATTGATAGGAAAAATTGTGAAGTATAAACAGTCATTTCATTACATAACTGGTTACCGAGCTTTGCTCGGCGGTTGGTGGTACAAACACAATAAAACATTATACATATTCATATCATCAGACTGCGTTAACATCATTTTTTTGTGTCAATTTTCCGAAGACGCGCCAAAAAGTGTCACGTGATCTGAGGTCGCATTTTTTTGCCTCTTCTCTGCGTTGAACCACTGTGGGAAAAGAAACGCGAAGACACTTCATATGACTATACTAATTATTACTAATCCCCTTAGAATATACCAAGCAACCTTCCCTTCGCTCTCAGTTCAAAGAACACTCCCGTTTTAAAAGTAGCTGTTTACTTCTTTAGTAAACATTGTAGTGTTCTCGTTGAAAGACTGGACCTTAGTTTCAGTTAGTCAATTAACATGGCTTTACGGAAAACTTAAAGGGGCATGTTTACAATTAGCTAGTGGCGACAGGAAATTGAGGCACTGCCCTTGGTATCTAATGGCACGTACTTACTTCTGCACAGCGTTACTTGCTTCCGAGACAATCAGCTTGATTGTGTCAGCGCATTTTGAATGAATTGAGTCAGAAGAATTAATATGTTGATGATAGTATAATATTTCTGGAAGACTCCCATGTGGCCCGAATGAATAGGGAAAAGTATAAGCTTTTAATTCTAATATTTGAAGGAAAATTATCATTATTCATACGACAATAAGCATTTCCTTGACGGGTATTCAAATTATGTGATACGTTTCTTTATTCAGCCACGTTTTCCCGAACGTCCAACTAAATCCGAGCATTGATGATGTCCTCTTGGTAATTAATTTAGAAACAAAACCTCACGTATTTAACGAATAACACACCAATACCATATCCTGTTCATTTCTTTAACTTTTAACAGTTCCTTATTGCGTACATGGAGCAATATTTTTCATAGTGGATGCAAAAATGTAAGGGAGTCATGTAGGGGAGCGTCATATAAGGGAGGTGTTAAAAGTAAATTCACTCCCTCAATAGATTATACAGATGAAGGCTTATAACTTGAGCTTGGTTTGACGTAGTGGGGTAACTCTCTCGCTCTCTCAATCACCACTAAAGGGACGCCTTTTTCTCGCTTGCGCAGTCAACGTTGTGGTTATATGCCTCCAAGTGTACATAGTTGGTCAGTTTAGTTGTTTGATTCAGGTTCCGTGATTCGTCTGCTCACACCTCAATTACTCACCAGTTCACCCTGCTTTTTCAGTACCTTTAAGTTTATAATGTTACATCCTATCATCTAGAAAGAGCAGGGACACTCTTTACATGCCTACACATCATAAATTTTTGTTTTTCTCCCCAGTACCTAGTACCAAACACAATCTACTTGAGTAGTAAGTTGCTCATCCCTGTGTAATCAATCGAGCACCATCTGACAACCGAGATACAGTGTTTTTAATATTTCGGTTGTCACTGATCCCCCTCCTATTTTACGATAAATGTTCCTAATTAAGTATGTCTCCTTAGTTTTTCAAGTAGAACCTGTGTAAACCATGCTATCTGTCCATAAACAATTTCATTTCACTTTATACATAATGCTTCAACATCAGACATGTTCCTAGACTTTGTCTACCTCGTATAACACCGAATTCTCGAGCAGCATGATGCTCATGGTCTGGTCATCTGGTCATCCACAGGGACGCTGTCATTGGACAACAGCTCCAGCAGTGACGAGCTGGGCGTTGCCGGCAACCCCACCGCCAACATTACTATAACCACCGTAGCGACCATCGCTGTCAGCTCCACCACCAGCACTACGGCCGCTGGACTCACCGAAAACCGGGTCACCCAGCATCAGAGCGTAAGTGAAGCAAAGAGGTTGGATGTATGAACGGCTGAGAACCGAAGTTTCTTGAATTGTGTTTGATTGATATAATTAACATCCCAGTGACAGAAATCTTGGTTGATCGTCCGGCAAATGTGTTAGCGTTAGCGTTTAATCCGGTCGAACAACGAGGGTCGTACTATTGTGAACAGCGCTATTGAATAGACTTGCTAGATCCGGCTTAACTGTCGATCCAGTCGACATCATGTGAACGGAGTTATATATAACAGGCTTGCGTACTGCTAGTCAAAATAGATACTTTTTATGAACTGTCAAAACGGAAGAGATATACGGGGGAGTTTCTTGCCCTTCTTTGCTCCATCCCTAAGCCCACAACTTCCGAACGGGCGGTAGCATACAAAAATATTAATATTATATTGACGTTGACTAAGCAATCTGTATGATTTTATGATCAATAAAAAAAAATGCTTTCACTTTGACTTTGAAATAACGATAGAGTGACGTCATGTAAAAGTGCCGTCAAATGCTGTATTTTTTAGCACAAAATTTACTTTATAAAATATATCTGCTGGAAATATACAATTCTGAGAATGTCAAGCCATTTTGTACATAATGCTTCAACATAAGACTTGTTCCTAGATTTATTGGATTACCTTGGACACAAGCCCCAGGATGTCAATCGCTCTATCTGATCCGACAGCCTAACTCTTTATTAACCCGTGCCGACAGTTAGCTTGGCAAGCGTTAAAATACTTTTGTTTAAAACCACCTGGCCTTTGATGTATACGTATTTGTGACGTCGCGTCGCTGTTTCTGGTTGCCACGACACAGGGTATCCTAGTGTGGGGCCAGAAACAATGTGTGCGACTGTTTGTAAACGCTATTACCATTCGTCTACCTAAGCAGTCGACCTTTCGCAGTTCACCTACTTCAACCGCATGATCTACGCCCGGCCAATCATGTACAACGTGTTCCAACGTCTGGCCCGCGGGCTGTACGACCAGGGACACCTGGACTGCAGCATATGTGGCGAGCACTTCCGACTGCCTGTCATCACCCCTTGCGGCCACACCTTCTGCCGGGCCTGCATCGAGAGGAACCTAGACTATCGCAACACTTGCCCTCTGTGCGCTCATAGCCTGGAGACCTTAAACCTCCTTGAGGTAAGCTAGATTATCAGTTTAATTTCAGGACTAGACCGATCTGTGGAATCCAATATTTTGCATGCCACTTGAGAATTTCGAGTCATAAACCTGGAATCTCAGACCGGCGGCGGCGGGCGTAGTCCTTTGGCATTGGTCGTCGAGTACGGCGGTGGTCGCACGGCTGAGAAAACTGGTAGGTGTACTCTGAACGGATGAGCTGGAAGCAGACATTTTATTCACCCCTCACTAGATTGCAGGCTGCGATTTAAAAGACCGGCGACCGCGTGAATTTCCCATACAAACGTAATACAAAAATGATTTGAATTTGAGAAATAGTTTAACGTATTTAGACTGTTTACTACGGTAGCTTAGGTGAAGACTAAAGGGGGCGAGCACAGCGAAACCCCCGAATAGACTTCGTGTTCGTTTGACATGTATAACACAAAAAACATCACGTAGTGCTGAATAAAACAGTTTAAAAAAGACATTTTTTTGTTAAATCCGCCACATCATGATGTGCCCAGTAATTGCTTGGGCATACCATGAAATGACGGGGCACATGACGGCACATCATGATGTGCCCGATTTTACGATCGGCCGCCGACATATCTAATATAACAGGCAACTTGACAGATGTCAATCTTAGCCTGTTAGTGAGGGGATATTGCTCATAAAGATCGATTAATCAAAATAATCGATACACCTTTTAAACATTTGTGAATCGGAAATAATTTTAGAAGATTTGCCAAGAGACATTAGAATACATAGACAATATAGTTAAAAATGAACTAATTATATCCCTAAGTGCGGATAGCAGTGATGACGATGACAACTCTTCTGTTAGTTCAACTGAATAAACAATTTCGATTCTTTCCGATTGTTTGGTAACATCCCTAGTGTTTAAAAAAAGGATTTTATGAAGTTTTAGGTTAGCCGTCAAGTTGCTTCTAAGCATGGATAGAGTAAAATACAAATATTCCTCGTATTATGACATGGTGGCCTCGGGCCAGTTCCGCGCCGTTCGTATAAAACCCAACATTTTGTTTATTAAGGGGGTCTGAGTTTATGTTTATTTTCAGACTTCAGAGACGGTATTTCTGATGAACGTCATCGAGCTATCTGGCCGATCGCCAGAAGAGATCCCAGACCCAGTAGATTGGGTACCCATCTTCGTCTGCACCGTTGCCTTCCCCACGTGAGTGTATTTTTTAAATTAAAAACTTTTATTTAACTTGCACTGTATGTATGTATGGTATGTATGTCTCTTTGGCCGCTGAGAAACGCGATCCTGTCAATGTCCCTGTCTGTCCCGCGCTACTTTTCATTCTATCTTACTTGTGGGAGTGTCAAGACAAATCGAACAAGCCCAAACATGGTGGGGTTGCGTCGTTTTATTACAGAGTTCCCCTTGCCACCTACCGGCTCCAGCATCAGAACAGCTCCATGTCATGAAAAAATCTAGGACCAAAGTATTTGTCAAGACGAATAAAACGAGCCCAAATTCGACGGGTCTGAGATTTTTATGACAGAGGTCTCATGGCCGTCTTCCGTCTCCATCATAAGAAAAGCTCCAAGTCAGAAAAAATATTGCATTGTCATCCAACTTATTTTACATACGTGTGCAAATTTCAGCTCAATCGGATAACGGGAAATGGGTCAAATTAAATCCGACAGATTTGAAGCGAACATACATTATATTCTGGCCGCTGAGAGAATGCGATCCTGACACATGTATATGTCCCTGTCTGTGCCGCGCTACTTTTCACTCTATCTCACTGTCCTAAATATTTAGGAGTTGCCTACAGCAAATACACGTTTCACTAACCCCTAAGTCACGACTATGACGTTAGCCTGACCTAAAGTTACGACACCGATTTGGGAGGGCGTAGTGCTTAGGTGCCCGGCCGTGCCCGTAAACTGACACATGTGACAGTCTCATGTCCTAGAGAGAGACATGTGATAGATTGACGAACGAAACCATGGACAACTGTCAAGAAACTAGGCTACTCTTAGGATAGGACAAATCGTATGGTGAAACGGATGCTAAGCATTGCCTTAAATTAGGAGTTACTTAGTAAGGCGTTCCCTTGTTCGAAGTTCACTAACGTGCGTTAACGGGCGTTAATTGTAAGATTTAATTAGGTAGGTATCTATGTAGGTAGGCATCTACCTATTTTACACAAAGTAGTATTTAACTTTCCTTTTAATTCACAAATGTTTAAAGGATGTGTTGATTCTTTTGATTAATCGATGTTTTTAAGCAACCTCTCACTAACAGACTACTCACTAACTCAACACTGACATCTGTCATGTAATCTCTTACCTTTTTCCTACTGTAGTTGTACACGTGTTGGTGTTGTCGGCAGGGTGCCGTGTCCTTTGTACGTGTTCGAACCGTGCTACCGGCTGATGATCCGGCGCATGCGCAGGACCGGCCGACGTCATTTTGGCATGGTCTGTGCCAATGCTGCGGATTTTCCTGTCTACGGGACGGTGAGTCTACGCTTTAGAGCCATGCCATGCCACACGAGCGTCGCGGCTCAGTTGCGTCGTCGCAGAGCGCAAAGATTTCAACGCAGTGTATGCCACACGAGCGTCGCGGCTCCGTTGCGTCGGCGCTGCGTCTCCGTCGTCGCTGCGTTGTTGAATAGGGTAACCATATGAACCATACCCATATTAATAAATTAAAATAAGGAGCTGCCATTGGCTTAGATTGCGGTATACCTTTATTGCCCGTGGTCCCTCTCGTAGTCCCTTTGAAGAGACCCTTAATTGCCCGTGGTGCCTATCGTAGTCCCTTTATGTCATGTTACCAAACCAAATTGAAAATACCGAAATCTAGAATGCGCACCGACACGGGTTTTCTCATCTGTAGGAGAATAGAATTTGATATAATTTGGTAAGATGTGCTTCTGCCACCCCATGTTTTAGGCAAAATAAACTATTTCTATTCTATACTATTTTCATCTGAGAAAAGTCAGATTTATGCGACTGGCATGTGCCTCTGCCGTGCCATCTGAGAAACCGCACGAAAGGGACCACGGGCAATTTATTTCCCATTGACCAAATGTGGGTATAGTCACCCTACTTTACCAACGCAGCGACGACGGATATGCAACGCCGACGCAACGCCGACGGAGCGCTGACGCAACGGAGTGGCAACGCCCATGTAGCATGTCGTATGTAGAACTACGGAGCCTCACCGCTCAGTCGACGGAGCGCCGACACGCAACGGAGCCGCAAAGCTCGTGTGGCCTGGCGGATGAATTACAGGGTGTAACAGAAAGTCTTGTATTTTAAGGGGTTGTGTGGTACACAGACCATTCTGAAACAGGTTCGAAGTCACCAACTGTATGATGTTTGAGACACGCCGCCCGGCCCCGCCGAACTCTCTCCCTACACATAGCGTCAGGCCGTTTCCCTTACGGTATGGCAGAGGGACAACTGTGCCCACTTTTAGCCAGGAATTCAATACTCCATTTTGCGTCTCTCTCCCTGGCCTAAACTCCATCCACGTGTCCAGACGTCTCAGAAGCTTTCCTCCACAGATGCTGGAGATTCGCGATAGCCTGATGCTGGCTGATGGCCGCTCCATCCTGTCAACCGTCGGCATGTTCCGCTTCCGGATAATGGACCGGGTTATGCACAACGGGTAAGTAACACTTTTCCTTTTAATAAAAAATCGCGCAACCAAGTTTCCGCACGAACCAAGGTTTACTTGTGTTGAACTTGCTTTTAACTCTAGAGTCTAGGTCAACGGGAAGTATCCGACAGGTTTTTGTTTCATTGCGAGTGACAAGCAAACTGAGTCCGGCGGCCGTGTCTTTTGATTGCGCGGACTTAGAGCTTGGCTTGTTGGATTGTTTTTGAAACCGTTTAGAACTTGGTGAATTATTTCAAGTCGCCACCATTTCCCAGATACAACATCGCGCGCGTCGAGCGTTTGTACGACGAGCCGCTAGTCGCTCAGGACATGACGGCTCGCTGCCGCATCGCTCGGCAGCACCAACGCGTGCGGCGGCTCACCGACCAATGGCTGCGGCGCATGAGCCGCCGCGCGCGCGCAGAGATCGAGAGCTCGTTCGGACTGATACCGGAGCCGGAAGCGGCGCACTTCCTGGCGAACGACGGGCCGGCCTGGCTGTGGTGGGTGATCGCGATTCTGCCGCTGTCTAACGAACTCAGGGTGAGCATCATTTTGATCATAATCCGTCTCCGTTGGCGTTAGAGTAGAGTCACGATTTATCCCATTCGGGCTCGCGAGGGTATTTGTATATATTCCATTTACGTTTTATTTATTTACATTTTATCTGGCCATGTTTACTTTTTGATATCTGCTACTATTAAATGATGGCAACATTTGCAGACTACTGCGTGTTTTCTCTAATTACATATTTGGTCTGTCAGTCAAAACACGCAGTGGTGCACTAATATGTCACATAAGTTGCCACTATTTTTTTTGTCTAGCATTTCTTGCCAAGGTGTAAGTGTTTAAATGCATGTTGCTGTCGTCTTCATAACATACTATTCACGCTGGTATCTTCATATCAATGGCAATGTTGCATCACATTGGATTGACTTACACACTTGATCACATTAGATTTAGGATTAGAAAAAAAACAAGTAAAAATATAAAAAAACACAATCTCATTTGCTTAATCACAAATTGTTCTCATCGGTCCTTATATACTTATTGTGTTTCTGATAATGCTAAGTAATCAATAGTCGCAATCGTATAAAAAAATCAAGCGAAGTCGCAATAAAAGATAGCTCGTGTCGTGATAGGTTGATTATACAATTTGACATGCATTATGCGATTGATAATCATCAGAAATAGGTATATACTTACTTATTTCATTATACATAGCCCATATTCAATTATTCATCCAATCTGTTGCCTCTTGTTTCCACGCAATCAGTGACTTTTCCTATAGGATAGATTACTACTTGGCTGGTAAATATTTGTGCATAGAAGCATAATGAATGATAGATAATATCTTATTTACACTTTTTGCCGGTCAAAAAGTATTTTAGGAAATGTGAAAAACTGTTTATATTTTGTGTAGTCACAAACAACATGGTGCTTAAATTTCGTTGAATTCGGAATTTTCCCGAGGTAAAAGTCTCTGCCGACTGGGGTATGTACCGAATCTGGTTTAGGTATTCAGTGTGACTAGATGTGCCGACTGGTCCTCAAATAGTGGGTAAAGCCGGCTAATCGGCACATTTATTTCGTATATATTTATTGCACATATCAGAAAAAAAAACACAAACAATACAGAAAAGGCATGAACAAAGGCAAGCTTATCTCTAAAAAGAGATTATTTCATTCATATTTTTATAAATTTTTGCACAAAAACCGTATTATCAAATTAAATTGAACCCTATAATTGATTGTTAACTTTGAATTCACACTATTATGATCTGAAATATTTTCTGAAAAAAAGCTTTCACAACTCAAATATTTACCAATCAACAATCAGCAATGATCGACTTGGCCGACTAGTCAGCCGATTAGTCGGCCATTTCTGACGCCGACAAGTCGGTAGTCTGCTAGTCGGCCAAAGTCATGGTCGGCCCTAGTATTCAGCTAAGCCACATTCGGTATATGAGTCGTTTGCATCGTACCGGCCGATCACAGGCTGGCTATACTGAAACTCCTAGCGTTTCACAGCTGCCCCTTATTCTCTACCTAGATCTATTTATGTTTTCCAGATGATGATACTATCCAGCTGTAGTATCTATAAGCGGATGTTAGCTGTGGAACGCACCCTACAGTCGGTGCTGTTGCTAGAAAATGTGACGGTTGGCCAACGCTACCGCGCGCTTCGCCCTCCTAGGGGCACGATCCCTGCCCACCCTACTGACCGCTTAATGGCTCGTCCAGCCTGACCTCAGCCGGCACCCGTATACCAGTTACGGCATCACAGACAATGCAGCACTCATGAACAACATCCTGATTATACGAGGTTCACGGAGGCTGTCTTGGACATGATATTGATATTTATGGAGTTGATGAGAGATTATTAGACTCTGGACAACTTGATAGATATGCAGGTATTTTGTCCAAAATATGGAGTAGAAAATGCTTTGGTGTATATTGGCTATTCATGAAAAAATAAATAGATATGACGTCAGCGTTGTACGTCATATTGGAAAAATGGCGGCGCCTAAAACAGATTCTAAAGTAATAATTATCTCCTTTCCGTTTAATTTTGCGGTAAACAATCTCGTGATGAAATAATGTAAGTAGGTAGTGAAAATATCCGATAGTTCTTGTCTCCACCAGATTTGTTTTTATTTTTACGAGCGCTACAAGGTCTTATTCAACATGCGTTTTGCCAGGTAATTCCAAACCACCTCGCGGTAGCTGAAAAAGTGTATCCGTGATTCTGGCACGAGGATATGGCTTAGAGCGATTTTGAGTATGCAGATCTTCAGTGTGTTGTTAGCAGTGATCGGATATTCGGATGCATATTTACCTAAAGTTCAGGTGTTGGCTAATATGGAATGCGCTTTTCTATCGAAACAATTCTGATTTAAGTGATCAAATCATAGTGATAGATAGTGATTAAAATGCTAGTTACTGATAATTAATACATATGGAAACATAATTTAACCCGTTGAGTGCCCTTGGACACTCGAGGGGTTATCAAAACATATATTTTGTTTTTATTTTTTTTCAGACCTTGTACCCTTACATACACAATACACATATTTGCATCAGGGATCAAATATTAACGCTAAATAAATATGCATCCGATAAGTTACACAATATCGAGATACCTTTTACCCGTTTTTTTTTTTTTGAGATAAATTATTATTATTTTGTTAATTAATCCTGTCCATCCTAGGTTTGCTGGAAGAGATCTCTTATTAGAGATAAGCTCGCTTTTGTACATGTTTTTTTCATTATTAAGTGTCTGTATTCTGTTTTTGTGCAATAAAGTTTAAAGTTTATTATACACCCGAGAAGGGGAAGGCCCAGTAGGAGATGGAGGGACAACCTGGATAAGTTCCTGCCGGGGTGGATGGAACAAACTGCAGCCAGAGATGTGTGGGCTCGAACCGGTGAAGCCTTTGCCCAGCTGTGGGACACCGCAATGGGCTAGATAAAAAAATAAATTTAGAAGCCGCTTTCATACTTTTACAGTTAAAAACAAACTTTAGGTAAATATGCATCCGAATATCCGATCTCTGGTTGTTAGTAATAAATGTGTGTCCAAACATAAAATTTGTCTGTCCACGGGTTTTAGAGATATCTCACAAAAACACTTCGGGCTTGAATCACGTTCTGAAACATTATACTAGCACGAAAGTGTTAAATCGAAAGATGTGACTTATATGGGTAGTTAGTTGTTAGTGTGTCGTGCGAATAATAGCAGTTGCACACATACACACATCCTACAACATTTTTTATTTTTGTTTATGTGCACATCTACCCAGTGCTTCAGCAAGGGACTTTCGAGCCTATCCGCCAACGTACTGATGATCCCGTTCGAGCTGCCGGTTCGTAAGGTACGGTGTTTCCTGAGGTAAAGCACAGATACTGTAATGGTAAAGTAAGTATAAAATAAACACTAGTTAGGTATACTATACAAGGACACGGTAACACTAACACGAGGGAGGAAAATGCGCGCGCCTGCGTAGCTGCGCATGTTAGGGTAGTGCGTAGACGCATTCGACGTAGCTACAGCAGCTGCTACGCGCCGCGCAGCTTTCATCCCGCGTAACTACCCATATAAGTCACATCTTTCGATTTAACACCTTCGTGCTAGGATAATATTTCAGAACATGATTCTAGCCTGAAGTGTTTTAGTGAGATATCTCTGAAACCCGTAGACACTTTATTTGGACACACATTCATTACAACAACACACTAAAGATCTGCATACTCAAAATCGCTTTAAGTCATATTCTCGTGCCAGAATCACGGACACTAAAAAACTATTGATTTTCAAAGATAGTGTTACACGGTATCGTAAAATGAACTGTTGAAGCAAGTAAAGAACTAAAATTGTTTGGCCCCTTCAATTCAAGATGGCTTCGACACTAGTGACTGCGTCTAAATAACAACCACAAATAATAAATAAACTTAGAACTATAAATAATTCTTACATAAATCCTAATCAATACGTTGCTACGTTATTTTATCACTTATCACTTTTAGTTATACTTATATCAAACTTCACATACCTATATCAAAATACGTCTAGGATTATAACGCACCTGAAGGGTGACGTGACGGTGGCGTCCGAGTCGTTCTATGCATTCTATGGTATTTTACTGGCAATACCATAGAACGACAAAATGGCTACCCATCAAATTAGTTCGACTTCTCACCGCGCGCATTCTACCACCCGTCGAGTTCAAACACTATTTTTTTTAGCCTTTCAAATCAAAACAATTTCTACTCCACCTTCTATAGGACAAAGCCTCTCTATGTCCGCACTGATTAAATTACTTATTCTTATGACCACTAAACTGTTGGCCTAATTGTAGGTATATACTGTACAAACTGCTCTTGTAAAGCTGCTGTCGTTTCGTGCATGGCTATCAGTGTCCAGCGCAATCGCCACTGGATAGACGAAAGCCCATGTCTTTTGTCTTTTCGCGGTCTTGTCTGTCTAGTGGGGACTACGCCTAATCCAACTTTGTGTTAGCAGTAACTCCTCGATGTCCCTGGCGGCCCAGGGAGCCGAATATTTTTCAATATTTCTGGACTCAATTGCCCATGAGCTTGAAAATCGCCTGGGCAGTCTGTATTTTAGAGTGTTAAAGTAGATTAAGTATCTAAATGTTAAATTACAATTAAGTTGTATGATTGTGATTTTTAATTTGACAAGTTTAAGATGTTATTCTTACATAAATTTTATGGTTTAGTCATCTAGATGCATGTGATATTCTCTTAAGTTTATTAATTTGTTTAAGTTGTATCGAAGTTATCGTTTATTTAGGAATAATTGTTCTTCGTGTATGAATGCCTTATTAGTCTGTCTAGATGCTTTCTCATTTCAAATCATTATACCTAGTATGGTTAAGTAACCTTGTGATTTATTGGAGTATTTTTTTACCATTCGTCTATTTGACTGACTTTAAAAAAAAAACTATTTACATCCTGAAAACATGGTTGGGTATTGTGTAGTTTTCTATGAAGTGCATATAGATAGGGATGCTTATGTGTATCATAGATGTAGGTAGAGCTCGTCTAAGCTGAAATGACGCGCCCCACTCCTTGGTTTTGTATTTACTTGTCATACAAAACCAAGGAGTGGGGCGCGTCATTTCTGCTTAGACGAGCTCTACCATACTTATAAATTGTTAAGTAATACGGTAGTTGACTGGACAGTAATGGACTCATCAAAATTCTGTATTTAGAACCCTAAAACCGTACCCTTACAGACCGAGACGATTAACATCTCTTTATTATGTAGTTGCCCTATAATGCTCCTGATCCTAGTTTAGTTGTACGATGTTATTACATGTCGACTTAATTTAGGTCGTTTTGTAAAATATCATCAAACAAGAATTCTAGGATGCAAAATATGCCCCCTTCTATTAGGGTTCCGTACCCGAAGGTCTAGTGGGTTTCACCTTGCTTCTCACGCAGGAGATGCAGGTTCGAATCCCGGTGCTGACCATGTACCAATGAGATGATTAATTTGTCTTAAGTACATTATCGGACACTCCGTGTTTCGGATGGCACGTTAAACTGTAGGTCCCGGCTGCTATCACTACTTCGTAGTATGTGTTTTCGCGGGGGAGAGAATGGATGGTCGCACGCATCAGACAAAACTTCTGCCTTGCTTGACGGCAAACCCCAAACCCGAATTAAACAGGGAACCACTTACCAGGTACTGGATCTTTAATAGCTGGCCGGATGAAGATCGATTAGGTGTTTCCTTGATAGTTCAGTTCTTGGTTGGTATGGGGCGGTGTTCACTTTGAAATAAAACAATGCCAGGAGCATGGATTGCGTGCGCGTCGTTACACGATCACCTTTTTTCTTACAATGGCGGACGCAGGGGGGCGGGAGCGGGGGTCGCGCATGCGCGCTGTCCGGCGCCGCAGCCAATCACTGACCAGAAGCGGGCCTGTCAACTCAGGCAAGGAATCAACCGTCAAAACAAAAACTTTTAATTTATCTGGCGCCAACAGTATGTAGTAGTCGTAAAACCCCTCCACCAACCCGCACTGAGCCAGCGTGGTGGAGTATGGCTCAATCTTACTCGGATCCGGGTAAAGGCCTGTGCCCCTCGGTGGGGACATTAATGGGCTACTTTTACTTTTTACCCGAAGGGTGCCAAACGGGACCCTATTACTGAGACTTCGCTGTCTGTCCGTCCGTCCGTCTGTCTGTCACCAGGCTGTATCTCATGAACCGTGGTAGCTAGACAGTTGAAATTTTCACAGATGATGTATTTCTGTTGCCGCTATAACATCAAATACATGTATTTTATTTTAATGTTACTGTTTAAATTATTGTGTGCAATAAAGAATTGAATTGAATAAATACTAAAAATCAAAAGAAATTTAATATTAAGGGGGGCTCCCATACAACAAACGTGAACTGCTCTATACTAGGTACAAATACAATTTACTATGCGTGGCTGACGGGCAACGCATAGCCTAAACCGGTGGACCTAGAGCCATGAATCTTTGTACAGGGGTTCCAAAACAAAAAAAATAATTTCCAAATCGGTCCATCCGTCAAGGCGCAATCGAGACACATACATAAAAAAATATTCCGACGAATTGTAAACCTCCTCCTTTGGGAAGTCGGTTAACAAGCACTTGACATTGGTTTCTGATCAAACAGAGTTTGTGGAATACGGTTTTTTTTTATTTTACTTTTTGTTTCAATTATAGATAACAAGTTTCGTAATGATAGATAACCGGCCAAGTGCGAGTCGGTATCGCGCACGAAGAGTTCCGTACCATTATCTATAAAAAGCCGCAAAAAAATATGTATGGGAGCCCCCCCTAAATATTAATTTAATTTTAATTTAATTATTTATGTTTTTAATTAAATAATATACTCAATATATTGTGAACATTTTAAGCGTCTACCTGCTACCATTATCAATATCGAGCAAAAATGAGCAAAAAAAAATCACGTTTGTTGTATGGGAGCCCCCCTTAATATTAAATTTCTTTTGATTTTTAGTATTTGTTGTTATAGCGGCAACAGAAATACATCATCTGTGAAAATTTCACCTGTCTAGCTACCACGGTTCATGAGTTACAGCCTGGTGACAGACAGGACGGACGGACGGACGGACAGATGGACAGCGAAGTCTCAGTAATAGGGTCCCGTTTGGCACCCTTCGCGTACGGAACCCTAAAAATATCCCGACGAATTGTAAACCTCCTCCTTTTGTGGAGTCGGTTAATAAAATGTAACAAACATAGCGTTTCGCCTTTTCCCATACGCGGTGGCAGAGGCACAACTTGTAGCCATTTGTTTTCGTGACAGAGGGCAAGCCCATCGCCGCAGCTATGGAGTAATGAAGGTTTCCTCACGTGTTTTCCATCACGACATTTCCCATACGGGGTGGTGGCGTACCCATTATTTTAGCCTTTCGTGCCTTTTATTAGTCCTTGAGTTTTCTGTACGTGGACGGAACCCTTGGTATGCTAGTCCAAGCCGCACTTGACTATCCAGTCAACTACCAAAAATGCATTTACAAAGTAAAAAAATCGGGTAATAAGAAGAAAGCTAGTCAAAAAATATCTACCCGTGGATCAATTTCAATTATAAAATAAATAGTTAAGCTGGATTTACAGGAGTAGAGCTCGTCTAAGCTGAAATGACGCGCCCCACTCCTTGGTTTTGTATTTACTTGTCATACAAAACCAAGGAGTGGGGCGCGTCATTTCAGCTTAGACGAGCTCAATCTAATATAACTTTTCTCGGTCATATAAATAACGCAACTAAGGATGTGGTATGAGCTAAGACAATTCAACACGATATAAGGAAAGGAACATTTTGTATTTGAATTTTACACACGCAAAACATTTGGCGTCTCTAAACATAAACTTTTGTAAACTTTTACTTTTATGCACTCTACTGTTTTATACCTTACATACAGGATGACTTTTGGGTCGTGACACTAACATATTGTTTCCAACTCGGTAAATTATTGCGGTATTATCAGCTACTAAGCTACTAAATAAATAATAACAACTGTATGTTAGTGATAAATTAATAATCCTTATTAATTCTGGATGTTTGGTCACCTCACAATTTATGTTAAAACCTTTTTCAAATAACCTAATAAGAGGAGTAAGAAAACTAAGAAATGTCAAAATCAAAGGCCCGGCCCTAAACAATAGGCTTGTGGCCAAGGTAATCTGTAAATCTAGGAACAAGTCTTAGGTTGAAGCATTATGTACAAAATGGCTTGACATTCTCAGAATTGTATATTTCCAGCAGATATATTTTATAAAGTCAATTTTGTGCAAAAAATACAGCATTTGATGGCACTTTTACATGACGTCATTCTGTTGTTATTTCATAGAACTCATGAACAAAATTTCCGTTTTGACGACAGTTCATAAAAAGTATCTATTTTGACTTGACAGGCCACAAGCCTATTTATGACAAAGTCAAAAGACAGTTGCGCTTGTAGAGTGTGTAGTAGGGTGAACTGACCCTGAACCAAAATAGGACATACATTTTAATATATATTTTTTTGTATAAAAAAATATTACTTAGCAAGCTCTCATCTACAGCATAACATTCCTAACCAATAGGCAAATCTAAGGTTACTTTGTTTCTACACGACCCCAGAGTCACCCTGATATACATATAATATACCCAAGTATACTTTATAAATATTACAAAACTAGCTGACCCGGCAGACTTCGTACTGCCTCAATTTAATATGAACTTTATTGAATAGCAATAAAGTTCAAATTGACTCTAGAAAACGTTTGTATGGGAAATATAAAAGGGCTGTTTTTAGGGTTTTCCCGGAAATTATTCGTTTTTTTCTCGCCTTTTAAACCTTCCCTAGACCTCCACGAACATTTCAAGACTAAGATAAGATAATCCGTTCAGCCGTTCTCGAGTTTTAGTGAGACTAACGAACAGCAATTCATTTTTATATATATAGATAGATATATAGATATAGATGAAGGAACCTGACATATACATATTTACCGGATTAGGTCAAGTTTATAATAGTAAATATTGTTATAAACTATTTCTTGGATTTATCTTTATAAACTTATACAACATTTAAAACAATAAATTTTGATATCGTACGTATACAGGGTGTAACCGAAAGGTGTAGTCATTTCTGTTACACCCTGTGTAAATATACCAGTATATAATAACTCCCAATAATGACATGCTATATGTTGTGTTGTCAAGTTTTATAGAATTTAATGCGAACCTGTAATTGGAACCTATTCTGAAATCCTATCAAATAACTTTATCATAACTGTGTATTCTGTTGGTTCGCTAACAAAAATAAATAAATAAAGAAGCTAAGTAATTATAAAAATATTTGGGTTGTCCTTATTTTTCTACTTTTGAATTATCCCCGGGGCACTTTCTCATTTGATTATACACATACCTCTAAATATCAATTAAGTTTTTTTTTTGCTGTTTTTTGTTGAGATTTAGAGGTTGCTACCAGCTGTCAAAACTTTTACAAAAAGCGTTGAAGGCCAGCTTAACGATCGTTTCATTAATGTTTCATTAGGTGTTTAAATCACATTTTACGTGCAAGTGAAACTCACATTAGACAATCGCGCCTTATCCCCTCTCCCCCCGACCCCTTCCTCTGTCCGTACCGACGACGACACGACGACGCGTCGAGACGAGATTTAGCCCGCCCCCCGCCCCCCGCACCTCAGTTCTAATAAGTCTTTAACGAGATAAATGGTTCAAAAATGTACATAATATAATTTTGAAATATTTTTTAAGTCCTGGCTATAGAAATAAAAGAATCTAACAAATACATATTTATACTATACCTCTACAAACAAAGAGAGCTCCGTGGTTTAGTTGGTTTCATGCTTGCCTCTCACGCATGAGATGCAGGTTTGAATCCCGGTGCTGACTTTCTAACGGTGATGGAAAACATCGTGAGGAAACCTTCATTACTCCATAGCTGCGACGATGGGCTAGCCCCCTGTCATGCAAAATGGAGTATTGGAGCACTGGCTGAAAGTGGGCACAGTGGTGCCTCTGCCACCCCGTATGGGCACAGTGGTGCCTCTGCCACCCCGTATGGGCACAGTGGTGCCTCTGCCACCCCGTATGGGAAAACGCGTGACGCTATGTTATGTAAATACAGATTTTGAGATTTTATTTTAAATTAAAAAAAAATAAGCCTTGGTAGCGACACCAGCGACCCCTGAAAAAAAATACTGAAATAGTTTCATAAGGTATACAATCAAATTAAGTGGTGCCCCGCGATATTAAAAATTTTTTTCTTAGGAATAAGGACCACGCCAATAAATATGATTATATTATATAAATATGATATAAATATCTTATGTTTAATGCCCAGGAATCCGGGCCAGAGGACCATAATAATAAACCGCTCCCTTAATCTCTCTCAACTATGTCACTATACAATGAAGATTTCACCCTCTTTTGAAGATTTAGCTCTCAGATCTGAGACGGTTTATCATCACGGACCTAACCAAGCCTAAGAATCTCTATCTTAGAAAACCCACTGATCTGTTGCTTTTATTGTAAGTTGGAGTTGACTGATGGTGAATGGTACAATATGGGATAGTACGTTATAGTATTTAGATACCGAGGAGCTCTCCTCGTCTTAAAATTGTAATTTTATATGTAGAATTGATAAACAGTGATGTGTGAGAGTATTTTTCATAACACGTATCCATCGTTTTCAAAAACTGAATGTTCTTGTGATTAGGAATATATTTTTAATTGAAACATCTAAGGATTTACTATGTGTGATGTATGGTGCTTGTTGGCTCATAGTAGGTTGTAGCGTAAATGTACTATGACGAACGATTTAGATAAAATAGATATTTAATCCGATTTTTTCTGTCATATCCTACAACATGTATAGATATGTGTTTGTATTTACATGATCTCGTGGGTAAGTAGCTTTACCCTGGGTAAATACCTGTATAATAATCAGATGGTTCTCTCAAATGTCATTTAAAAATTGATATTTTTCAGAAGAGTATATTTATTTGTGTACTAGATGTAAACATAAACGTATTATATCCACTTAATAAATGTATCGCATGAGCTACCTGTTACCTATGACTAAAGCCCCTGTTTCAAAGGTTATCGATAAGCCCATTCCATCTCGATATTGAATAGATAAATAAATAAATTATGTATGTGAAATGACAGATGTTGTGTCGTGATGACATAGATCGCCTTTGCGTATAATATTTCTTGTTAATGTATTTTTTTATGTTTCTGTGCAATAAAGAATATATTATTATTATAGAACCACTGAGACAAGGCCCGAGTTTCTAAAATTAAGAACCGTATTTACCAAATAGGTATGTACCTGTTACAAAACCGATAACTTGCAATATTCTCCACTAACGATTTAAATATTATTTACATTCCCTTTTATGATTTCCTACATTATTATGATTTAATTTTACATTAATATTATGACTGTGTTATAATTTATAAGTTAGTTTTTAAATAAATGTTCCTTTATTATGGATCACCGTATGAACCTGCATTTTATTTTTATACTTAAACTTTTTTTTTACAGTTTTAGTGATGATTTAGACTTAAATACTTTCTACGACTTCCATTTTCAATAATATATTCAATAAAGTACAAATAAACTTCTGGATGCCAAAATAAACTGTGGGAAACAACTGTGGTACGCATGTGCAGAACTAGGCTGTGAGTTGTCTGTAAACCTACTTTCAATGTAATGTTACTGTAGGCGAGGATGAAGTGAGTTCATCAAGCATATAGCGACGCGTCCCTTTTTGGAACTTGTACACTAAAACTTCTATAACTTCGTCATTAATTAAGTTATTGAAAAAGTTATGTGCTTGAATGTTTGTACTGCAGACGCCTTAGTACTTTGATTTTTAATATTCTGATGCATAATGTTATCCTTTAGCTCATACCAACCAATATTTATATTCCCATCATTAAACCACTTTTCCTAATCAAAAATATTATAAAACTAGCTTTTGCCCGCAGCATCGCCCGCGTTGTGTTCGGTGGTAATCTTTGAAATGTGCCAGAAAAGGATCATTTAGGCCTACATTTAGCAGTTCCTACACATAAATTGATAATAATGCAATGTATTTTTGTAAAGCCGAACGGGACTGCCGATAGAAGTGAAAACTAAGGGCATGGGTTTAAGTGGCAGTTTAAAATGACGGAATAACTCTTTGGAACAATACCTTAGAAATATAAATAAAATATTAGTAGCACCCCTTATATTAATATTAATTATTCTATCATTTGTTCATTGATGAACTCCTTCATCCAACCTTGGACCTCATCCGGGATCATTGATGAACTCCCTCATCCAACCTTGGACCTCATCCGGGATCATTGATGAACTCCCTCATCCAACCTTGGACCTCATCCGGGATCATTGATGAACTCCCTCATCCAACCTTGGACCTCATCCGGGATCATTGATGAACTCCCTCATCCAACCTTGGACCTCATCCGGGATCATTGATGAACTCCCTCATCCAACCTTGGACCTCATCCGGGATCATTGATGAACTCCCTCATCCAACCTTGGACCTCATCCGGGATCATTGATGAACTCCCTCATCCAACCTTGGACCTCATCCGGGATCATTGATGAACTCCCTCATCCAACCTTGGACCTCATCCGGGATCATTGATGAACTCCCTCATCCAACCTTGGACCTCATCCGTGATCTTTGATGAACTCCCTCATCCAATCTTGGACCTCATCCGGGATCATTGATGAACTCCCTCATCCAACCTTGGACCTCATCCGGGATCGTTGATGAACTCCCTCATCCAACCTTGGACCTCATCCGGGATCGTTGATGAACTCCCTCATCCAACCTTGGACCTCATCCGGGATCAAAGTACTTGTTAAGATGAATCAAATCAGCCCAAACCCCATCGGGTTGCGTCGTTTGGTTACAGAGTTCCCTTGGCCACCTTCCGGCTCCATCATCAGACCCTGGACCCCATGCAGGACCAAAGTACTCATCAAGAAGACGAATCAAATGAGCCCAGAATCGGTAGAGTTGCGTCGTTTGGTGACAGAGTTCCCTTAGCCACCTTCCGGTATCATCAGTCTCTGGAACTCATGCGGGAAAAAAGAAAAAAAATGTAGAAAAAAATTGTATTGTTTTAGCTTAATTTATTTCCACCCCGGCGGGGGCCGCTAATTGAATAATGCTTATGAAAGAAACAATCAACCTTCAATTTATCTGAAACAGAAAATATATCAAGACGAAAGAGACAAACTATCGACATGAGAGGCACAGAAGAGATAATAGTACTCCGTATGAGAGGGACAAACTTGAGACAACAACCAACAACCCACCAGTGTTGCTAACTCAGATTTTTAAGGGGAGAATGAGATGATCTGAAAAAGATCAACTCTCAAAAAAAACTGCATACGTACATATCGTCCGTATAATAAATAAATGATTCTACTATGTCGGGTGAGGTCGGGATCTATACAAAGTAAGCTTGAAACCAAATCATACCGCGATGTAAAGTACATGCAGCGCCATCTAGTGACAATGTTGTGAAAACTTTTTGGCCATCCGACGGAAACAGTGATTATTTTTCAGGATAAAATGTAGCCTATTATTTAAGTCAGGGTATGATCTACATACATTTCAAAATTCATTCAAATCCTTCCACCCGTTTCAGCGTAGAAGACTCAAACATATATAAACACACACAACTTTCACAATTATAATATTATTGTGTGATATGACCAGCTAATTAAATGTCACCTGTATTATTTAGCTTATGAGTTTAAAAATACAGGGTGTAACAGAACGGGGTGTACAAGCCGAAAGAGGGTTGTTAGGGATATCATTCTGAACAACTTTCACTATGGGACTGACTTGATCAGAGCAACTTTATTTTTACTATCATTTCGGGCCTAGCGCTCAGCTGATCTGTATATGGTGGAGTGAAAAATAAAGTTGCTTTGATCAAGTCGGTCCCATAGTGAAAGTTGTTCAGAATGATGTCCCTAACAACCCTCTTTCCGCTTGTACACCCCTTTCTGTTACACCCTGTATTTTTGGAGTTTGAATCAGAAGTAAACAATAACAAATTATATTTAGTTCTTATTAAGTACATTGATTCATGATTGTGCAGCTTTTGGCAAACCCGCCTCGAAATTTTTCCATGCCTAGCAAGTCGAGTAACGAGAACCTTGTTGTGAAAATGACATAGGGCAGCGTTAGCAAACATCCATGGCTAGCAAACTGAGTGGCACAAACCCTGAACTAACACATTGGGCGCCGCGAGCCGCCCCAGAAATTTCCCATAACCATGAGTAATGAGAAGAGAACACCACAAAATAATTCCCCATAGCTATTAAGTCAACCAACAATACCTTCCTAAGAACTCAAATAGCACAGATACTATAATTTAATTATGTAATAGTAGGTTTTTCTCCCTTGCTGCGATCGACTAGAATACTCGCCGCGATCGACCTGTTGCCCATGCCTGCTCTAGGTCCACAAAAAAAAATGTTTTGGCCCAACGGATTTTTTTATTTTAATATTTTAAACTTTTTGAAAAATCCTCCAGACACGTTTAAACTTGATTATATAAAAAAGTTATTGATAAATCCTGCAAGTATTTACTGATATTGGTTGTGTAATGTTGTACGGTTAAAACTATATCCATTTCCACACTTGTGCGGTAATGTTATTTATTACCTTTTTATCACACCTGCTCTGAAAATACATACTAATTATACCAATTAGAGGGAAGAAACGCCTTTATCCCGCCCTTCAAATCCTTTCATCCCAAGGTACGGAAGTTTGTATGAAAATCCTTCCGACCCAAGGGTGGGAAGTATGTGTGAAATTCCATTACATACCCGGTTTTTTTATTTTTATTTGTCAGCAGTCATACTGTAAAGAGACTTTTTATCACACCTGCTCTGAAAATACATACTAATTATACCAATTAGAGGGAAGAAACGCCTTTATCCCGCCCTTCAAATCCTTTCATCCCAAGGTATGGAAGTTTGTATGAAAATCCTTCCGACCCAAGGAGGGTGGGAAGTATGTATGAAATTCCATTACATACCCGGTTTTTTTTATTTTTATTTGTCAGCAGTCATACTGCAAAGAGTCTTTAACTGTCTACTAATTAAATTTCAAGTAAATTGTTACTGGCCACATACAGTTTTTTTTACTAGTTACCAACCTCCTTGGTGCATACAGAAAATTAAAAACGAAATTATTTTTGTATATAAAACGCGCGGAATCACGGAAGAAGTGGCTGCATGACCTTATGATCTTAGCCTACTCCTGCACTTTTAATAATTGTACTTTTAACTAAATATAAACATTTCTATGCATTTATGTCTATAATTTAAATAATTTTCCTCGTAGGTGTAATAAAAAGCACTATACATACCTCAGGATAAAGTACAGTTCCATACCTCAAATGGTTTGCGCCCCTCGCAAGCTCGTGGCGCAAATGCCATAATCTCGGTATGGAACTGTCACTTTCTTCCCTCTGAAGTAATGTACTATTAACTGTCTACTAATTAAATTTCAAGTAAATTGTTACTGGCCACATACAGTTTTTTTTTTACCAGTTACCAACCTCCTTGGTGCATACAGAAAATTAAAAACGAAATTATTTTTGTATATAAAACGCGCGGAATCACGGAAGAAGTGGCTGCATGACCTTATGATCTTAGCCTACTCCAGAATTATTCCTATTTTCATAATCCAGTTTCATCATCGCTTCAGCCTCAGCCGAGTACAACCGCGACACTAATGCCCTTACCAGTGGTTCCTCGTAGCTCATCACCGCAGCCTTCTTCAAGCCTTCAACTAACAACTCAAGATGTAAACATGTCTCAAAATATCAAGATACCCGGACAAAATGTAACATCTTATAATAGCTGCACTTTTAATAATTGTACTTTTAACTGAATATAAACATTTCTATGCATTTATGTCTATAATTTTCCTCGTAGGTGTAATAAAAAGCACTATACATACCTCAGGATAAAGTACAGTTCCATACCTCAAATGGTTTGCGCCACCATAATCTCGGTATGGAACTGTCACTTTCTTCCCTCTGAAGTAATGTACTATTACCAACTTTGTTTATCGGGCGTGTGGCTTGCATACACCTGATAACAGCCTGTATAATTAATGTAAAGAAGAGTATTTTTATGAACCAACCATAAGATAGTAGATTGTTTACCAAGGGAGTAAAGAACTATTCTTAAGGCGGGTGTATTTTGAATTTAGAGCGAGCGAAGGATTACATAAGTAAAATCCTGAGTGAGCGAGGAATTCAATGTATATCACTCGAGCTAAAATTTAACACTCTAATTTAGTATGTAGGCCGGCCCAGCTGATTGCCTTGCAGACCGTACCCCAGTCCCAGTACTACTAAACTAGAGAAAATTACAATACAAGGGAGCTGGAGAAAAAGACCGTAGTTACAAACATAGTTATTTATTCAAGTAAGTATACAATCTACATTATACATCTTTATTTACAACATTTATACAAATTAGTCTAAGTACAGATTCAATAAGTAAATAGGTACCTAATTATTTGATGTAAGCCACCATCAGATATATCGCAGCGGTGGAGGTAGGTACCTACTCAAATATATCTGAGCAGCATTCAATTTTAATAAATTCTGCACAATGTCACTAACAAATCAGAATATCCAATTCGTCATAAATATAGGAGCAGCCAGGGAAGGTAAAGATCATTTAAGAGACCGGTGACCGCGTGAATTTACAAACGTAATACAAAAATGATTTGATTTTGAGCAATAGTTTAACGTATTTAGACTGTCAATCGGATTTATACACTGTTTACGCAGGTTCCTGGTCTGTATACCAGGGTTCCTCTTTAACCAATTTAAAAATATTTTTAAGTAATTTGAATAAGAACCTTGGTATACGACCAGGAACCTGCGTAAACACTGTATTAATCCGATTAACAGTCTAAATGCTGTGCTGTTTGAACTAGATCTCAAATTCAAATCATTTTTGTATTTCGTTTGTATGGGAAATTCACGCGGTCACCGGTCTCTTAAGGAAAACATACCAAGTCGGTGTCATATATGTAGTTGGTTACATGAGAAGACTGTTGCAGGATGTGTTTAACGCGGAAGGAGGTTGAAGTAACGAGTTTAAACTGCATGACGAATTGGATGTTCTGATGTTTTAGTGTACCTACAGTGTGCCGTATTTATTGAAATTGAATGTTGCTAAGACATATTTGAGTACCTCCGCCGCTACGATATATCTGATGGTATACAGACAGTTGGATGGGATAAATACGACTTAAACCCACAACGCGTTGCTTAGCTGCAAATACTTTATAACTGAACTATCGGGGTACTATCCCTGTCTAAAATTGGAAATTGATTGTATTTTATTGCAACTGATAACTAATTTAAAAAGAATACCATACACGTTTTGAGATCAGAAATGTTTATTTTAATACTTGTTTCCGCGCCGTCCAAGCCCGTATGATCATTTACATAATTTTTAACGTCACTCCTTTTCCCATACGGGGTAGCAGAGGCACAATCGTGGCCACATTTAGCCCGTGATTCAATAATCCATTTTGCGATACAGGGGGTGAGCACAATAGTAGTTTGTTACACAAGGGGTGAAAGAGAGCTATTTCGGACGAAGGTCCAATTTGGAGCCACGCAAAGGGCGCTAAGGATCGAGTCCACCCGAGATATTTAGACGTACGAATATAGTTCGAGGGTGAAATAGCTACTTACACCCTGAGGTAAGCATATCTAATACTTTACATCATTCGAGCTACGGTGAGACAGACAGACATTTACAGTTTTTGGATTTTTTCCTTTACTTGTGCTATAAGACTTACCTTCATTCAAAATTTCATGACCCTAGGCCCAACCGGAAGTAGCCTATAGGTTTTGATTCCCTTGCGAGTTCCACGCGAGTTCATACAAATTCAGCAAAATTTTGAAATAATATCGCGGTATCTTTTGATTGCGTATGGACCTAGAAGTTTCATTTTTTCACAGCTCTAAGGGACTATAGACTTGAGTAATCGATATTAATTTCAACATGATACTTCCACGCGTTCCTGGGAAAAGGGGTCGTGACAGAAGACAGACAGGCGGACAACAAAGTGATCTTATAAGGGTTCCTTTTTTTTCCTTTTAAGGATCGGAACCCTAAAAACGGCTAAACGCGGAACGCGGTTTCCCTAACAATTTATGAAAAAAAAACTGAGTCGTACGTATCGCCACACTGTCAAGCATAGTGAGTGGTAGTCTGTGGTAGATTCATCGTCATGACATGAACCATTTAAACATCAGTGTTTATGAACGGTTTCTAGTTTTCATTGCCCGGCTTCGGAAACGCGAACTTTCACGGACTCTTTTGACAGCAGCAGAACCTCTTTCCTGAGCTCGGATGATGTAAAATACATTGTTTTTCAAAGTGCCGTAACAAACTGTAAACGCAACAACTACTTACCTATATCTTTATATACCTCGCTTGAGTCGCTTGTATCATACGAACAAATAAATAAACGCACTCAGACTTATCCCTCTCCAATTTATATGAACATAGTATGAACTGACATACAGGTGTCCCGTAAACCATGGACAACCCCTGGTCCGGGAACTATAATTATTGATAGGCCGATGATCTTCATCATTCTGAACGACTTTCATAGCGGTACAGTACGGGGACATTGTTTTGGCACGTCGTCGGGTCTCGTCTCGCTCTCAAGTCTTTTAATTTATTATTGGTCGTCATCAAACCTTCCTCACCTGTCACCGCGCGATCGTTGGAAAGGTGTACATTATTTTAAGGGCGGGCCCTAGCCAATCAGAACTTAAAATTTCATCCGTAACTTTTTTTATTTTTTTATTATTTAATTTCCTCTAAAAATAAGTTAAGGACGAAATTCTTAGTACTGATTGCCTAAATTAGTTGAAGTACTTATATTTTTATAATCAGCTTTGAAAATTCTCTAACGATTGTAAATCGGTTTATGTACATAGTAGTTGAGTGAAAAGCGAGTTAAAGAATCTGATTCAGGTAGTTATGTAGATAACACCTAATACAAACATGAACCCTGAAAATATCTACGACTGAATTCACAAGCAGCTACCTACTCATTTTAATTTAAAGGTCTACAAATCTGGAGCTGTAACACGAATGACCTCAAACGGTGACTCTTATAGAAGACACCTTAGTTTGTCACTGTGGTCAACAGGTCGGTTTGTGGATCTGTAAGAGCCATTCAATTTTGAGATTGGTTGGATTGGATGCTTGTGCAACCGGGCCCTACTAGTACAAAGTGCATTTATCACTTCTTAAATCACAAATGCAGCACTAGGTGCTTTGGCTTCGGACGGCCGAGTATATTCTTTGTGAAACAAGCTTTGCGGTTAAACCGCATAGTATGGTACTAATAATCAAAGTGACTATATTAAATATTGTGATGTGGTATTTCCGATTACATTACATAAGTTTGTCCCTTTATTTCACAAATAATCTTTGGCACAAAAAGGACAACTCGCTAAAGGTGTGACGGTAACAAAAATAAATGATTTCTACTCAAGTTTCCCAAGAAAGGGTATCGAGGGACAACGTTGACGGAAACAGTGGTAAGTACGATGGATAGGCGACAGTAGAAAATCCCAGACCTTGGAAGTTTATATTGCGTGACGTGGATGATTCCCGTTACCGCGACACAGGGTATCCTAAAATTCAGTGCCAGAAAGTTTACCAAATATACGTCAATGCCAAAGTAACAAATATTTTGGCTTGCGGCGACAGGTGGAACTACCGCTTTTTGACATTAAGTTGCGTAGAACTGGCGCCGCCCTGTAAACCAACCTTCAACATCAAGTCACATATGAAGGGCTACCAGTGCAATTTGATCATAGATTCTACTAAACAATCTTGATGGAATATTAATCCATACCATTTTATTAGTGGTATGTTTGTTATATCAGGCATATTTTCCGATTTTCATCTGTTGAACTGCCAATAAATTCATTTATAAAGTGCCGTTTCTACCAAAATAGTAATCTACTATTAGACAAAATGCCAACTGATTTTATTTGGCAACCCATGTATATACGATTTTGGCAAGGATATATAAATACAAGTATAGTGTGGGGCCAGAAGCAATGCATTCTCTATACATATTGCCTTTTCTTAGTTTTTGTGTTTTTAGTGTGTCACCTTTACTCGTCAACATTGTCCGACGATGTAGAAAGACAATTCGTTCAGTGTTAAAACTTATCTAAAGCTTAAATAAATAAATGCAATTATATTTAACTACATAGTTAATCTTATATACATGTACCACATACATAAGATGGGTGCTATTTTGGTGACAATTAAAAGTTTCTGTTCGTAGCTCTTAGCTAACTTATTTGTCTTGGTTTAAAAATGTGTTTATTAAATATAACAATTATAAGACTATAACTACAGAAATTATCATATCCTTCTCCTAAACAGTCGACGTACAATACACGACACTTTCTGAAAATAATTAATACGGCATGTCATAAAAATAAAATTGTATTAGGCCCTTCCAGCCCCTTGCTGTACATTCGGCCAATAATTCTTATAGGTACAGTTGTAGGGTTCAGGCAAGGCCCCTCCAGACAGTGGAGGCTAGGATTACCGCTGGGTGTGTTCCATCCACACTGTGGATCCGCAACGAAGTGCGTAACACGTCGACGCACACACACAGAAGTGGAGACCTTTTGGAAGCGTTGTGGATCCACTGTGCGGAAAGTCCACATCCACACGACATTCACCAATTAGACCAGGTTATAAACTTCCTCACTGACTGAAAGGGGCTTTAGTCAGGCAATGTAGGCCAGGCAATTATTTTGCAGGCAGGTCAGGCCCCCGATTCTCGCGCTATCGAGACCATCTCCCCAGTCGAGATATCGGTTTTGATACCGCCTAAATCCGTCGAAAACGATCTCAATTTATATTTATTTCGTTCGAAAACGGGTCGTAATATCTCAGTTAGTCGAAAGGCTAGTCGTAAGAATAGCTTTTTCTTATCTTTGATAGAGATTTCGGTATCTCAAAATCGATATTTCGACCATGGACATGATCTGTCTGGCTAGCGCCAGAATTGCCCCCCAGGGCAAGAAGTCTTTTGGTAGACCTGATCTGCATGTCAGCATATTATGTCCTGGGGGCCAATTATCGTAGACGCAAATTGTCTAAAATACTGTCATTTTCGTATGACATGTCGCATACAATTTGCGTCTACGTTTTCAATTCGCATGGGCGAGGATTTATTTATTTACTAGCTGACCCGGCAGACTTCGTACTGCCTCAATTTAATATGAACTTTATTGAATAGCAATAAAGTTCAAATTGACTCTAGAAAACGTTTGTATGGGAAATAGAAAAGGGCTGTTTTTAGGGTTTTCCCGGAAATTATTCGATTTTTTCTCGCCTTTTAAACCTTCCCTAGACCTCCACGAACATTTCAAGACTAAGATAAGATAAATCCGTTCAGCCGTTCTCGAGTTTTAGTGAGACTAACGAACAGCAATTAATTTTTATATATATAGATTTGGTTCACAAAACAGATAACAATCAAAATTACATTATTGAAACATACACATAATATTGTTCTCGACTGCTCTCCCAAGTATGTGAACACAGTTAGCTACATACGGGAGGCGGAACAACATTAACATATTAATAAAATTAAAATTATATGAGATAGAAAATTAGATTGGCCCCCAGGACTTCAAGCCTTTAGTCTACCACTTAGCCAAAAATAACAGTTGTCAATTGTTATTTTCTCCCCATTTGCTTCTCTGAACTTACATTAGTCAATCTTCTAATCTCCTTCCATTCATCCAGCAGACTAATTATAATAATGTTTACCAAAGTGTATTGTGATCAACCAGTCTTGGTCCACCAGCCAGTCAGCACCATCGTTTTGTGAGCTCCGAGGAGCATTGTTTATAAATAATATCTGTACAAACACAATAAAATATTATATTTAATATTCATCAGCAATAACATCAACATCAATCAATATGCTGTTCTGTTTTAAACCGCTGCAAACGAGAAGCAAACAGGCATTTGTTGTTTTCCTCATGAGTTTTATGCACAGATATTCAATCTTTCAGCCTACACTGCGTGCCACGAGGAAAACAAAGTGCCCGTTTGCTTAAAGCAAGCAAGGAGGAAGAATAGCATATTATGAATTTGATTCGACCTTATTTGCACGAAACTTTTTTGTGTGAATTCTTCGAGAACACAATTTACGGGCGGCGGGGGACGAGGTAAGAGAGCTTAAATTGTCAGCCGCTGCGAAACTGTCTGGCGGCCCGTCATCGTACATAGGTTGCGTATGCGAACGTTTGTTGAATACCACAAACGTTTGGCGAGCCACATTCCCCCGCAGGCGCAGTCAATTGGATATATAGGGTGAAATAAAATTAGCTGACCATATTTTGAGGACTGATAGTACCCATCATTGTGAACAGCTTTCCCTATGAAACATATGGTCGCAAATGAAAAACATTTTTCGTCCCTCAGTACATTGACCCGATCAGCTGATTTCAAGTTACTATGGGAGACACAAAATTTTTTTTTCGTTTGCGACCATATGTTTCATAGGAAAAGTTGTTCACAATGATGAGTACTATCATTCCCCGAAATATGGTCAGCTAATTAAATGTCACCCTGTATAGTCTCTGAATTGGTCCCTCGAATCCACCAATTAGGGACACAGAAATATCGTCTCGTCAGCGTTTTAAGCCAGAAGTATAGCTAAAAGGCGCGAACGGTTAACCCGCTCATTCAAACAACGCAATAAGAAAGATGACTGTGTAGGAAACCATAGTAAATTAGTAAAAACCCACTAATGTCCACATCGTGGGGCACAGTAAGACTGAGCCTTAATCCACCACGCTGGTTCAGTGCGGGTCCGTGGAGGGTTTATACGACTACTACATAATTATCAGCATTAACTAAGTATTGAATTGTATTGAATGGTATAATATTGAATTGTATTTTGTATTGAATTACTTATCTAAAGGAATGCATTACTAATCATGGAATACCATTAATTAATGTTTATTGTATTTGTCTAGCGCATTGGACTAGTCTGTGATGCTATAAAATTTAATTTGAATAATAAATAAACAAACGACATCGATTAACTTTAACGTCAAAGTCATTGTTAAGCAAATAATAAATATACGTATAACAACAAACTCTAAACTTTCATACAATTGACGCATAAAGTGAGTATTTCGAATACCTAACCTGGTTCTTAAGAGGATCGCGCACTCGCGAGCTTCCATACAAAAAGCGGTAACGTTTTCCACCCCTTAAACCTTGTCCGATTTTAACAATTTTTTTTTACGTTTTAGATACTATAGAACTTTACCTAGTTCATATAAAAATATAAGTTCTTATATTTCCTAAAATATACATTATTTTAAATAAAAAAAAAACAAAACGAACGAGCATAGTTTTCCATCTCAAACATGTAAAAAAAAATTGGTTGCCTGTAAAGTCGGTATACGGGCGAAAGTTTTACGTGACAACGACTTTGTGTCTTTTCACTTTTTATGTCTGTCTCTCTCGCTCTTAGGCGGGCTAACCATGCCCGAGTGGAAGGGACGCGTGCCTCTCACTCGCTCTCATTGTGAGCGCATAACGTGAGCGGAGCGTAACGCAGTTTCTTGAAGTGTCACCCGGCAAACCAATTTATAAGACGTTGTCACGTCAAAAAATGTGAAAATCGGCAAGGTTTCAGGGGTGGAAAACGTTACCGCTTTTTGTATGGAAGCTCGCGAGTACACGATCCTCTTAAGAAGTATAAATTTGCCTAAACATTGGTCATTATCATCACCTAGAGGCCGGCTCACAATGCCATAGTAAAGGGTAACCGCTCTATGAAGTAATTACTTTCGAAATTGGTCGAAATGCATACGCTTGTTTACATTCATTTTATTACCTACCTACTCAGTTTCACTCTTTTAATTTAGCATTGCCGGTGTATTTGTTCCGAGCTGGACCGCTAAGCAGTCATCTAATCGAGATGCATCACCGCCACCTAGCGGTCTATTCACACAATGTTATCCTACACAGTCGCCGATCCAAACCAGACCGCTATAACTGCCACCTAGCGGTCTGTTCACAATATGTTATCCTACACGGTCGGCACCGCTATTACAGTCATCTAGCAGTCTGTTCACACTGTTATCCTACACGGTCGCCCTAGTCCAAAGCAGACCGCTATAACTGCCACCTAGCGGTCTGTTCACACAATGTTATCCTACACAGTCGCCGATCCAAACCAGACCGCTATAACTGCCACCTAGCGGTCTGTTCACAATATGTTATCCTACACGGTCGGGACCGCTATTACAATCATCTAGCAGTCTGTTCACACTGTTATCCTACACGGTCGCCCTAGTCCAAAGCAGACCGCTATAACTGCCACCTAGCGGTCGGTTCACACTATGTTATCCTAAACGGTCGCCGATCCAAACCAGACCGCTATAACTGCCACCTAGCGGTCTGTTCACAATATATTATCCTACACGGTCGGCACCGCTATTACAGTCATCTAGCAGTCTGTTCACACTGTTATCCTACACGGTCGCCCTAGTCCAAAGCAGACCGCTATAACTGCCACCTAGCGGTCTGTTCACACAATGTTATCCTACACAGTCGCCGATCCAAACCAGACCGCTATAACTGCCACCTAGCGGTCTGTTCACAATATGTTATCCTACACGGTCGGCACCGCTATAACAGTCATCTAGCAGTCTGTTCACACTGTTATCCTACACGGTCGCCCTAGTCCAAAGCAGACCGCTATAACTGCCACCTAGCGGTCTGTTCACACAATGTTATCCTACACAGTCGCCGATCCAAAGCAGACGCTATAACTGCCACCTAGCGGTCTGTTCACAATATGTTATCCTACACGGTCGGCACCGCTATTACAGTCATCTAGCAGTCTGTTCACACTGTTATCCTACACGGTCGT